>PYHW01009964.1:1843566-1888208 GCA_013186435.1 Turdus rufiventris
TGTGTGGTATCCCTGAATCCATGTACCTGCTTTCCAAAGGAAGTTAAAAATCCATGAATTACACACCTTATCAACCCATAAAGCAAGTTCGATAATGGTCACAGTAACCTTAGTTATAGGGCCCATGTTTATGTAAGGGTTTGCAAATGGGAGAGATACATGTATGAACACGTGCAGCCCAAACCAGATTAAACTGGACCACATGTTGCTAGCACACAAAAAGACAATCTTAGGCAACTGAAGAACTGTTACTCCTTTTTTCTCTGCCCCATGTTCAGGTGCCAAGATGTGTCCTGGTTTAGAGGACAGTATTGCCAGAAAAAAAAAGGCAAGAGTTTTTCCCAAAACGGAGAGTGAAAATTCCCTCTCTCCCAGTTTACTGTAATTTGGAAATTAAGGGGCTCTCAGGCAAAAGGTATGGGTTTAGGAATAACAGTTCTTTACTGATATATTAACAAGAACAACATCAGCTATGAACAGATCAGTGACAAAACAGAATGAAACTCAGTCTCAGTCCTTTTTCCAGTCAGACGCTCTTCTCCTTCGCATGGTCCTGGTGGAGCGGGGCGGAGTGGCAGCGGCAGCGGGGGGTCCCAGGTGGGAGAAGGGTGAAGGAAAAGAAACCTCCACTCACCGTTTGCGTCCCAGTTCTCAGCGCTGTTCTCAGAAGCAGGAAACTGTATCAGTGTTGGAGTGCAGGGGCCTGGTCCCACCATGGAGAAAAAAGAACCTCTCTCCTCCATGATCGGGCCAGCGAGAGCGAGTGTCCCCTTGCCAGGACAGAGCAACTTATGGCTATCTATCCCCACCCCTTCTTTTCTCTTCAGTAATTAGAAACCAAGGGAGTTGCCCAGCCAGGTTTCTTTAACATGCTAATGGCAAAAATTTTCTCCACTGAAAGAGTAAAAACTCCCCCAACCCCCAACAGACATTTTGAAGGGACCAATAACCAAACGTTTTTCCCTTCAGTGTTTAAAATTCAGAAAACCTCAAATGCTTATTCAGATAGTTGTTGAATATAATTTTGGGTCTGCAATTCTCAACAAAATTATCTATAGAGCTGTAGTTCTACTGCAGCTGGCTGTGCCATTTTAAAACATACTTCTTAGACTTGAAAATATGATTGTGGACACCTTTTTGTAGGAAAGATACTTGACACTAAATAGGAAATTACAGATACATGGCGAAAAAAAATTGCAATCTAATAGGAAGGGGGATGCCCCCCTCAAAAAACTTCAAAACCAAATAAAAACCAACCAAACAACCCCCTACAAACCACCCCTAAACCCAAAACTTTGAGAAAATGGAAACATTAATGGCTTTTTAAAAAAGTCAAGAGACCTTTGACTCTTCTGCAGTGTGCATGTGAAAAGGACGAGTTCAGTATTCATTAATAGAGGAAGACTTTGTGATTCTGCATTTAACGTCTAACACCTCACTTCAGTGCCTATTGTCTCATTCTGGCTCGCATTCCAGCTGTTCAGCTCTGACAAGCAGCCTGTGGCTGTGACCATTTCTCTTCTTACTTGGATGCAGATCCCAAACGTGTATGACATTGTTCTTTTTGCTCTGCACTTGCCCATTAACATACTGAGTGCAAGGAGGTGTCGGTAGTGTGTGCAGATAACCAGGAGTATGTGGGCTGTGTGCCCTTCTTAAATTCATACCAACTTCTGTTCATCAACGTTTTACCAAGTGGTATGTTTCAGAGCAGCTTGTAATACAATATGACGGGAAGTAGAAATCTCAGGAATATTTGGAGGTATCTTATTTTATTTTGTCTGCTTGTCCATGAAGTGGGAGTGAGAGCAGTTCCTGCTGTCCTTGAAAGCTGAGATTGGCAGGTGGGGTGTGCATTGAGCTGCGCCAAGGATGGGACAGCTGACAGTGTGTGTGCCATTGAAAACCATCAGGCTTGGATATTTCTGGAGAAAGATCTGGTTAATTGTATTGTCAGAGTCAGTGTCGGTTTGGCTTCTGTTCTGTCTGGAAATGGAAAAAACACTAAATTTTGAGTGACATGAGTAGTCTGTAAAGCAGCACTGCTGTCCATTGGCTGCATGGGTGTGAATCAGCTCTGCTGAAGAGCACACCTGCTCTGTGGTTCTCACTTGCTGCTGAGGTTGGAATAGCTAAAGAGGAATGCACACTCATGGACAGATGGGAAAATGCCAAGACACCAACTCACAGTCAAGTGCTGTTCATAATGTAGCAGAACAAAGATTACACAAAAGCAACGTAGATTTTTAGTTGTTCTTTGCTGGAAAACATTCAAAGGGATGAGAAATGCCCTTGGCAGTTTTCAGTCTCTGCTGAGATGCGGAAGATGCTCTCCTGTGGACTGGGCTCGTTAGCTGTGCCGTCACATAAGGTATACATGCCAGCAGCATTACCTTTTAGAAAAGGTGATGCAGAAAGGATGCTGTTGGTGCCTCTGTGAAATAGTAACTTTGGCCACTATGCACTTTTTTCATATGTTGTGAAATTACTTCCAGGTCGCAAAGGACAAGTGCCTGTAACAACTTAATTGAATAAATCATTTGCATATCATAGATACAATGCCATCCATCTGCTGGAGGACTCACATCATGCACTGTGCTGGAGAGCAAGGGCTGAATTATAAGTTTTTCGGAGCTCTTGGTGTTCTCTCCTGATCTCATGAAAAAATTAGGCCTGTAAGGGCATTACTTAACCCAAAGCAGGCACTGTCAGTCTGCTGTACATGTGGACATCTGTGTGCTCAAGTTCTGTTTGATTGATGCTGTGGTGGCTAGGCAGGATCTTCAGCAGTGCTGAAGGCGTGAGGTGGGCTGGCAGCAGCGATCCTGCAGTGCTGTTTTGTTAGCAGAGATGGCAGAGTATGAGTGTTACAGCTCAATCTGCTTTGTCTTCTCGTGCTTGTTTCATAGAATTGTAGGATGGTTTGGGCTGGAAGGGACCTTAAAGACTATCTAGTTTCAATCCTCTGCTGTAGACAGGAACACCTTCCACTAGACCAGCTTGTTCAGAGCCCCATCCAACTTGGCCTTGAATGTTTTCAGGGATGGGGCATCCACGGCTTCTCTGGGCACCTGTTCCAGTCTCACCATCCCCACAGTAGAGACCTTCCTCCTGCTACCTAATCTCTTTCAGTTTGAATCCATTCCCCCTTGTTGTGTCACTACATGCCCTTTTAAAAGGTTCTTCTGCATCTTTCTTTCCACTCCCTTCAGGTACTGGAAGGCCACAAATGCACCACCCAAAACCTTTCTCTCGGCTGAACAATCCTCACAGCTTTTCCTTGTAGAAGAGGTGCTGCATCCCTCTGATAATTTTGGTGACCCTCTGCAGTTTGGAGTAAGAGTTCATTTTGAGGTAGCTGTCTGGCCTGATCTTATTAATGTTATTCATGCTGTGAAAAGTACAAGTCTATTAACCCAACTTGTTAATGGAGGAAAAGCTGCTGGCTGGCATTGGAGCAGAGAAGAACCAGTATTGTACATGAAGAACTTGGATGCTGGGACTTCATACAACAGCACCATGATTTATAAACGTGTGGATAAAGATTAGCCAGGGTAGATCCACCCACCCAGCCCAGTGCTGCACAAAGCCAGGGTAGCCTTGGTGCAAATGGAGGGTGATGTGTGACCTGTGCCTTCAGTGCGGGATTGTGCAGAGCCAGGCTGGGGTCAGGGCTATGGGATTGAGAAGGATTGAGTGTGATTGGGGCAGGAAGAGAGCTTTGGGTTGGCCTTCAGCTCAGGGGACGTGTGTGAGGTAGCTGCTTCAGGTACAGAGGGGCTGTCACCCACCAGAGCAGCCCAGTGCTGGGCAGTCTCTGTAGGAACCTGCCAAGCCCTGCAAACATGTATGTCCTGGGAGCAGACTGAAAGCCCATCTAACGAGGGTGGGACTCCTGCTGGGTCTGAGCATGGAATGGCATTTGGAAGGGAATGGTAGCTCTCTGTTAAACACTGCCCCAGGGATGGTTGCTGTAGGTGAATTGCCCAAACATCTCTCTGTGAGGGCAGTGGCTGTGCCTTGCACTCTGCAGCTGCTTTGTAAAGGCCTGGGTTTTGCCAAATGTGACTTCGACCAGGTCCCTGCAGGAGTCAGGAGTGTGAGGAGGGTCTGGGGTCCCTGGATGCTGGGGTGCTGTGGGAGTGGGGCTGGTGCTTCTGCACCAAAGGGGCAGGGATGGGGTTGGCAGGCCCATGAGTCTTGGATGGAGCAATGGTCAATCTCACAAGTGACACTTCTGCCACTGGATTCTTCAGACACCATTTTTCTTCTTTAACAGATGAATTAGAAAGCTTGGACTGGGGGCTTTCTAATAAAAATTGTTCAACTAAGAAATAAAATATCAAATGTTTATAAAATATTTTTAAAATAATATAGATATTCAAAAAATTGCACATACTTTTCTGAATGCTTTCATTTTGGAGAGGAGGAGGGAACCATAACAACAACAGTAACAGCAATAATGACCTCTTAGTAGTGCAAGGCTCCTGGGGAAACAGAGCTTAGCAAAATGATGTATTAATAGGAAAAAAAAAGACATTTTCTCAGAGCAGATGCTTTCTACTGTTTCTGTTGCCCTAAGGCACATGTTCCTCTGGGGCAGTGAGGTCAGCTGTCACAGAAATACCCAAAAATCTTGGCGAAAACCATAAAATACCCAAAAATCCGCAATTTGTATATGTTCTCTGTCTAGTTTTGGAGTAGATGGAAGAGAAATTAACTGGCATGTTTCTGTTACTTGCGTAAAACTTTTCCTTTGTATTACTTAGTGGTTGAGCATTGTTAGATTTGCTTGTGGTTTTGCTGGAGTATTTATATCATGCTGAGAAACACAGATTTCTCTTTGGGAAGTCTGCAGCCGTAAAACCTTTAAATATAGTGACATTGCTATTAGAAGATGTTTAGCTGGTGGGGTCAGTTCCCTGATCCCTGTGGATGGGAGGATGTGGATTCTTAAGGATAGAGGAGGGCAAACATTTAAACAGGCAGCTTTAGACAAAGGAATTCACAAACTGTTTAAACAGACCCAGCCAAGGGCAGAGCGATAAATTGTGCTTGGAAGTACTGTCTTGGGGAGAAGTCCTGAGAAGGGTGATAAACTCTGCAAGAAGTAATTACCGGGTTTTGCCCTTTATTTGTTTTTTTCAAAATCCTTTCATCCATACTGCTAATTAAAAATGTTCTCTTTTCTTATTCTGCTTTGTATGATAAGTCAGCTGGAAGGGAGAAGCAGAGCATTGGGGTCAGGTCATGGCTCAGCCCAGCACCAATTTACCTCCTTTTTCTTTTCAATGGGAGATAAGATACCTTTTACCCAGGTGGTTGCACATCAAACAAGCCAGTGTTGCTGTAATGAGAGAGAGGGGCTCTGTGCCCTGATGGTCACTGCTGGGGACAGGATGGTGGTGTGGTGAACTGGGGCTGGGTCCTGTCCTTGCCCTGGACTCCTTGCTGGTTTTCCCGGTCCTCCCCTTGTGGAGGCCCCCGATGCCAGATTAAAAATGGTGCTGACATCTATTGGTTGTTCAGATATTAATGCACTCATTTGCTCTTCCCTTCTCTTCTGAATTAAGACAATAATGCTGAATTTACTGTTATTTTGATAATTTCATGTCTCCATGAGAGTTCTTTGAAGAAAACAAGCACTGAAACCTTGGGATTGTGTCTGTGTATGTGTCTGATTCATCCCTGAAATACTCAGTTAAATGAACTTTTTGGATTGCTGGTGACAAAAATTACGGCTGTGGATTTGATGAATTTCCATGCCAACAATTTAATACATCCATACACATCCTTGATGTCAGGTGTCCCTCTCAGCTGGAGAATTACATTCTTGGAGCAGCCCTGAGTATGTTTTTGTGGGCATCTGCAGGAGGAAATAAATTTACATAAAACAAGAGAGGCTTAAGTCCGTGTAGATTTGATCTTGAGAATGAAGTGGCACAAAAAGTAGAAATGAAGTCGCAGGAAAGCGTTAGCTTTAACAAAAACAACTGAAAACTAAAAATCCCAAGGCGGCTGAATTCCTTCTAAATGAAAAGCAGCTGAAATGTAATTTCCCCTTGTGCTGTGATGCCACCTGTGGGATTTCTGTGGGGAACACAATCCTGACCACAGCGTTTGGATTTTTAATCTTAGGGTTGAAAGTTTATTTTAAAACCACAAGAGCATGATGTCCTCCTGAGTCTATCAAGACCAATGTTTCCCACTCTGTTCTTAGCTATTTCTGTATTGAATTTCAGGAAAGTTGAATTCCTTCTCAGAAACTTTGGTGCGTCAGCAACTACAGACCTGAGCCCAACACCTCATACACTTCCTGTCCACACAGGAATTTCTAAAATGCTTAGTGCATACTAGATCTGCCTTGTAAGAAACCCATCAGAGTAATATAATCCATGAAAAATCCTGTGAGTTTCTGCAGACATCAAAACAGTGATTTTGAACCTGTGAAATTGATACGTGTTTTGGAGAGCAGAGGATTTCTGTGTTAGAAGATTAGCATTTGGAAGCCATAATTAAATGCAAACTTCAAAAAATAGATCTGCAACTGTAATACAACTAATCTTAAACTCTACATGAGTGATTTGAGTGCTAAACATTCAAAGTAGAAACATCTCAGTTATGGCTGTGAGTCTTTTGCTAACCTGTATGTTTTGGACAAGACCTTTCATTTCACAACCCAGGAAAGGCCATAATATATGAGAGAAGATATGTACTCTTCAGGAATAAGTATTAATGTACGGAAAGCATTTTCAACTCACTTGACTCTTTTCAAACACAGAGCTGCTGTCACTAAATTGTGTGTTGAATTGCCCAAGTAATGCACAGAGCTCTCATTCAGGCTAGGAGGGCTGCTAGATGTTTAGTAACCACTTTTTTCCTGATTGGGAAGGACTGGGCAAATTCAACCCTCTTGCTAGATGAGTGTCCTTTTTTTCAAGGGTGTCAAGTACCTGCCTGGTGGATGCAGCACAGCGCTGTGGGATGGCTGCGGGTGGGTTGGATGCACAAAGTAAAACATTTCAAAGGTATTGGATATTTGTTATAAGTGGACACATGAGGATTTTTTTTTTTCCTCAATGAGAACAAGCAGGCATTGGAATAATGTCTCCAGGAAAGAAAGTTGTGGATTCCCCAACACTGGACACTTTAAAGGTTGAGCTGGACCGGGTTCTGGGCCACCTTTACTCTGGGCTTTTGCCAGGTAAGGTTGGATCAGATGATGCCTGAAGTTCCTTCCGACCTGGTGTTCTGTAATGATGAGTTGCTGCAATGGAATTGTTGATCTATAATTAACTTGCAGAGAGAAAATACGAAGTGGAATTCAAATTCAAATACTGGAAATGACCACATTTTAAAAATGCAAGGTAAGTGAGGAGATCAGCAAAGTGGTTAGCATGAATGGTGGTACTTCTGAGCTGCTCAGAGCTTTATTACAGAATCACAGCATTGTTGATGTGGGAAGAGGCAGAGCCACCCGAAGCCCAGGGCAGCATCCCATCATGTGTTAAGTATCTTCAAGAATGGAAAATACCTTTTGTCTCTCTCAGCAACCTGTGCCAAGTGCTGTTTTAACCAATCTCACAGTAGAAGTAATGTTCAGATGAAGTTTGAGGTTCATCATTTGTGTCCACTGCCTCTTATCCTGCCAACAGGGTCTGACTTTCCTAACACTTGCAGGTAAGGAATGAGTCCTTGGAAAATGGCATCTGCCAGTAATAAAACAGTTAAAAGTCTGCTGCAGCAGGCAGAAAAAATGTATTGAAGATCAGCAGCAACTGCACATCCATTTACTAAGAATAAATGTTCCTGTGATTTTCTGTTAGGAAACTTATCTGCTGTTAAAAATCAGAGCATCAAAGGATGGCACAGTTACTGCATTCATGCTGCCAATGCCTTTATGGATCAGTTCATGGCTGATGGACAGCACTGCTGTTCAAGGGAAACTCGGGGAACCATTCAGTTTGGGAAACTTGGCACTGAGAATGAGAACTGAACAATTTTTTTACTGGAGAATGTGGTCCAGTGATGTTAACTCAGTCTGCTTGTAGTTGTGTGTGTTTGCTATTTATTTACTCATGGAGTGCAAGTGTGCTGCTTCTGACTGCGTAACAGAAAATGAGCACAAGGTGATCGTGGGTGCCACATCAGAGCAAGAAGGGCCACAGTAATTGTTAACATCCTGTGTTTCTGTACTGCACATGCCCTCGATGCAGCAACAGCGATGTGAAAAGTTCAAAGAGCATTTCCGAGGCTCTGGCCCTTGCTCACACCCATGTTTGCCTCTGAAGTGTTTTAAACAGTTGCCAAGAGAAACTTCTCTGCATGAACATAACAGATGTGTGTAACCGAATTGTAATGAAGCCTTTGCATAGTTTTGAGTGCTCAAACTTTACTAAAAATCCTTCCCAGAATAATGAAAATCTTCTCAATTCCATGTATTGCTGTTGTTACAATCTGGGCTGTGTTAGCTCCTTTGCTCTCCATAACCTGGGAGAAGGATAACTCAGCTCCCCTCCACAGACCACAGCTTTGCTTGCTCTGTTCCCAAGCTGTGGTCACTGAGCAGCACTACATGGCCGTGCCAGTTTCCAGAGCAGGGCTGGGAATCTGTGCTGAAGTTATTTGTGATGGTGCATCCTGATTACATCACTTATGGATGGAAATAGTTTCCATCTCTCTTTTCTGTTAATCTCTATGATAAACATTCTGTTATATGGTTTCATTCCTCTGACTCCTTCTGCCTGTGCAGTTTTTCCTGTTGAAATCTTCTAAAGCCAGAAAGGAAAATAAGATAGATTTAATTTTTTCTGCTTTGAAAATGTGTATTTGCATTTCTCATATCTCCTTTGACTCCTCTGGGCCTCAAAGCTGTGGTGCAGGGACACAGTAAGTCCTGCATTATGGATATGAGCAGCACTTCAGAAAGTACTGCAGCCACGAGATGCTGATCCAGAGTTTACACTGCCACTTCAAGCCTGTTAAAGAAGCAAAATGCACAACCTGCCATATTCAACACATGCACAGGGAATGTGTGTATGACAGCATTTGTTTTCCAGCATGAAAGCCAGACAGGCGGTCTGTTGTATCTTGTTTTCTGGCCATGTCCCTGCCTCTGATCTAGATGAAGCTGGTGGTGCCCACAGCCACTGCTGATGACAATACAGACACAGCCTTGCTGACAGCAGCTCTGTTGCTGCATGGAATGAATGGCTGCAAATATTTAAACTCACCTTGTTATGCCGGAGGCCCTGAATGTGACACAGTGGTCGAGGGTTCAGTTCCACTGGTACTTGGAAGCTGGTTTTACTGCCCTGAGGAGGAGGGACCAGAGTGAAAAGAACAGAGGGAACTGGTAGGAAAATGAACTGCTGCAGCTGAGTGCACCTGAGAATGAAACCATTCAAAGTTATCTTTTTAACCTTTTTGCATGCTCATAGACAGAGAATGCTGTGTATAAATTATGTAATAATTCAAACTTCAAAGTATTAACCCCTCATATTTGGATTCTTTACTAAAATAAATCACTAAATTCTCTGCAATGTGCTCTTCCTGAAGAGGCTGATATGGAGCCTGATACAGAGCACTGTGATATATTTATATGCATATATGTGTGTATATTTGTGTGTATAAATGTATATATGTGCATATGAATATATCTTAATTTATATTTACTGAACATTGCTCCTGCTGCTGCAGCTTAAAACTTGGCTAAAAAGTAAATTTATACACCAAACAGTAGTAACAACTCATCCACTTCTTCCACTGTCAGCAAACAGTGCAGAATTGCAGAACACCAAGTTGAAGAGCAGGCTTTAATTTGAAAACTGCCACATTGGCACTGGTGAGAACCTCTGTTCTGCTGTATATCATAACCCACTGAGTGAATCATTTAACCCCCTAGGACTTCTCAGCAGTGCTGCAGAGGAATGCTGGCTTAGAAGGAGAGTCAGAACTGGATAAAACAGACTGAAAACCTTTGTATGTGTTGCAGCTCATGCTGAGAAGTGAGCACAAAGAAGCAAATTGAGAAACCTTGCCAAGCACAACAGAAGGCATTTGCAAAAACACAGGGGTGGCTCTTTACAGCAAGAAGCTATGGAATTATGAAGGAGTATCAGAATTACAGAGGCATCAACACCCTTTGGCTCAGGTTACTCTCCCTACTGGATCTGGCCAAATGAAGCAGAATCCGGCTTTGAGGAAGGCAAATCAGATGATACTTTGGTGGAAGAAGAGATTTATTCTGTTTTAAGAAAGACCGAGATCTAGTGAACAGTTATCTGTTAATACAAGTTTGAAAGTCAATTATAGGTTCATAGATGTATTTTTTATATTTATATATATATATATATGTTTTTTATATATATATATATATATATGCATGCATACATACACACACCTATAATCACAATTGTTCTCATATGTATGATAATTTAATGAAAAATTTAACCTTTATGTATGTAATGGTAGGATTACAGCACTATTTCAGGAATTATGGTATCTTCATGGAAGGCTGTCCATTATTTTTTATTCTTCTTTATGTCTAGGAACTGAAAGGCAAAAAAAAAATAATAATCCTTTTACAAGGGCTTTTACTTAGGTATTTCACTGTTGCCTCAGTAGAACATCTGGTCCAACCTTTTGGTTTGTTTAGCACCATGTCCAGTGGTATCTTGAAAACTTCCAGTTGGGGGGGACTCCACCATGTCCCTGAAGAGTTTATTCCAGGGATTTCTTGTTAGCAGTGTGAAAAAAAAATTACTTTCTTATATTGAGATGAAATGTTCACACTTTTTTTTCCCAATAAGCATCGCACCTACAAAGTCCATTAAAATTAATAAAGGTTTTGGGCAATTGATGTTTCCCCAGTTTTCAAAGTAAGCATGTTTGCTTTCAGTATTGGTTATAAACAATTGGCCTTCTGTAATGCAAATATTGGTAGCATTGAATTTGTGTAGAATTATAGCTTCAAATATTACTGAAACCTTCAGCTTCGTGGCATTAATTAGCAAAAGCTGATGTACTACTTAATGCCAGAAGCATATCCTTCTGACTGGAGTTGTGATTAACTTGAGACAAACCAACCTGCTAAGGCTTGGAAACATTTTTCTCACAGAGTTTTTGTTTGTTTATGGGCTATGACTCTTTTTGGCTTATGAAACAGTCTCTGCAAAAGGTTGCAGCCCAGAGAGGGCTGGGAGAGAGCACAAAATGAGCAGTGCCTGAACACCTATATGGGAAGGAGAACGCCTCAGCAGTGGTAGGTACAGCCACTCTTAGGAGGTGACAGAGTTACGTGCAGTTGTCACCCTCATTACTGCTCCACATGGAGCAGCTGGAGCCACTGTCTCACTGTTTAAAAGCACCAGTTCTAGAACTTGCAGGAAGTTGCAATCAGGTCTTACACAACTCTGGCTGAGAAATCTTTTCTCCCTTCATTGCTCACTTTTTGGGATTCACTTGACTATAGGGTCACCTTACAGTCCAGACTTCAAATATAAAACTTACATAAAAAGTTTTTAATATATTAAAAATATATTATATAGATATAAATATGAAACTTTAAAATATATATAAAACTTAGGCCACAGTCTCACAGCGCACTGGTGTATTTGTATTTGCTCATGCAAATGCTCTCAGGGCTTCCTAGGAGTAGAGATGGTGGGGAAAAATTTGAAATATTCTTTGTTATGGGTAAAAGGAAGAGCTGGAAAAGTGTCATGAGCTCAGTGGAGACTGAGTAATAACATTTAACCTTTGTGACACACATGCAAATCTCCAAGTGATGACAGTGGGCAAAGCACTATAAAGGCAGAGCATGGGGCAGTGCAGTGACCCTGCAGTTCTGCAGTTCCAGGTGTGATTTTGTGCCCGTTTAGAACTGACTGTTCTCCTCACCTCTAAGATTCAGATGCCAGCTCCGGCTGGACTCAGAACTCTCTTGCCAGAAATCTCTTGCTTTTACTTCCTCTGGCGTTTGTCCCTGTGGCTGATCTTCTCCTGGGGGTGCACAAAGTGGCACCTCTGGCATCTCCTCTTCCATGCCACCCTGCTGGGAAGAGCCAAACAAAGCAAACTGAGAGAGGACAGTGGCATCTCTCTGGAACCAGTTGGTGCCTCTGCTGGTTTTCAGCAGAGAAGCAAATAATGTTTTGTAAATGTTTCATCTGGGTCCTGTTATAAAAGCAACAAACAGACTTGTGCTGCTTTGAAGTGCCCTTGTGCTGTCTCCATTCCTTCTAAGTGAACCCAGATTTCCACACAGATGGTGACAGATCATTAGCACTTTTATGGAAAATTCCTCTGAAACCTGTATCAGATTTGTCCTCAGGTTCAAATTTCCTAAGTTGCAATTAAGACTGGGCTTGGTTTCTTCTATTTTTTATCCCAGTTCAACTGAATTCAAAACCCACAAGTAAATAGTTTCTCCATTCCTTTGAGGTAGTCCAAGGTCTTGAGAAAACCTAAGAAATACTTAAGCGCTTTTGTTCATCCAGAAAAAAGAGCGTCAGCCCTGTATACTCTGAATGCTGGACTTCTGTTTCAGAGTTTAGGATTCTGTGAAATCTCATTGGTTCTGTATATATTTAATATAACCTGTCAAAAGCTTCACTCTTTCCTAGCAAGCAATGGACACTGACATAAATTACAGAACCACGGAATCTCTGGGCTTAAATTCTACTTCTCCCAGATTCATCACACAAATTAGGGCAACTTTTTGTTATAATTTTTCATCAAAGAAAATTTTCACAGACATATAAAAGTAAATTCACTGTATATTCTATTCCACCAAAAGTGTGATTTTAAAGCTCTTTACTAAGTTTTCAAGTGTGGTGCTAATATTTATATTTTTTTTTTCTTAAGACATTTATAATTCCTTTCTTTTTAGCAGGCATCAGATTTGCTTCAGCTAAAAGCCAGGCAAGCTAACAGGCTACATGTTGAAGATATATTTGCTAATGATTTGGAAAAAATAAACAGTATTGTTTGAAGTTTCTAGGGCTATCATCTGAGCCATTTCAGTTCAAAAAGCTTCTCAAAAATGCATCCATCCTATTTCTGTGTCCAAGTCCAAAGAATCCACATAACAACTTTCAGAAACAGATGGATTATCAACATACTCAAGTTTTTTGTATCAAGACTTGGATGATTATGTGCATGAGTCTTCCTCAAGGTATTTGGCAAGAACACTTTCACCCCTGAGACCCACTTGACATCTATTTGGGAACATGATCTGTATGAGTCATGCATGTATGTAAGTGCAGCTTTTAAGTGCTTATTTTGAGAGAGAAAGGAAAATATATGTAGTGTTGCCGACTCCATGAAATGACATGCATTCTACACAAGGACATGAGACACAGGTGTTTATTAAAATAAAAAGCTTTAATGCTTTTGCATTTAAAAGATTTAGCAGAAAATAATTGCTACAAACATGCTACAACATACATGTTCAAAAAGTTTTCAGTGCTTTCTTTCAAAGTTCAGCATTTTGGCAAAAATAAGTTTTTCTGTATATACTTCAAAACTTGGCTATCATAATACTGATATAAAATACTTCATGTAGAGTAAATTCAGGTGCATAAAATACAATAAGTAATAAAACATACTGTTTGTATAAACATTTAAAGTATAAATTTCATTAGATAACATGCAAATACTGCAATATTTTAAATGGCACTTAAATATAGATACTGAGATTCTTTATAATTTTGCATCCAATATGAGATTCTGAAATGTACAAAACTATAAAAAGAACACATCTCTTCACTGAAGTCAGGTATTAGCATAGAGCTTGATTGTCATTTTACAAGCAGTGAGCCCAAAGTCCTGCAAGTCTTCACTAGACCAAGGAAAGATGTCTACTGAACTAGGCCCAGGGCTAGTTAGTTTTCTTCATAATAAAATATGAAAGCATATTTACATGAGAATAAACTCTTAAATTTTTGGTAAGGTAATTAAGTAGCAGCAATCTGTTTCTTCCAAAAATGATGTTTAAAATAGGTGCATGCTTTCGTTGTCACTGATATGCATTGGAATAACATAAAATTAGCATTCTTCAGTAAACTCAAAACACTGTTTAGTTCATTGCTGAAAAAACCCTATAAGATCCCTTCTCCTCAAAACCATGAATCCATCATGTCAGAACCTTCCAGAGCATATTTAGGTTTCCAAGATCCATGGAAAACAATCTAATTGTGCTGAAACAGTCATCTGACTAGTTATGAATAAGAGAATCATCTTTTCACATTATTCAAATACTTTTAGTCCTTCATTGAAAAATGTAAGTCCATCAACTCTTGCACGTTTTTTGTTTTCTGGTTCAGTGATCAACAACTCCAAATGTCCTTCACAATACAAATGCCACAATGCTCATGCATATTTCCCAAGCAGTTATATGTAGTGTCTCAATGCTGATGACAAGGTGAAAAGAAGGCTTATCAACAGGGAGTGCAGAGCAGGCACCACTTGAGCAGAAGCAGAAGAAATGCTAAAGGAAACTTGCACTTGAGATGCAATTAGAGCTGACAGTGGCACATGTGACGCTAATGTTGGGCTGTCTGAATTGATCAGGGACTCGATCTTTTCTGCTTCTTTATTGCAGGCTTCAATCTAGAGGGAAAAAAAGGTTATTATTTCTCTTCTTACCATGTAAAACGCCAATGCAAAAATATTCCCATCAGCACATAAGATTTAGATAATCTTGGGGAGTAGCTAGAAAACAGATCAGAGGTCTCATCATAGACTTTGGTACTATGAAAACTCCTGTGGAAGGCCTGAGTAGTAGAAAAGGAAAGAGAAGGAAGCTATATACAAGTTATTATGGGGTGATGTGTTCTGAATGTTGCTGCAAAAAAGCCCACAGTGAAGTATCACTAAAGAAAGTGCCTCTAATCTGAGGACTTCCCTTCTGATTGACCAGCCTACTACCGTGAAGCCTTCAACAGTGGAAAAAGCAAGATTTTCTCCTTCCTGGGATTCTTCTTCCAAATCAGAGACAACTGATTTTGTTCATGGGGAAGGGAGAAAAGAATGGAAGTAATAGAACCTAAGAAACTGCAGGTTTCCATTCCCCCAGTGACATGATGGTATTAATGAATTTCTGTTAGGAAATTAATTTTTTCCACTTCACTTTCTTACTGCACTCCAGAAAGGAATTTAGTAATAAGTCTCTTTAAATGCATTGGAAGCTGCCTCTGGTGAAGTTTAAACTTGACAAACTTAATATCTGGAGGTCCAAAGCTTTGAAAGTTGAGGAGTGTCTAGCTCAGCAATGGGTGCCACCAATGAGGTACACAGTGGTGGCCTCTGATTTCAGAGTCCTCCTCTCCCCAGCAATCTGACAGCACCTGCTGCAGATGGAGTGAGAGGTGACCAGGCTGGCAAGACTTCCCTTCCTAAGTCCTGGGAACATTTTGGGCTATTTCTGCTAGAGAAGGAGACAGAAGTTGGAGCTGAGTCGGACCTAACGGGGCATGAGCAATCAAATTACACACAGTATCTGCCAGAGAAAGAAGCACCATCCTACGTGTACAAAAGTGAAGCAAATCCATGCTGGGTAAATAAAATAATAACATCATCCACCTGCAATGGTTTGGGGTTCTGATCCACAGGAATGATGAGAATCACAATTTCTGACTCTATGCTTAAGTATCCAAACACATCACACTGTGGCACTGACACATGCAGGCGGATTTTCTCAAGTATGTCAAGTATTGTTATCGGCTTTTTGTTCGTCACCTGGAAGAAAACAAAGAACTCTGCAGATGATGTGACATTATGAAAAATTCTCCTCATCAGTTTTAATAACATTATGTCGTGCCAGAAAAATGTGGCAGACATTGAACTGCTCAGTTCTAAACTCTACTCTAAATGCTAGCGAAAGACATAAAGCTTCATTTTAAGAAATGATTCACTGATTCAAAAAAAAACCTGAAAACCAACCCCTCCAAAAATGTTAAAAAAAAAGAAAGAAAGAAAGAAAGAAAGAGGAAAAATATTTACTTCTTATACTAACCATGGTTTTGATATATGTTGTTCTCCACCTTCATGGTTAATGTGCCTACATGTCATGTACCTCAAAATAATGTAAATGGTTATCTGTTACAGTGGTTTGTGCTCCCACACTGGAGGGTAGAGCAGCCCTAGATTTATAGAACTCTCATGTATTTGAAGCAGTTTTTTCTCACATGAACCAGCTGTCTGAACTAAAAGAGGCAGACATTACAATCCAGGTATTACGGTGCTTAGTAGGTGAGAGTAGTTATCACCAACTACTTCAATAAGACCAATACATTTCTTTAACTAGAAAGCCTACTTCTAACAGAAACTAAAAATTCTCCTTCACAGTCATATGTTGTAATGTATCAACTGAGAAGCTGCAATAGCCCCTGGGTCCCTGGAACCATTAGAGATAACAACTGGACAACACTCCAGGATGCTGTCATGACCCAACAGACACTGCTGCTCAGCAAAACTGGTCAACACACAAACACACAGCACCTACAAACACAAAATCTCTGACAGGAAAGCAGTAGAATCACAGATGCTGTTCCCATATAATTTGTCTGCACTATTACAAGTTATATAAACTGCAAACCTGAGTCTGCTTGTTTTTGCCTGCTCTGATTTTGTTTTGCTTCGCATTGTGATTTAATTTATGACTCAGATAAAGAAATAAAGGGAAGTATAAGCAGTATAAGGAAGAAAACCCCAACAATCACAACTAACAACTAAAAAATAATGGTTTTTATAACATGTTAACCTTTCAGGAGGAAGTGAACCATAACTTGACTATTCATATACCATTTAACATTAGGCATTATTGAATTGTTTACCCTTGCAAAGTTATCCAGCTTGTCTTTGTCATATAAGATTCTCAGCATTCCAGCACATAGTGGACAGCAGGCTCCTATGAGAATTAAAGAAATCTCAGTAATAAAAACAAGTAGTCTTTTCACTTGTAAGCAAGAATCAAAATTTGAATATTAACTGCAAATGAAAATAGCAAAATTACCAAAGCAAGTATTTCAATTTGACAGCAGAATTGCACATTTTTATTTTTTTAACACGGAAAACATTTATAATGCAAAATCAGTCACCTTTTCACCTTTCAACACACATTTACTACTATCAGCATGAAGCAACAAGATGAATTTTCATTCATTTTAAGATCATTATTGTAAGCTAAAAAGTGGAGGCACTGTATGTACCACAAACCAAGATTTTGCATAGATGCATGCATATCAGCTGCAGAAATGATGGATTTCAAGAGCTGATATAACTAGGACGTGACAGAAGCATTTATGCATATTGCAATCATTAATTTATGCAGTTACACCACGGTGGAGCTTAAAATCTTTAGATAACAAGGAAGAAGAAGTGCTTGTCTGACAGATGTTGTACTTCTCCTACTGTTTTTCCTCACCATGTCAGAAACCAAAGGGATAATATTTCAACTTTCTATCCATGCCTGTGTACTAAATCCAATCTCCAACTTATATGTAATTCATATAGTGACATTTACAGTACTAAATGTTATTAAAAAGCACAAAGACCCTTGTTCAAATGGGGTGAGAAAGGAGAAAAATGAATAAAACTGTTTTGTGTTAAGAACAGAGCTTTTCTTGCTCGGTGTATTACCTGTGATTAGTTGTTGTTTCATTAAGTAAGCACTTGTGAAAACAGTAGAAAACTGATCCAAACCAGTATACTGCAAAAGTACTCCTGCTGTCTTCCACAGTACTGTGAATACATATGGTATTTTACTCTGTCTTCTAATTAAGTACCATCTTTGCCCTTCTGGGAACCATATGCTGATGACAGCTCAGCATTCCACTGTGGTATCTGCACTGCCACTTCCGAAAAATTACTCACCGGATTCCTAGAAGCATCCTACCCTGGACACCACAGACCTCATTTGCTTCTCCCAAACCCATCCCAGCTGCCAGTCTCTAAAAGACTGAAGGAGCATGCCTCCTAAAGCCAAGGCCTTTCCAGTTCAGGTTTGCTTAACTAAATCTTCACACTGGCTTGCTCTAGCCCTAAGCAGAGTCATTACTTTATGATTTCTGTTAATACAACATGTTAAAGCCTAAGTTTTTGTCTTGGCTTGCAAAGCAGGATGTAACCAAAAGCATGTATTCTATCACCAGCTGTTAAAATCAGGTGGGGAAGTGTTCTTTATCTTTTCCACAACCCATCCCCCTCCAGGGAGATATCTCCTGTTAATGGGCCATTAAGTCCACTGCATGACTGATAAAACAACACCATCTCATTGTGAGATGCTCCACCCAGGGGAAAGAGCCAAGTATTTCCTACTTAGATACAATCTGAGATTTGGAACATCAGGGCAGACTTTTTTCACTGGATTCCAGAGGAAAACCAGACCCTTCTACATCACCACTAGACCTTTGGAGGGCAACTGCACCCTTCTACAGGAGCACTGCTTCAACTGAACCACATCTGTCACTGCAAGAGGATGAAGCCACCATTTAAGGGGACTGCTACAAACACCCTGCCTGACTGGGTCAGGTTATAGTCTGACTTTGTCAGTGTTTTGGGTTTGTTCTTTGTAATACTGTATTTCTATTTCAATTTCCCTAGTAAAGAACTGTTATTCCTATTCTCATATCTTTGCCTGAAAGCTCCTTAATTTCAAAATTAAAATTTGGAGGAAGGGGGTTTACATTTTCCATTTCAAGAGAGGCTCCTGCCCTTCTTAGCAGACACCCTTAGCAGTCTTTCAAACCAAAACACTTGTTCCAAGTACTCAAGCCCTGTTGATACCCAGGGCTTGGAGAGTTCCCCACCTGGTGCCAGGACGGGCTTGCAGCCGGCGGCAGAGAGCTGGGGACACCTGACGAAGGCGCACTCAGAGTGGAAGCCGTGGTCGGAGAGCGCGCCCACAGCCTGGCAGTGCCCATGGTAGTCCACGGCCACGCGGTCGGCGTAGGCGGCGCAGACGCTGCTGTACGTCTCCCCGTTGTGCCCGCACACGGGCTCCGGCGACCTGCAGAACGGCTGGAACACACGGCAACGCCCCGCACGTCAGTCCTGCCCTGCTGCACCAACAAAAGCTCACGGGAATTCACTGCTAATAATGTCAGACCTTGAAAAGGTAGGGAATCCAGAGGAAACAGCCTGCCAGTTTATGAATGGGCCATAAATGAAAAGGGTAAGTGCTTCAAGACGGTGACAGAGTCCAAGAAATGCACGATAGAACATATTTTAGAAACCAACAACTTTTGTTCTGTGCTAATGCTTAAATAAAGTGATTATATTTAAATTACCTTATTAAATCAATTAAAATAATTTTAATTTCACTAGACCTTAAAATATGCTATTAATAAAATTAGTTTGTTAATAACTCATTAGTAATTTATTAATTCATCTTCGTGTGGTTTTGTGCACTTAAAATTTAGTGTTCATACACATGTATTTCTAACACATTACTGCATATTCTTATTTATCATCTAATTACCCATATTACTTATATTTGTGTATGTGCTATTGTAAGGTGACAGAAGTAGCTTGTCTAACACCACAGTAGAAAGCAGTGGGATGAAAAACAAAACCCAATTTTAATCCAATGAAGACTAATCCAACGCAGACTAACCAGAAAATTATTACAGACTGCCTGGTCTGTAAATAGATCCTGAGCAATGAACTTGGTAAACCTGGGGCACAATCACATAAAAAGCTAAAGACTTTCTATGACTGGGCATTATTTTATATTTAAACAAGTTAAAATTGGTAAGAATTAGCAGTTACTAAGGAACTGCAGTAATTACTGCAAACAAACCTTAGCATGCAAACTTTAACAACATATATAAGAAGATATAAATATCAAGAGTATTACCCCCAAGAAGGCATAAGTAGAGCTTTTGATTGGCTTTGAGACAACTGTTAACTAAAGCAGAGAAACACTTCACAAAATTCTGAAGATTGTGAGATTATTTTTTATACTAGTTAAAATTAGATTTTAAATTTACTACTTTCTATTAGAACATTTTATAAGCTATAAACCCCATAGAGAATACTTAGAAAAGACCCAAACAAATAATATTGAAAAAAATAAAAATAAAAATTGTTAAGTTGAACACTGAGGAACAAAGAAGATTTGATACTTATTGCTAGGACCACTTCTTACCTGGCATGGTCCTCGGTATGCCAAACTTTTTCCTTTTTGGTACAAAGTACACAAGTTAGTGTATTCCACATTGTCTGTGTCACAAACAGGATCTCGTGTCTGGTCACAATTTAACTGCCTTGGCACACACTCATGCTGGCTGCATTCAAACTTCTCAAAACTGGTCAAGCAAACTTGTTTCTTTGGTATGCACCTGCAGAAAATCATAATGATGTCATGTCATGGGATTTTTTTTTTTTAAGTCTAAAAATATTGAGACTATATATTTCACTATTTTCAGTGACATTTTCTCCAGTACTTTAGAGTTAACTGTGGTTCAGCAGAGCTGCATGAAGTAAAAGTGATAAAATGCTCTGAATAGCCTGTGTCAGGTCTCATCCCAAACCTGGACCAGTTTCACATCACATTTACTCAATGTATGTCAACACAACCACAGTTTCCACTAACATTTATCTTTAACAAGTATTTTTCAAAGTTGACAAAGGGTTGGATAAACTTCTTATCTACTCCCATACTTCATTTTGTAAATGAATATTTAAGAACAGCTAGGCTAGAGAAAACATGGAAACAGCATGAAGAAAAGATTCCATTGCAAAGGTCTAGTCTCACCCTTCTCTGAGAAAGGGGTGAAAACAAGACCTACAGTATTATCTGGTTTCAATTACAAATATCTAATTGGATTCTAGCTTTGGAGTTTCAGAATATTGTACGATATCCCATCTAGAGGATGCAGCAAACAAACAGAAAAATCTGATAGTTACACTTTCTTGGCATCCGTTCCTCTTCAGCCATCACAAACACGTACATACAGAGAAACAGCACAAATTCTTTCCCCTTTGTATTAAACAAGTACCTTCCATGATCTTCTCTGCAAAACATTTGGCATGGGCCCTGCAAGGCGCCCCTCTGCTAGAGAAATGCCAGCCAATGCAGTCTGCTGAACAGGGTGATGAAAGCTCTCACGGCCTGTCTGGACAACCCCCTCCTTCCATAAATTACAGCAGCGCTGCCATCACTGGATAATGCACAATATTTCCTTATTCTCTCTGAGTGCTGCGCTCCCATGCATTACAGACATGCCTTTGATATCAGGGAAAGCTTGGAATTTCTGAGATTTAAATACTTCACAAGTGGAATGTAAGATCCATTATGTAAGTGGAATGTAAGATCCATAATGTAAATAGATTCCAAGTGCATCAGGGGCATTTTCAGATGAGCACATTCAGTTCCAGCTACATTATCAAACTGACCCAGAAAATTGTATTGTGCACAGTCCTTTACTCAAACTACAAGCTGAGGTTCTAAGCATAATGGTATTTTGAAAAACTGCAAAATCTTATGTAGTCTCCAAATTTCCAACATAAAAAGTAAAAAATGTTTATCCACAATGCAGCTTGGAAATTCTAATTTTGAATGCCATTATGGCTGTAACAGCTACAAAACAACTGTTTTCTCAGTATTTTTCTGCATCATGGCATTTTAAATGCAGAAAAAGGAAAAAAACCCTAAAATTGCTACAATCAGCTTTAATGAAAGAACAATATTACACAACTTATTTTGATGGCTTTCTTTCAAAACAGAAAAATGCACTAATTCAAAGGAGACTGCAGTATTGCACAACACTGAGAAAATTGAAGACAGAGACCAATATTGTGAGCCGCAGACTTTGATCTCTGTAAGAAGGTCAGATTTTTTTCCCTGACACTAGTACAAAGCATATTTTTGTTTTAATATATTTGTCTATGCATATTTTGCTTTTCTTGATATTGAAAAACCAGAGATTGTACAGACATAGTTTTCACAAGATTTCAGTCTAAGGAAAAAAAAAAAAGGTGATTGATATTTTCCTATTTTAGAGACAAGAAGAACAGATTACTGACTGAATAAGCACAACTAACTCCAAGTCTTGAATTCAGATGTGGGTCTTCTTTGTAAACCAGTAAAAGAAGGTGTGAAACAAAGTAGAAAAATTACAGTTACTGCCATTTTGACAAAATCTGATTGTCCCACTTTTGAAAGTGTACGTGAAGTTTCTTCTATTGCTAAACTCAGATCTGCATAATGAATTTGACATAGGACTACAAAAATGGAACCAAGAACTGGCAGTTATTACAGTCCAATACTACCAACTATGATAAAGAAAAAGTAGCTACTTCAAACAGCTGTTTTTGTTGGAATAGCCCCAAAGTAGAATGTTACAATGTACAACACATTCAAAGAACATATAAATCTGATTTATGAGTGGATGAAGTCAAAGAAAAGCTGAAAAACATATTCTGCTTTTACCTTTGATTTTTATTACAAGGGTTTGGGTTGCAAGGATCCTTGGAAATGCACGATCCAAATTCAAACTGGTTGTCCTGGAGCCCAACACAGCGAGCTATGCACGCGCTGGGATACGTGCGCCCGTTCTGGCCACAGACTGGGACAAACTGGTCCACACAGTTACAGGGCAAACCTGCAAGAGCAACACATGGAACAGGGACTGGCTGCACATTCATTTTTCATGGCACAAGATACGTAAGGTATCACTGAGGCATTTCTGCCTTCAGCCCTTTCCTCTCACCTGTCATTTAGCAATGCTGGAGCACACAGGCACTTAGAAGGAGCAGGAAGGGAAGTTTGTGTCCTGCTTCTTTGCTCATTCTAAACGGCTTTCTCTGTTTTTCCTCTAAACTCTTTATCTCTCATCCCTACTGCATCCTGTCTCTATTTATTTTTAGGTATTACCTGAGGTTTTATTTTTCAGGATTGATTTTCTTTTTTAAAGTATGTGCTTTTCCTGCAGTGCAGGTTGGACACGAGGAAAAGAAATAATTTTAAAAAATAGTAATAACAAATTACTGGGTGTTTTCCATTGATACTGTAGAAAAAATTTAGTTGATAATCCCTGGTCTAGAAATACTGAACTTACAGTTTTCATGGTTTGGAAAGTTACCTGTAAACTTCCTACGTTCATCCTCTGAGCTGTGCTCAGTTAGACACTGACGTGTAGAACAAATCAAGTTTCCGGCAAAACAGGAACAGACGTTGCAATCTATATTAAAAGATGCTCCATGGCCTTAAAATAAATTAAATAAATACATACAATTAATGCAAATACACCAGAAGACTACATATTCATATGCAGTACATAGATATTACATTTTCATTAATTGCTTCTGTAATTTCCCTTTTCACTACATTTTCCCACTGAAATTTCCATCCGTTTTCTTCTTTTGAATAGATTTCCAGTTTTTCTTTATTCACTTAAAGGAAAAGTCTGTTCACATGTGGTTTTGATTAATTATTTAACCACAGAAGCAAACACTTCATCCTCTCAAAGCCTGTATAAATCAGGTTCTCTGTTTGTTTTTTTTTAAAAAAACCCAATAAATTCTGGCTAGCAAGTTTCATGTTTTCTTCAAGGTAAAGCTTTTGTAAAGACACATTCCTCTAAACTAAATTTACATAAGACTCCTAAACTTTTAGTCTCACACATAAAGCACAACTTGTATGTGTTTGCCAAGAGGTAAAAGCACCAATGCTTCATTCCAACCTTCAATGGATTGGAATGCATTTTATAATAAGTCAGCAACATTTTCACACCTGAATCTAAGAATCAAACTGCAGACTTTGGGGATTTTTCTTCATTTTAGCAACTCCAGTTTGGCTTTCTGAACTGTCCATATGACTGTCCTTCACTGTGATGTATGTTTTTTCTATCAAATCAATTCATGTTGATGATAGACTGACCAAACTGGTTATCAAAGACTACCAACAAATACACAGTTCTTGAGGAAAACCTAAGGCAATTCCCTCTAATCTCTTTTCAAAAGGAAAACAATTCTCCCTTGAGTTAGAGAATTAGAATTTTTTAGAAAATATTACACAGGCACAAGGAAACCCCTCAGCACTGGAGCAATTCAGAAGAGGTGCTCAGAGATAAATTAGGGCAGAACAAGAGGAGGTGGGAGAGAAAGCCTCTGTAGCACAAACACTTTCTTTACACCACAGTACTACTCAAAGGACCAAGGAATTTGCCAGCAGGGAAGAAGAAAAGCTTAGAAGGTAGTGCCAAACACAGGATCCCAGGTGATTCTTCAAAGTACCTGACTTAGGATCCACCTGCAACTCACAACACAAAAAACTCGGCATCATTCAAAACAGAGTTGTTTTCTTTATAGAGAATGGTTTTAAAAAACACACTTCAGATTTTATGTCTAAACCATGGCTTTTTACAACTGACATATAAACCAATTAAATATAGTTACTGCAAAATATTTACATGGTGAACATAACCTTTTAATCTTTGCTTTCAACGCATCATCTAACAAATTTGGAACCTAGTCATTTTAATAGTAATTTGGATAGAATGGTCCATAAAAGTTACAGTCATAATTTAAAAACGGTATTTAGCAATTTTTGTATCTTAAAAGTATCCACTTTCACCAGATACTTTCTAGAACTGCTCATCAAATACATTGTTAAGATTTTCAGCATTCTGCTTCCACGAACAAATAGTACCAATTCTGGGAAAAAAAAAAAAAAAGTTTGAAATATGTTTGGCTACCTTTTATCTTCTTTGGGCAAACAACAAGAAAAAAACCAAAACAGATTGCAAAATCTCCCATTCCATTCCATGGAATACTTCAGGCAGACTTTCCTGAGTGATGAAAATAATTGTACAATTGATTATTTAGCTCAACTTGTTATCTTCTGTGAGAAAGAAATATCTCAATTTCCTGCTCTTTCATGATCTAGGGTTTGGCTTCCAATCTGAAAATTGTGTTTGTGACAAATGAAACTGTAACAAGTGCCTCGCTTCTTAAGTTTTAGTTAGTGTGAAAATAAGTAAGTAAGAAAATTAGTATGAAAACATTCTTATCATATGCTAAAAAAACCCCCTCAGTTATTTTGGACTCATGAGGTATCTTTAACTTGATTGGACAGCAATCTGACAATAGTTTAAAAGGACTGATTTATAGACACAAAACAATGTCTGAGGTATGTAACTGCACTAGTAGAAAATCCCTTGCTTGCTGAATCAATGACACCAACTTCAGACAGCTCACAGCTCAGCACAGACTCCATTTTATATTCAAGACCTTTTGTAAGTTTTCCCTTTAGTAGAAGCTTTTTACTTTTTGTTTTCTTTTTCCAAGATTATAATGCCAGTTTGTGTGACAAAAATACACTCCTAAAGCTCTCAAGCAAAGAGTAAATCTGAAAATAAATCAATATGATCTTCCAAGAAGCATCATCCGTCACATCTCCTTGAACTCCTTTGACTGCCAGATTAGGTAGAACCCAGTTAATCCTTGTTACCCATGCCAATTTAAACTCTAAACAGAGAGCTGCCATGGTGAGGAAAAAAACCACAGTGTTCAATACATGTATTTGCTTACACGTTTATTTGCAGACCCACTGATTATGTTAGCCCCATTGATAAATATCTTAAACTATAATTCTTATTTAATGTTGAGATTGTGCAAAACTTATTAGGGGATGTTTAGTGGAAGAGCCAAAGAAAGGAAAAGGAGGAATGAAGATGAATCAAGTAGGAGGATGTGTGGGAAAACAAAGGGAAGAGGGGGGAAAAGGGAATAGTTCAGTGTAGACAGGTAGTTGGGCAGTCTGCCTTTTTCTCTGAACCCTACACTTGATCACCACAACCTATCCTATATTTTTATCACATCCTATTTTTACACTTTTAAGATGTGTGCTTCTGCATATGAGCATGAGTACTAACAAGCTTTAAGCTGGATGAACAAATAAGTAGGGAAAGAGATCTTTGTGCCAGCCACTGGAGTGGAAATACAAACCTTGGGAGTTCATGGGTCCAGATGCCACAAGCCACTGGAAGGAAACAAAAAACCCCAACAAATCCAAAACAACCTCCCACAACCATCTGGAGCTAGTAAAGAAACCACTCCATGCTAAAAAGAAATGTACTGAGAACACCCTTCACACAGGACTGTGATCGACTGAGACAGGCACAGTTCAGTACTGATTTCAACAATTGAACCCTCTACCATATGTAAGACCTAACCCAGTATTAAATACAGGGGTGCAATCATCAGCTTTTGTATTTTCTGATAAACTCTGAATCAGATCCTCTGTGTCATCTCATGTAGCTCAAAATTCATTAGGTAAGGAGCAGGTGCTGGGTGCATCACTGCTCCATTACTTACTTTTCCTTTGTCCTCCAACAATGCATGATTTCTGGAGGTCAACACAATGCATTTCCATACAGTTCTCTAGTAATCCACTGTGTCCACAAGTACAAATCTTGTAACACCCAACATCTCCAGCTGAGGATGGAACTTGGATAAGTGTACCTTGTCGGACAATAAAATCGGAGGCTTCTCCCAGTTTGCAGCCTGCATACAAGGAAAAATTTTAGCTCACAAGTAGCAAACATGTGGGCAAGTGCCACTTACTGAAATGAATTACTTGTGGTAAAAACATAAGGTGTTTTCGAACAGCCTTACTCTGCCCTTAAATTCACCCATTTCGCAGAGGCGATAAGTAGCAAATATAGAAGATGTGTACTTGAGACAAAGTTCTGAAGTACCTGTGAAGATGTTCCTTTGAGAAATAGACCTGAAATTACAGTAATTCTCAAGCATTTTAATTTTCACTGTAGTAGTATGAAACATATTATATGACAAATACTACACATACTTCACTCTCTCCAATACAGAATTTGAATTAAAGGGTCTCACAAGCAAAGCACAGTCATTTCCCCTCTCTCACATATTTGATTGTGCTTTTCTTCTCTACTTGCACCTCTTAAATGAACACTGAAGGATTTTTACAAGTAGATGTCAATAGGGGAGAAAGGAAGAAAAAGCAGGAAAAGTGGATTTTAAAAAGGAAGGATGGAAAAGGGAAGAGGGAAGAGGGAAAAGTTTTAAAAATTGCAAGGAAAAATAATAAAATAAATAGCAGATTGAAATAACCCTACTAGGATGAACTGCAACAACCTCCCTGAAACTTTTAGCCAATAAATTAAAACATAAAAGTTCCTTTCCAACCTTCAGTGCAAGCAAAATGTCTCTTCAAAAGCTCTGGGTGAGCTTGTTTTCAGATGACTTTAAATTACTTTTGCAGCATGTGAAGACAATACAACCTTAGAGTAATAAGGCTCAGCTTTCCAGGAAAACAAAAATGTTTGTAAGGGTCATAGAAGTACAACCAAAACTATGTCCCTAGGCTCACACAAAGAATGAGCTGAAGTCTACCCTCACTTCTAAAAGAGCACAAGTAGAGCAGATGCATGAGTGAAGTAAAATCCAGCTTTCATCTTTTTAATTAGGAACCACTGGGGAAACTGCTGATCAGCCACAGAACTGCTGGAAGAACAGAGGCTCAGGGAACTGATGTGAGACAGCTATGGCAATGTTCTCTATCACCTCCTCGAGAAAGGAGGCTGCTCCATAATTCAGTGTAAAAACCAGTGTTGCTCTCACTTGCTCAGTCACACACATGTTCAAGTGGTCACCAAATGCACACTTCCTGCTCTGCTTTCAAGAACCACAGCTGACCCTGCATGTCACTGAATGACACTTTCTGCTTTAAAGGAAAGGGGAAAACTCTGGCAAGCACTACCAGTGCCTAGGGCAGAACAATGAAGAGGTTGTACAAGTTGGGCATTGCAGAGTCTCACACCTCTTTTTGTAGGTTTGATCCTTGTTACTGACACCATTCAACTCTGCCATTTCAAAGTTAGGTACCTGAAACTTATTCTGCACGAGACTCTCCCCAGTCAGCTCACATTTATACATGGTGCAGAGGTTAGACAACACCAATGTTCAAAAAAAGCAGTTCCTAAATGACCGTAAGTGTCTTTCTAGTGAGGTGCAACCACCTCAGAAGTGTCACTGAAGGGAGCAGAAGCAGAAATGCCAGCTGCGTGTCCAGACGTCTTTGGTGGGAAGGGCTGGGCTTTGGGTCTGTGGGAGGGGAGCGGTGGAACTGTGCATCTCTTGGTTCCTCAGTGTTGTATTTCTCTCTTTTTGTTATCTCCCTTCTCATCATCAGTACCATCACAATTGTGATTGTTAACTTTATTTCAGCGACTAAACTGCTCCTCCCTGGGCTGAAGGGGAAAGTGAATGAGCAGCTGTGTGATGCTCAGGTGCCAGCTGGGTTAAACTATGGCACAGCAATTCACTTTAAAACCTTCAACATTTCAATGACACACTTACCAGCAAAATTCAGTGAACAGAAGCCTATATAACCTTACCTGGCACACACAAATACGGAAGACATAGCTCTCCAGATTGACATCCTTTTCTATTTACTTCACAGAGCTGATTAGCTGCACATGGGTTTGGATTACATGGATGTGTGACATCTTCTACAATGTTGCCTAAAGAACTTGGGCCTGAAAACAGAATATACATCATCTACACTGATTTAAATGAGGTTTATTTTTCTTCAGCAAAGCATGGCATTTCTTATGTCCTGTAAAACCATATTTTTTACAATTCTGTGAATTTTTAAAAATTTAATTATAGATGTAGAAGCTTGATATGATCAGGTAGTTAACTTATTTCAATAGTTTAGTCCTCAGTCCTGGAAATAATGATCCAGATGCTTCTTCACATGAAAAATGCATTTCCTGTATTTGTCTGCCCCATAACTTTCTTACATGCCCAGTACAAGAAGGAATAGAAGCAATGAACTATGGCATCTTGAAAATTCCAGTTTTCTCTAATACACTAAATAAAATGTCTCAAATTCAATAGAATTTTCTTTAAAATAAATCATGAAGATTATTAAAAGTAATGACAAAAAGTATCAAAGCATCCTGGTTTTTCTAATTTTGCTGCATGGGTATGTTATTACTTACTCAGGTAAGTATCCAAGGGTATACAGTTCTCCAAGTCATCTGTTGGAGATAAGAGCTCACAAATACTCTCAGCTGAGTGGCCTTCAGGGAATTTATTATGATCTCCACACTTCTTCAGTATTTCCACACAATCTGATCTACAGATAAATAAAGAGACAGAACTTCATGAAGACTATTTGAAGAAAAAAGGGTTTATAGGAAAAAGATTTCTTCCTATGTTATTCCCTTCCTTGAATCCACAACTTCCGCTATGCCTCACAGCAGAGAGTTTATATATATATACATCTAAAACTATGTACATTTTATATATATGCTACATTTTATATAGGAGGAAGGAAGAAATTTATGACACAAAGAACTGCTTGTACTACTCCTCTTTGATCTTGGTTATCTTCATTTTCTAAGGCATCATAAGCATGTAATTTTCAAGACCAAGCATTTCCTTCATTTACTAATGTCTAATAAGCACTGAACTCTACCTCACTACCTGCACTATTAATTACTCTTTCTTCTACTCAATCACCTACTTTTGACACTTACTAAACAAAAAAAACCAAAACAACAACTTCTTATTTTTCAGACCTTTCTGTCAGCTAAAAGTCATCAGTAGATCCCAAAACCAAAAAAGGGGAAAGGTTTAAGACACGATGGAGAGCCAGAAAACCCCCTCAATAAATCCCTTTTTTTCTTTCACTTAACAATGCCAGTATATACATCCATCTCATTAACAGGCAAATATTTTCATTTACAGTAATGGAGATTCAAGCAATGGTAACCCTGCAATTTCATACTCCTTTCACGTTTGCCTTGCCGTGTTTTCCTAACACAGCAAACACAATCTGACAGCCTTTTAGTTTTCATTAAAATCCTTAGTAAAACCTCTAAAATGGATTTTGTTTTCCCCACAGTACTTACTTGCAGATAATACTTCCTCTAGATTTGCTGTGACAAGGTTTAATCTGCAGGGAGCAGGCAATTGCCTTCCACATTTCTGGTTGGCATTTTTTAATATCAAGCACAGGAATATTTATGAATGGCATCTTAATACTCCCTTTTTCCCATAGCTTCATGTCATTCATGGCTCCCTGGTCTGACTGAGTATTGCAGCTTCTAAAAAGTTCTGTTGGTCTTAAAAGAAGAAGGTAAAAATATAACATGTATTAAAGAAAAAGAAAGTACCACGCATTTTCCCTTTATCACCCTAAGAACTTTACGTGCTTCACATGGCTTGCTCTTTATGGTATACAAGCAATGAATCCTTCCCACAACTAAGCAAGATCAGAATCAATTTGAAATCTGTCTTTAAGGAAGGTCTTTAAGAGTCAAGGCTGAAACTCCCTTCTCATCTCTGTCTCTTAGATCAAATATCACTTTAATATTTCTCACCTGAAGTTGACTTAGAGAAAATATCTTAGGTAGCCCAAATAACTACGTTAATGTTTCTTGATGAATCACTAATGCAAATTAATTTGCCATTTATATTTAGCCAGGCTTGGGATTCTCCTACTCATGTAACACTTGTGCCACTACACACTATTTGGGAAAAAAAAAAAAAGAGAAAAAAAAAGAAGAAAAAAAAGCCAGTGATCTCTAATTGCTAAGAAAATTTAGGGTTTTTTTAACTGTAACCTTGCAACTACTTTCAGACACCATTTTAAATAATCTTGTCCTACAGAGTACAAACTCACAGAAACATCTCTGCAAAAAAGGAATTTTGAAAATGAGTAACATGTAAATTTAACAAACACTTTTACCTTATTTATAATATACAACATTCCAGTAACCATGACTTGTCTATGCAGCAAGACAGAGGAATATGCAGAGGTAATACACTGTGACATTTCACAAGTTCATGGGTTAACTTCTATTTCTCTAAGTTTTATTACATCTGTCGCCAAACACATTTCCAAAAGTTCATTCTAAAGAAAAACTACTTATTTTCAAACTAACTAAAACCATATTTGCAGAGAAAGCTACATACAATCTCAAAATAAGTCTTAAAAACATTTCATTTTATTTTTGAAATCAAAGCATAGGAATTCCTTTATAAAATATTCAGTGTCTCTCTCCTACCTGTTATTAAAATTAGTGCAGTAAGTAAGATTTCTACAGCCCAGCTGACAAGGTTCTCGTACATCTGCTAAACAGGTCAACATGGAAACTTCAACTGCATTATACTCACAAAAGCGATCAAATTCTTGCCAGCTCTGTGAATTGCCCCAGCTCGTGCTATAAAGTTTAGTGCAGAGCTCTCTGAAAACAAAAAAGAAATAGAGATGAAGAAAATAAGACTGGAAGAACAATAGCCCTTCAGATACAGCCCATCTCTTCTTTGTTGCTCATAACAGCCTCTGCTCGCCACAGAGGATTGTGTTAGAGCCCACAGAGTCTACAAGGGTATCCAAATTTAGCGCTCAAAGAAAATAACCCATTTTGCTCAAGAATGCCAGAACATATTTACGCTAGTAAGACTGAAGTACTTCAGGATATAAAACCGCAATATTCAATAAAAATGTAACAGCTGAAAATCTGAACTTACAACTTTGAGACGAAAACTATCCCAGCTAATTTTACTGGTAATAAATCTAAGTTGACATCACAATGAACAACTTCTAATCCCATCCTTCAGCTTCAAATCACACTTTCTCCTCCCACAGAAATGAACGTCAAGCAAAATACATTCCTTCTTTTGCCCTGACGTTTGAAGCAAGGATACTGTTTGCTGCTTTTGTTGGAGATGCTTCCTGGTGTCAGCAACACCCAGCTCACTTTGTTCACAGCCATGCCCTACAAACTACAACAGTTCCCATCCCAGGGTATGGAATTTCACTGTACTTGATAGAAGGTTCCATTTTAGAACTCATTGTCAAAGCAAGGAACTAAAAGATACTTTATTAACTATCCCATGCTACACTGTTCTAAGAAATCATGCAACTCCTGGGCTCTACTACCAAGCTCATTAAAGATCCTGCTGCATTCATGAGATGTTGTTACTGGAAACTTTGATATCAAAGGAAGCAACAGCTCAAAAATGTTTGCCACTTATTCAGACACACTGATGCATTTAAAATGCAATCATCATCTATTTTTAAAGTGGACAGAAAACCACCCTAGACTGAAAATGCCTCAATAATTTTACAAACACGCAACACTTTACTGAAAACCTTTGTTTCTCTAAATGTCAGAATAGTTAGTTCCCTTATTTAATTACTAAATAACCTAAGTTATTTCTCACTGACAAAAGCCAGAAGAGCATCAAGACAGGAATACTGCCAAGGTTTTAACACGAAGCAACCAGACACTTTGTGGAGTTGACTGTCCTTTTGTCTCTCTTTAGCATCTCGTTAAGACCTCTTAATCAGAGGTTGCAATATTGGCTATTATGACCACAAGTATGGTACAAGTTTCACTAACTTACTGTGTCTGCTATAATAAGCCAGTGCTAAATGTGAGAAAAGGTTAATTCCACTTATAAAACAGTACTTTTTGAAATATAAAGTATTGGACAGAGTAGATTACCTAACAGATTACTATCTGGTTACCTGAACATGTATTTTTTCTAACAATTCCAGAACTTCCTATTTGATGTACATAGCAAGAATCAGAAAAAGACTGGAATCAAGACAAATTCCTAAGTACTTTCACAATTGGAAACGAGGTTAGAGAGATACTGACCTACATGTGGAAGAATTTGCTTTAGAACAGCAATGGAGCTTAGCCCCATCGAGGCCTGTTGAAGGTGGGGGGTGCACAGTGACTCCTGGGTGAACAGATCTTGAACTCTCAAGAAAACATTGCCAAAGTGGGTCCTGAGGGAGAGGCATGGTTTTACAGCCTTCTATAAGTCCATCAACAATTTCAAGTTCTGTTTTCATTGACATTAGAATTCTTTTACAAGCAGCCTGACACGCGTAGTCTTCTGCTCTATCACAGCAATACAAACCTATTAACAAAATAGTTAATAGTCAAGCACAAAACAACATTAAAGATGCACAACAAAAAAGCCCTGAGAAATAAAAGTGCTGTAAGATGCCCTCTTCTCCTCCAGAGAATCTCAAATAACATTGCTTCTAAATAGATACAGAATCCACTCTGGGAAAAAAGCACAAAGCCAATATGTAAAAATGAAAAGTAAATAAAGATTAATAATTCACCTAAATCCAAAACTTATCCTCATATAAATTCATATAATGATAACAATACAATTTATACGACAGAGTTATACAATAACACATTTTTATATAGAAAGTACATTTTCAGGATCTTCTATAACTCTCAGTAAAAAAGGATTTATTTGTACTTACTGTCTGTAGGGTTTCTCATTGGATAGGACTGTGTGTAGTTATTTACGCAGTGTATAAGCTGAGGGCTGATAGATGCACAGTAATTTTCAACTGCTTTAATTTGTGATGGACCAGGAGAGGAGTCTGTCCGAAAAATTGCTTGGCAATACTCGCGGCAGTTCGTGTGGTGACCTGCGTAACTGCAACAGACTGAACCCACTGGGGAAGCAAACAAACAAACAACAGAAAATCTACGGGTTCCTATGCAGAGAAATGAAGAGATGAACATGTCTGTATAACACACAAGGATACTCAAGGAAACAACAACAACAACAACAACAACAACAACAAAAGAAGAAGAAATTCTATGCTCTATTGAAATATCTCTGTCTACAGAATGACTGGAAATATCTGTAATTAGCCAAACTACATTTGTTTGTCTGGCAGGAGAAAAAAGTCAGCACTAAAGCTGCCTTGAACTCAAGTTCAAGACATGAGCAAGCCAGCTGAATCTCATTTTCAGCTGTTTTGCTCTTATTTTGGATAACCAGACATGTCCAATAATTGAATTATCAGAGAAATACAACAATACAACTAATAAATAAATAAATAAATATAAGAATAGTGTAATTCGAAAAACCCAGAGGGTATTGGTGATTCAGATGTTTTTGCTATGCTGTTAAATACATATAGTAGTTCTTGAGAATAACTTCTACTAGAATTAATTCTAAAATACTGATTTCATTTTATATAAACAGATATCATGCAACAAAACACTTGCATGCCTATTCAAAAATTCACCTATGCATTTAATTTTGCTGCTTAGGACACATCAAATGAACAAGCAGAAGAAGATGACAGAAAAGACAAATACAGATACACAAACGAAAACTAACATTAATTATACAAATAGCCAAATCTCTTTATTACTTGACAATTTGCTCATGTGGCTTTTGCTTATATTGGTCTGAAAGCCACATGTTTGTATATATGTTCACCCACAGAATCTCTTACAGTTTAGAGAAAAAAGGAATGATACAAAAGCAAAACAAACTATTCATTATATACTTACTTTCATTTCTGTTAATACAACTAAAGAGAGCATTCTGAAATCAAAACAAAAGCAGTGTTACAAGCCAGAAAACTTCAAATAAATATTTAAGTATTAAGTATTTATTAAGTCATTTGTTATAATGAGCTAATAAACCTTTGGTATTATTTGCTTCAATTAGATTACATTGAAACAAAAACACTACACAAACAGTGAAACCAGGAAATTAAGAGATCAAGGGTCACCAAAGTTCTGTGTGCACTCATAAAATAGATAAATATTCAAGCAAATAAGTAAATTGGAAGACTTTCCTGGACTAACTTAGAAACGGGGTAAACTGCTACAACAGGGTGCCTCAAGATGGGATTTCTTTTTCTAAGGACAATAATTTTAAAGACTCCATGCAGAAAAAAAAAATCTGCCCAGACAGATATGTGCAAGTAGTAAATCTCAACAAAATAAGTCCATGACAATGTACCTTAAAAGCAAAAGCATGCAACCAGCTCCCTCAAACTGCAGCCAAAAGGTACAGCTGGGGGATGAACATCTTAAATGTCAGAAGAAGGGAAACACACACATCCTGCTGCTTTGCTTCAGAGGCCTTTAATCTGCACACCAGTCATGGAATGGAATGGTTTGGGTTGGAGGGGACCTTAAAGCTCGTCTAGTCACAACCCCTGTTAGGGGCAGAGACACCTTCCACTAGACCAGGTTGCTCAGGGCCCCATCCAACATGGCCTTGAACACTTCCATGGATGGAGCATCCACAGCTTCGCTGGGCAACCCCTGCCAGTGCCACACCACACTCATAATAAAAAAATCTTCTCTGTATCTAGTTTGAAACTACCCTCTCTAAGTTTCAATTATTAACCCTTGCCCTATCATAACAAGCCCTGCCAAAATGTCTATTCCCAGTTTTCTTGTAGGCCCTCTTTTAGCACCAGAAATTGCTGTAAGGTCTCCTGGGGGCCTTTTCTTCTCCAGACTGAACAAGAGCAGTTCTCTCAGCCTGTCATCATAGGAGACATGCTCCATCTCTCTTTGTGGCTCTCCTCTGGACTCATTCCAACAGATCCACATCCTTCCTATGCTGAAGGCTCCACACACGGATGTAGCAGTCCAGGTGGGTCTCATCAGAGCATAGCAGAGGGGAAAATCCCCTCCCTCATGACTACTCAACTCTTGCCAAAAACCCCACAGTCTTCCCCACACCGACTAAGCAAATGTCCCACTAAAAAAATTAGATACTGCATATAAGCAGCATCTAATGTCTGGAAGTCTACGGAAAGATGAAGTCATGAGGCTGAAATTCCAAAAGGTAGTTGCCAGTTATCAAATACTAATATTATATGATTGTGAGAAAAGAGAAATTTGAAATTCCTCCATACCTAACCTCTACAATTGTCAGAACACCACATTATAAAACATCAAAAACAACAAATACATCAATACAGTGACAAAACACAATCCCCATCTTCATAAAAAAATTGATCGCCATTTCCCCTGTCCCTATAATTAAACAAATTTGTATTTCACACAGAAGAGTATCAAGAGAAGAAAACAGAAACAGCATCAGACTGATCCCAAATCATGTGGGATTAAAGTCTTGCTTCAATACAGGAAAGCACCAGATGTGCTACTACCTCTAAGACTAGGAAGAGAGTTCAAAATGCAGATCTAGTTCAAGCTCAGTAGTTCACCAGATTCTTCATCTATCTTAGTTACTAATTATTCACTGCATTGCAGAAAAGTGGGTATCCCAAATAATCTCGGGGCTATTTTTTTTGCAGATCTGTACTGCTGCAAACAGATGAAAATACAAACAATGTTAGGAATTAACTTGATGATTTTATTTTTCCTTTTGTTTTAGTTATTGTTCAGTGTGCAGGAATTTGTTTTTCATTCATATTTGTTACTTGCTTTCTTCTAAACACAAGCTTTTAAACAGGACAGTCCCAATACTGCAATGAGCAGCCTTAAACTCCTTCTGTTAACACTCAGAAATTAGTTTAAACCTCGGGAAAGCCATGGCAGATGTGGCAATGAAAGATCCTAAGACAACAAACATAAATCTAACTTGAAAGTGTAAGTTATTTCTCCACAAACAGCAATTATTTATAATTCTAGTGATCACAAATAAAGGCATAAGATCTATTGGTACACCTCACACAAAAATTGAAAAATAGCCCTAAATCTCATAAAGTAGCAATTCAGACATTTTATTTTCAGGCCAAAAATATCCTCTACAATATTTCAGATATTTTCTCCCAAAAGCATGGATATTGCATTATTTCTCTCAGATGAATTTGCAGCACATTTTCATCTGATTAACTTTAGATTTTCCCTTCTTTCCTGCACACAAACCAAATCCTGTTACCCATCCATCTATGTAACACAGATGAGGGACAAAAGAGAATTAATGGAGAAAGAACACAGAGAAGGGGTCACCACCTTACATCTGTGAAGGACAGATTCACACTGTTGCCTAAAGGCTCATGACATTTCTGTAGGGCCATATATCCTTCATTGTGGGTGCCAGCCAAAGGTTACCAGAAAGGCCCTGTTTCAATGTGGCCACCCAGTTTCTCTGGGACTTGCCATACACAATAACACTCTGCCCCTAAACTGACTGTCCTCAGAAGCTAATGAAATTTGACTTCTCCAGACCCACCCTGCATGGAACACTGGAAGGTGGCACACAAACCAGCCAGGCAGAACGAACACTGTAACTTTATTAATTAATACACTGGGACAGCAGAGGCTGCTGGAAAGTCTGAAGTCTGCCTGCCATGGTTATACCAAGTTCTTGACCACACTGTTAGCACAATTACTTAGAATCATACTCTAATGCTGCAATAAACTCAGATAAAAATTGTCATTTTATTTAGAAGTTGAATGATACAAAAAAGTGATTCTAAAGCAGTTCATTGACAATAGTGTCACTTGCCCTGCTCAGAGGACACAAAAGAAAGGAGAATGTTGAGAAGATTATGGTATCTACTAATACTCCTCTTCTAAAGGGCTCAAGCTGAGACAAAATTATTTTCTCACAGCAGTTTCACACTCCAATTTGATACAGGCAGGAAGTCCTTACCTAATAATAAATCATCTTTCTGTATTTTGAAACTACAGTTCCACAGACTGCTGAATCGCTGTAATAATTCTTACATTTCTGTTAAGAAGAGGTAGTCTGGCTTCCCTTTTCTACCTTGTCCCTGCTCCCAGCTGTATAGTGTTGAGTATGCCCTTACACCATCACCTTGTCATGACCTGATCTTTCTCACTAACCCTGATGAAAACCTATTTTTCTCATCCCCTGGGATTTAAGTCAGCGATATCAACAGGTAAAATACCACATCAGAACAAAACAGAACAAGCATTTTTTAGATACCATCTTTTAGAAGGACCTGCCAGATGCCAGAGGGAGAGTAAGGCAAGGAGGGGGAAGGAATGTGTGGAAAACGGGCAGTTGCAGGAAGGCACAGGAAGAACTTCAGCTGCACTGAGTTGTTACAGCTAGTCACCATATTCCACAAAACAAGAAGTGTCTGCACCCACCACAAAATACAGTGCTAGTATTCCAGAGGGTGCTGGCTTTGTGTTTTGGGTAGGTTTGGGTAACTGTTCATTTTATGTGAATGTATGTGTCTTTTTATGTGTCACACGTATGAGGGGTATAGCTACAGAGATATGAGATAATCTTTAAAAGAAGATTAAAAATTAGTATCTAATTGCCTGTTTGCAAATAAAGGTGTTAACAGCATTGACAGTCAGTCTGATTTGAATTACTAACTGCAACTTCTTTTCAGAACAGAAGGTTCATGTGCATCCCTACTAAATTAGCACTGATATTTAAGAAGTCACCAGCTTTTTTGCCCACTCAAGGTTCCTTCTGAATCTTTGAGTGAACTGGCAGTGAAGAAAGACACAGAAAACAAAGCAAAAGGTCAAAGATAGATATAGGTAAAAAATCCCCAACCAAACCAGCCAACCAAAACAAAAACCAAAAGAGGAGAAAAGTATGTTCTCTTTATAGGAATGATTAAGTCATCAAGATTTGGGAAAATCATGGTACAAAGGGAATACTGTGTACACACACAGCCCAATACTCCATTTTTAACTTGTGTTGAATACTAAATAAGGTGAACAAAGATGGCAATATCAAAATTTCTAAACCACAAACACAATTATTTGTTTTACTTATGCACAAGTCCCATCTTTCAGACTTCCCTTCTTTTAAAGCCAGGTGTTTCCAAGCCTGGTGGTTAAAGCCAGTGAGACTACAAGCAGAAGGAGTGGAAAGTGGCAAGTGGACACCGACAACGCAACCATGTACACCTTAAAGATTTCTTTTTGGTGTTATAGAAATTGGAAAAGGCTACTGAGGTTTATGCAGCATAGAATATTTTTCAGTCTTCCTCACCAGAACCCTCCTGAAGGAAGTTTTTAGCCAGTACTGCAGGACCTAACTGGTTTCGCTCTTTTTGGAGCTCATCAGCTGCAGGTAACGGCTCAAAATCCAAAAATGCACAAACCCCAACACAAACAGAGCAGAACATTTTGCTAAAGGAAGAAGTCCTCTGCATTGTGAGGCATGCTTTCATATTATAAGCACATTTTTTCTAAATGGCTGCCTTGTGTCTTGAATGAAAAGCGACAGTGAAGCTGATGCTTCGCACCAGAAATTAAGAGTATTTTGCAAAAAAAAAAAAAAAAACCACAAAATTATTTTCCTCACTAAAAATTATCATCTATATTCTACTAACTTTGGAAGAAAATTAAGTTCAGTACTATTGTCCTGGGCAACCTAACCATGACAAATATTTGAATCTACATCCCATCCAATTAAGGTCATCTTAATTTATAAGTATTATCTACAGTTAACAAATACAACAGTAAAATGCTTAACTCTGTGCAGTTAAGCACAGAAAAGAAAACCCTCTTGATCTCTCCTTGACTTCATTTATTCTTTGAACTTACTGAAAGAAGATAAAAGAAGGTAACATACTAAGGTTTAACAGAATCAGCTGAAGTGTCAAACGATGGTGAACATCTGTTAAAAATTTTTAAAATCTTCAGCAATAAACAAGTAGGGTCAAGATTTTCCTCTATTATGCAAACCAGTAAAGAATTGAGAACACTTGCACAGTGAAGTAGTACAAAATTATTGGAACTCAAATTTTGGCAAGATCATTGAGTGTTTCTATCAACCTTCTTTGAACAGCAGAGAACAGAGATAAAAAGAACCAGCATATGACAATAACATGATCTACAATGTGTAGTGTACGGTCAGAGTCCATCCTGAATTCATTAAGTAGTATTTCCAGAGGCCACACACAGTCCTGTGCCTTAGGATTCATTAAAACTGTTTAGGAACCTTTAGTTAAACAATATCCTGAACAGTTTCTTGAGTTATTATCTATTGTCTTGGAGTAATCCACACAAACACTTAGATAAGAGTCAAAAACTGATGACTGCATTTTTCAGCAGGGATAATTAGTAGCCAGCATTCACTAAAATCTCAGCAAAAAGCAAGATCATATGACTAGAAGAAAAAAACAAACCAATACCGTAGCAGAGTGAATACTTTTCTGAATCCCTATTAAAACACTTAAAGCTGCAGGCACTGCATTTTAAGTTTCTGTTTAAAAACTGTAAAATACCAAAGTGAGATTAGGATAAAAGAGTGTTCAAATCTGTGACAGCAAAACTCCTTTTAAACAGTTCAGGGACATCAAAAGTATTCACTACTGAGCATCAAAAGTAGTTTCAAGAGCAGAGGCTAAATAAGTGGTGACATTTCCAACTGCATTTCGACTGCTTGGGAGATGTTAATAGTGCTCAGCTGGAGTAAAGCTCTCACAGTGCCAATTACCTAGAGAAGTTTGAATGTCTTATTTGGAACACATGAAGTAAAAACTGAAGTTCTTAATATTCAGAGAGGTGAATTCGCAACATGCAGTGCACAGACTCAAGAGCTGCAACTTAATGGAAACTTCAGTAATATCCTTCCCACACACAGAAGAAAGAAAAGGGATCTTAAACACAGTAACAAAATCTTTACAGATTATTTTAAGATTAATGAAGTATTTTAAGTTGTTCCTCCAAACATAGATTCCATGTGGTCTTTCAAAAAAACGAACTCCCACTTTACAGTTTTAAAAATACAAACATCAGAAAATCCTACATACAATCCATACCATCTCCACTTCATTTTTCTTCTTCCTTTGACTATTACCTACCTTCATTTTAGAGGAAGATGAACAGGATAGCAGAAAGCTGGAAGAAGTAGTGAAAGGTAAAAGAACTGAGGTGCACAGAACTAGAGGAAAAATGAAGACGACAAAATGAGTATCTGAGAAGCAGAAGATGGAAAAAAGGACTACAAGACTAAAACCTTCAAAAGAAGGTAAATAAAATACCTTTTAGTTACACTCAAAAAACCTGGGCAAGTTGTGTTAAATTTATTAATTTCTGTATGCAGTGCTACTTGAAAACAAAAATTGTGTAACAGGACACGCCATCTTCAAAGCACTGATAAAAAATGAATATCTTATTCCAACACAATACTTTTCTAAAATGTGTAAAACATCAAAATTAAAATAAACATAGATATTTACAGTAGAAGTAATGCAGAAAAATATGATCAGCACAAAAGGCATCTTGATTAATCTTGTGAAAAGCTGGCACATCAGATTCTTCTACTGCACAACCTGAAACTCTACTTAGTGACTTCAAACTTGGTGACACTTCCTGCATGGAGTTTGGCATTTTTCACAGCACTGAGCCCTATGCCTTCCCTCCTTCTTCACCCTCTCTAACTTAGTGGGAGGCTGAAGGGTAACTCAAAAAGTTGTTTCCCTAATCTCAAAAGATTACAGAAGTGTACTAAGCACAGTTTAGACTATTCTAAGCAGCTTGTGGAAATTCTCTGGGAAAATCCTCATGTGAGTAAGCTAAGTAGGCTGGTAAGCTATGAGTGTTTACAATAAAAGGGAATTTTATTTTACATCCTTAATTCATCTGGTTTCCACTTTTATGTCATGTACTTAAATACCTCAGCAACAGACTTGAGAGCTGATTACCAAGCACTATGATCTATACTGCAAACTCATTTTCTAATTGGACCCTGATTTTTAGCAAAGTATGAATTCTTAAATGCAAAACCAAACACAGTATGTATGATATTGTATTAATATGATTCACATGCTATTTCTGATCTCATGTCACCTCTTTCACTTTGAAGTAGCCATTCCTTCCCCAGTTCAGTGTTTCCCCAGCCAACTCCACTGAATGCAAAGTACAGTACAGGACACAGAAGTTACTCACAGACTACAGAGGGAGCAGGACTCATACACCAAAGCAGCAAGAACATTTTTTTTTAAAGGAGAAATAATGACAGGGTGTGGGAAACTGCAGGTTCCCTCCAAAAGTTTTATTTGGAATCTTCAATCTTAGTCATAACTTCTTTGAATTTTATACAACCAATGAGCCTTGTAAGAGCATTTTAAGTATGATTTTCCATGAGCACCTGTAAGCCTGGATGCATATGAAAAAATCATTCTCATATAGAATGCTATCATAACTGAACATCTAGCACATCAGATACTTAATTTTGGTCCCTGACAGACTATTTGTATCTACTACACCTAGTCCTCATTAAAAAAAGTTCTTTCCTTCTTCCCTAATCGGAAGACTGGTTCCTTCTACCATGATTTTTCTCTCTTTCTCTTTTAGTCTTGCACAGATAGCAAGCATAAGGTTTTCTGTACAATAACAGCAAGATCACTCTTGATTAAGAGTGAGAGTCCCAGTTTTCAAAATTCCAGATAAAAACTGGAGAAGTAATTAAGATGACTATGATCATTTTGAAGTCATTCTTTATTCTCTTACCTTTCCTCTCCCGCTCTCCTTCAACCCATACTGGCCAACCTCCTACAGCAATGCAGAAATCCAGAAAAAAAAGAAGGAAACAGACCAGCATAATAGAGGAGAAGCTTGCAGATGTTGACAGTATAGCATATTATAGCATGAAAGGAGACAGAACTACTTAAAATGAAAATGCATTTTTAAGAGAACAAGCCATGGCAACTTCAACCCACACTAACTTCTACAGTGAAGAGTCTAGGAAAATACTCTGTAGATTGTTTAGATAAAAGGATGAAAGGGAAAATAAATTTTAAAAATGTAATTCAACGCTTCCTGGAAAAAAACAGGAAAGCTGCTCCACTTCTGCCCAAATCAAAAGAACGGAAAATTGTCTGATATCCTGAACTGTTGATTATGAGCAGAACTGATGCAGGACTACCTCACTTAGGGCAGAAGGAAATGAGATGAAAGGGGGTGGGAGGAATCTGGCTTCTAATTAAGACAAAGATCAAAAGAAAAGCAGTCGTTGCAGAACAGCAATTTCTACACACTGTGTTAAAAAGAACATAGGTAAAGGCAGATTTCTGAAGATATCCTGATGATAAACTTTATGAGAAGAACAGTAAAAATAACTGCAAGCATCAACAATTTCACTGATGTTACAAAAATTGTACATTTAAAATTATTTATATTCAGATGGGATACTATACTTAAGGCTGTTCTTTTCTGAATTTATTTCTTTAGGTCACTTTTAATCTGACTCTCACTGTCCAAGCTGAAAGGTTTCTGAGAGATTGACTGTGACAGATCACAACAAATGCTGACTTTGATCAAAATTCCTATGAAATAAACTTTTTGGGAATTCAATTTGAAAGTTGCAACTTTTTCATTTAAATTAAGGTATATGCAAGTCTAAAAAAATCTGAAACATTTTTACAGAAGGTAATTATACTTTTATAAAAACTGTAGAGAGATAATTTTCATTCATATAAAAACGAGCACTTTTAGAAATACAGCTATAAAAAGACTGAATTTTCCCTTTTCTACAGGATATTTTTACAGGTCTTATAAAATGATTGATATAAAAGTTGATTTATTTGTTTTAGAGACACATAAAAACATACCTCGTATTCCTTCCTGCAGACCTTTAAAACATCATTTTTTGCAGAAGCCTGAAAGACAGATTTCTCCATTTGTAGTAGAAAATAATAAAATCATGTTGCGAAATAACGACAGTTCTACTTTTAAATTAACTGCAATGACAATGGATTAATGATCTATTAAAATGTTCCTTTAAGAACCTAAAGAATCCATGTAAAGCTTTAAGAAAAAAAAGCAGACACTGTGACTGTTAATACAACATTTAATGAAAACCCAAACCCCCATATTTCTGCACCAAGTTAGTTGGTAGCAGAGGCACACAAAGTAACTTTGGTTTTGTGAAAGGTTTGCCAGATTGCAGAATACAGGAAGCATTTAAGAAATGGAAGAGCTTGAGCATAAAGATCTCCCCATTTCCCCTGCTAATTTATCACTTGTGTGTCGCTTTCCATTCTCCACCCTCTTGTACCTGCAGTTCTATGGTTCCTATTGTGAAACTGAGTTACAGAAATTCTTCCCTCAAACTGCAGATCCCTTTGTTCTGTACAAAATCTCATGCTCCTTTTTCATATGACAGATATTCAAAACTATAATAACTACTAACATGTTACTTCCCACTCCAGTAATTTAAAACACTTGGGTAAAGTCTGACCTCGGACCTATTATATCACTGCCTTCAAAATGACTCCAAAATCCCCCCACATTTCAAGGATCAAAATTAAAATCCAAATATTTCCCATTATGCCTAATATTTGGCAGGTATTCAGATTTTAGTATAAATGAAAAAAAAATAGGAAGTGTTTTAACCAGAGTCTGCTAAAGTACAAAATATAGCTAAGATTCTGAAACAACAGTCTGCAATCAAACAATACAACATCTGATTTAGAGAATGAGAAATGATGTCACAGTCATGAGATTAAATTAATAGAATTCAATAAGACTGCAATAAACAGAAATGTCTTTATCAGGTCTGGAAGACACTTAAGCATTAGGACATACTTGAAAACATGATTAAAAAATGCATTTGAAAATAAACACATATCTTATTTTCTGAAGATCAAAAGTACCCAGTTTGTTCACTCACTGCTCATCTCTTGTCACATAGATTTTAAATTCTGTGCTTTTGGGTGAAAGTAGAATGGTTTTTTTGTTATGACAGCAGTTTGCAGTAGGCTGCTTGGTCAAGATTAAAACTTACAAAGGTAACATTTACAAATATGAATATTAAGTACAGTAATTTCACGACCATAAGGCGCACATGACTATAAGGCGCACCCCCCGGGAGTCAGCAAAATTTGCAACATTGTAGATCAGATAAGGCGCACCCGTCTATAGGGCGCACATTTT
>PYHW01009964.1:1905050-1916195 GCA_013186435.1 Turdus rufiventris
TTTTTTTTTTTTTTTTTTTTTTTTTGTAAGAATTAAAGGTAATTGAAATGTAAGCTGTTCGATGAAGTTAAAATGAGCTTAAGTTACTGCTCATTCCATACTGCTTGTGGTGTGACTGTTTTGCCTTGGTCATTCCAAGGTGAATGGATCAGCTTCTGACAATTCCAGACTTTTTGGATGAGCACTTTACCATCCCACTATCAGATTTTCTGGCAATAGTAAAACAGGAAAACTTTAAATAACCCATGGAATTCAGTGTCCTCCAAACTGCTTTTCCTTTCTCCAATCTAGTACCCAGTGCCCTCCTCCAAAGACAAGCTACCATGCTGTTAATGACCCCATGGCCTTATATAGCCTGGAGAATCTGTAGAAACCCTTTAATTTCAATATCAAGTTACAAATGGTCCAAAAAACAATTAAAAAACCAAACCAACACAATACAGGAGAACACTCCAATAAGTTGGAGTATGGAGTGATTAAAACGTATTACTTCTTTGTTAACCAAAGCCATAAAAAATAACAGTACATTTAGTTGTAATTTAATTTGAAGTCTTTTATTGCTATAATTGTGAATTCAAGAAAGTGAAAAGTCACAACTGTAACCTGATTACACAAAAATCTTTTCACACTAGGACAGAAATGGTGCTGGTATTTAAGTGAGGTTTTATGTCAGTTAAATAGCTGGGCTTTCCCCCTACAATCCAAGGCTAACTCTGCTAATTTTCTATTTTGGGACTTAAAATTCACAGCGAGCCCACGAGGCGGCAGCAGATCCCAAAGGAAAATTAGCCCGGTGGCTGAATTTGTGGGCTGGTTTAGTTTATCTGAAAATACCGGGGACCTGAACAGTTTAGATGCATTTTCCCAGTGATGCTAAATGGTTTAATCTGGCTTGATTTTGGATGAGGGTGAACTGCTGTGCATCCTGCTTCCCCTGAGTGCCACTTATGTGCCAGATCATTAGCAGCAGTAATTTGTCCCCCAAACAAACAGGCAGGGAAAAGATGTGGGTAGGTCTGACAATTCATTGTCACTCTAAGTCACCTCTTCAGTTCCAGAGGAAATATTTGAGGCCACTGAAAGTATTTCCTTCATCTTAAAGCAGCAAACTGAACTTTGAAATAATATAAGCTTCTAAAATTTGGCTTTCTGCAAGGGTGGTGTGAAGTTTAAACTGATTGTTCTAGAAAGCAAAGACTTTTGTCCTTGGAAGTTTGGATGCTGAATCTGCTGGCTACTGTTTCCAGTTAAACCACGTGCATCGGCCTTTTCAAAGCAGCATCCGTTTGAAATTGATTCCTACACAGTATTTAAGAATGAGAAGTGGAATTCTGGGACTTGAAATAATTAAATGCCTCAGTGTAAAGCAGTTTGCTACAAATATGCTGACAGCATAATTTTAAAGTCTGGTGGTATGACAGAAACTGTTCTTCAAGTGTTATGGTGTTTTTGGCTGCTCCTGTCAACTGCTAAGGGAAAAGGAATACTTTATTTTGTATGCTGTATTTCTTGTTGCCTAGAATATAATAATGTCTACTCATCCAGCTACACTTATTGTATTACCCTGAATAATTAGTTCATTATATTTTGTGCTGAGTAGCATTTGATCCTGCCTCATTATCCTAAAAATTGCTGAATTACTCCATAGTTTATGTTGACGTCTCCCTCAGCAGTAGGTGAAGATTCTGATATAGCCACTGTCTGAGCATTTGTTTAAAATTCACATTGTCAGTGTGGCAAATCTCTGTGTGTTTTGACAGAGTACTTTGTGGACTGAAAAAAGTGTCCTGTATTTGAATGCTGCACATTGTATCTCATTTGGGATGTGCAGTGTTGCTTTGCTGTAATTCCCAGGGTGTCTACACCTTGCAGTTGGAAAGGTGCTCACATTTGTGAACTTACTCTAATTAGCATTAATTTGCCTAATCTGTGTATGAACAACAAGATACCTGCATGATAAGCCAGTGCCAGGTTCCTAGCGTGAGTTGAATTGTTCTCCTGCGCTGGAGCTTGCTTGGTTTCATCAGGTTGGAAGCAAGACAGGGCTTCACAGCTGCCTCAGATGCCTCTAGGCAAACTGAGAGGAAGTGTGGGACCAGTCCTGGGGCTGTCCCTAGCAACCTGCTAACTAGTAAGTGAGGCTGTTGCCTGTTTCTTTGGGTTAAGCTTTCCACAACAAAGCCTCTTTCAAAGAGATTTTTTTCTTAAACAGGCAAACCTTCTTATTCAGGCAAAGCTTAGTGACTTTATATTTTCTCCATTAGATCTCAGCCAGCATTTTCCACCTGACTTTCCAAATAATTATTATGAATAAGAAAGATTATTTTCAAATTACTTCTTTTTTCCCCCCCTTTTTAACCCAGAAAACTAGATTTATATTAAAAGGAAAAATGTTAATACAAAAGGTGGGTTTGGAGGCTGCTATTACACACATCCGAAGCAGTGCACATTTATGCTGATAAAGAATGCTGCATATAAAGCAACATAGATGTGAAATGAAAGCCAATTAAAGATGTACATTAATGCCAAATACAATGTCTGCAATTAATTTTGGACAAGTTGAACATGTGTTGCATATTAGAGTTCATAAAATATTGCCATAGGCAAGTAATTAATGTTGCATACATCGAGTCTGGAAGGATAGCCAACTGAAAGTGATTAAAGAATTGAAGACTATATAATTAATTAAGATTTGCCGTGAAGGTAGTGAAGAATATTCTGTCATCATCAGTGAGCGTAAGTTAAGAAACTATTCTATTGTTTTAGAAAGGAATTTAAAATGGATCTCATGTTTGCTCAGAGACAGTTTTGATGTTGATAAAGGTACTATAAGAAATCTGGCTCTGCCTCACATTGTGTAATTTTTCTCAGCTGAGCAAACCACCTGAAACTAAAGTTACCTGTCACTCTAAATTTTAAGCTCCTGAAATCAGTCACAGGATTAGAGCCATACCTGCTTCTCTTCAAATGAGAATACCAAGAGAAGTAAAATACACTTCTTGATAACACAACTTGTGAAATGGATAGTTTAAAAACAGGTTGTGCACTGATGGGAGCATCAAGAACATTCATTCTCTTGGACAGAGAAGAGCTTCATCAGTGAAGGGTAATTACTATGTCCTTCCATGCTAAAGATGGTGATGCTAAAAATAATGGCCAAAGAAATCACTAATATACATGTCTGCTATTTGTCCAGATGCTTCTTGCTCTCTATGCTGCTTTGTATGCTCTGCAGTCTCTCTGTGCTGTGCAGTCTTTATAATGGAAATATGTATTAATGGATCTAATATATATATTAATGGATATAACACTGCCTTCAAGACCACTGCATGAGGGACAGGGTTGCTAGAAAGTGTCTGGAGTATGTTAATGTGAAAGACCCTCTAGTTGGACAGATAGTTTAGAAATTATTTCTAGAATAACATTGAGGGATTGATAGAAGAAAAAAAAGTTGATTTGCAGTTTGAGAAGTTGGAAATGAGGGAAATTACACTGGCAGATCCTGTAGTTTGGGAATGTGGGAAAAAGGTGTTTTAAATGGAGTCATGTTCAGTCCAGTCAAATCCTTCAACCATTGCAATGGTCTAAATCTGAATCTAAACTCAAACCTGGCACACCTGTACCGTAACAGAGATGGGCTGTGCTTATGCCAGTTGAAATCCAATCTTCTTGCTGGCCTTGGCTCACTACCCAAGAAGACAAATAAGAGCATTTAGCTGGTGATGACACATCCCTGTGTCATCTGTGTCTTTGGATACAGATAAAATGGGTATTCATTTTGCTTTTCAACTCAGGCTTCTGTAGCAGCAGTGCATCTGCCAGCATTTCATAAGCATGGGCTGGAGATAGAAAAGGATGTGTTGAAGAACACTGAGAATGCCATATGGAAATTCTTCTGTGGATTATCCCACTGAATCACCTAGCTGTGTATAGGATTAGTTACTTCTCCATATGGTGTTTAAGGACCAAATTGTTGCTGGAATGTTCTCCAAAGGTTATTTTTATGTTTTTCTGTACTATGGAATTGTGTTCAAAATTACATCATAACCTGCACCTACAGTGAGATATTTTAAAGAATCCAAAGAGACTTATTAATTTTATTCCATGTTTTAGCAGCTATAAATCTCTCTCAATTAATAATCTTTGAAGGACTGTATATAATTCATTCACTGCTATACATTTATTTCCATATGAACACAGTCTGCAAGCTTTGCAGAAAGGGGTGTGGGTGGTATGAAATAATTTATGTTGCTAATTGACAATTGTGCAGTTGCTTCTACTTTCAAACAGAAAAAAAAAATCAATGTAGACTGGCAGGTTAAATAAAAAAGGAAGGGGAAGGCATAAAATTCCATTTTTTTAAAACCAGTTTGTGTCATACTATTTAAATCAGTCTTAGTTAAACTTGCTAAAACTAATCAGTTTAGCTACAATGAAATTGTTTTATTCTTGCTATTCCATAAATTAGCTATCAAGTTCTGTCAAGATGACATTATAATTACATTAATTACAGATCAGTGCCTATTCCCATCTGTACCTACGCTTGAGTGACATGAGTGAATTAGGGTAGAACTTTGGTAGTATGCATTAATCCTGAATGCTTCTCAAAATGCTTTAATAAAAATGTTGAAAGCTGCCTTATTTATCCCAGCTTATGTAGCTGTAATAAAAATATATATAGATATGCATAATTTACATATCAAGAGCAAAGGAAATTATTTAGAGAACTCTGATGTCTTTGCTAGGAAAGGAGAAGCAATGTGTCTGAGAAGGATGGAGAGAGGGAGCTGTGGGGGGACAGTGGGGTAGTGAGAGCAAGAGTTGCGTAAAGAAACATAAAATTAAAATTGAAATTGTTTGGAAGCACTGCATACACTTCATGCTTCAGCTGCCTGAGTTCCTTCACCAGACACTTCTTCCTACATAGCTGTGCTGGTGGATTCAATCCTCCAAAGCTCAGCTCCTGCAGTGGAACAGAGGCAGATGTGGATATCGACATCCCAGACAAGAGTTGTGAGCCCTTCACCCTTCTGTGTGACCATGCTCTTCTCTCATGGGAAGCCTGGGAATAAGCAGCCTCTCAAAAATATAGTGAAGCCCATCACATAGCATCTTAAAAGGGCAAAATTAGAGAGTAGCTTGGTTTAAAAGTGCTCTTACTACTGCCAAAAATGAAAATCAAGTAATAATTTACTGATGTCACAAATTAAGTGATGTCCTTTATGCATATCTTGCGTATTCCTTACATGAACTGTTTATTATGTTTTAATTCAGTAGGCAGCACACATGGAAGATACATTAATGAAATTAAACCTGGGGAAGGGGGAAATGTTATTAAGTGTGCTTTATCAATATGTACTTACATCTTGCACCATTTTCAAAAACAGAGCCAACATTTTATCTTTAAAACCACTTACAGGGTCTGAAAGCCCTCTGGTGTGTTTTTGCTGTTCTGTACCCCCTAGATTTGAAGATATGAGAAAAATAGTGAAACACAATCCGAAATAGTATTCTAGATTCTTCTGTGATTCCTGAGGAAAAAGCTGTGTTTAAATACAAGTATAGTAGTGAGAAATGGAGTTTCACGATGGAACAGAACAGAATGTGCGAGTGTAGCCTTGATGTAATGACTAAAGCACAGTGACCTCAAGTGTAATGGTAGCCACCTGTTTGCACACAAGCAGCCCCTTTTATCCCCTCTACCCTCTCTTTTCCTATGCTTGTTCCTTCACTTCCTCCCTTTCCCAACCTTTGGTTCCTCAGCTAAATGTGCTGTGGCAAGTCCAGCTGGAGGCCAGATGTGGAGAACCTCTCCAGCAGCAGGACCATGAGCAGGGACTCACAGCTGGACAGCAAGGCTGATGGATTTCCCAGGGCAGCTTTGGGAAAAGGGCTCCTCTTACTGGGTTACAGGGATTCCCCATCCTGCCTCTGTGCTTGTATTTGTGGGGATGAACAGATCCTTACCTCAGCTAATATTGGATCAAATAATAGAATCCACACTTTGATCTCTCAGTGTGTTACCTGCTGGCCCAAGAAAAGCCAGACACATAACCAGGTAGTTGTCTTTGCTTCACCAGCCTTGTGGTAAAGGTAAAGGACATGGGGGATTATATAGTTATGCTAGGAAACCAGAATGGAGAAAAAAAAAATTATAGTACCTATTAAAAGCTGCTCAGAATATAACTTGAAGGACATATACAACAATGGAAGTAAAACAAGTTAAGAAGACTCCCAATAAATAGAAAAAAAACAACAGATGAAAGCAGACCACATGTCTAGAACTAGTACACTTGCAGGGATTTTGCATTCCTTAACCTTCCTCATGCATTCCCTGAATTTTTCTCTAAAGAGCATGCTAACAGTCATGTATCCCTGTGAAACACATGCAGCTTCTGAATATCTTATCTATGAGCAAAACATGATGTGTTAAAGAACAGTGTGAGATTTTGAAGACAGTATTTCTACAAACAGCCTAAAGGCTCCATCTTGCTCCTAAAAAGATGCAAAAGCAGCAAAAAAGCAAACTCATTATTTCCAGAAGGCACCAAGGGCATGCTCCCAAGTGCAGCACAGGTAAGGGAACAGAGCACTCAGGCACGTGGATTTTCTAGCTGGTGAAGTTAATGTTTGTTATTTTTTTCCTGTTTATCATTGTGACAAAACAGTTTTTCTATTAGTAATGCAAGCCTAGTGTTGCTAGTTAGTCACTAGAGCACTGACACATTGGCAAGGCATCCCTAGTTCTACTTACAGATTTAGAAAAAACTCTAATTTTCCTTTTTCTTTTTGAGTCACCATTACTAAATGTTCTTGTCCCTGCTTGTAGAATAAGAGCAAATGCTCACATGTCAATGTGCTCATGTGCATTAAAGCCATCAGCCAAAATTGAGTTGACCAGAAGTTTTGCCATGTAACATTTTGTGCCAAGTCTGGGACTGTTTCCAACATCTGATCAGCTCTTTGTCCAGGAATGCGTAAATGCAAGACCTAAAATTAAGGTAAGAGTACTTCAAAATTAAATTTTAATTCATATAGATTTGAAGTTAGCATTATCACTTTCAACTGATCAATATTATCTATTTAATAACAAATCAGGGACATAGGCTGAAGTGCTGCGGCAAAGCAGAAGTGTTCTTGCAGGAAGTGGCAGATTATTTAATCTGTGTTAATTAAACCTTGTCATTATCACAGAATGGTTTGGGCTGAAAAGAGCCATAAGAATTATCTAGCTCCAATTCCCAAATTACTAGAAGTAATTAATTCCAAACTGTTGAAAGTAATGAATTTAAAACTTCTAGAAGTTGATAGCTATCTGACTGTATCACTCAGTGAGAAAAAGGGAGACAAGTGGAATATTGCCTTCAGATTAGTTCAAGGTATGTTGCTCATCACAGAAATTAAAAAAAAAACAGCTGAAGCAATGTTGTGACTTGGTGTTATGTTGGCAGCATGTGGAGGACTGGGAATGTACTGAAAGATTGGAATGGTGGGCAGTGATTCTTTTGAAGAGGAACAAAGGAAAGAAATAAGAATTTTTATACCAATCATTTTATTTTGATTGTTTGGGGGAAAAAAAACCACCCTGAATGAGTCATCCACCATTATTTTTGAGTACCACCATGACAGCAAGGAAGAGTCAACAAGGATTTTGTTACACACAAGTTGTGGCAAACTTAGGTTATTGTCCTTCACAAGAACAGAGGAAAGGAAAATTTGTGTTGGGCATAAAAAACCTTTCTAAAGATAAGGCTAGTGAAGTATTGGAATGTATTGCCAAGGGAAGTTGTAGAATATCTACTAGAAACAATCTGGCAAATAGTCAGAAACAGTCTATGCAAATGTTTACCAAACATATGGATATGGCTTATCTCCCCTGGGAGGAGTGTGAAAGCTTTGATGATTTCCAGAATCTTTTTCAGGCCTTTTTTTCCCCCTGAATCTCCTCATAGTTCTACAGGCTTTCTTAGGCTTTTTCCTTACAGACTGCTGTAAGGGGCTTCTTTGGGCATCCAAAGTGCTCGTGGACAAAGCTGGAGCAGCTGGAAAGCCCCTTCTTCTGGCTGGTCCTTTGCCAGTGACCACATGTAAGTGTGTGCTGGAAAAGCACAAATGGAGCTGCTGAGATTTTTCAGTTTTTCTGGGGATTAAAACCCCGAAGTTCCATTTTCAGCCCCAGAAAAAGACCTGATTGCCTCAAAAGACAGCACAAACAAAGCTGTTTCAGGAAATAGTCTTCATTTGAGAACATTTTCTAAGTGTCAAGACTCATCTCCTACATTCAAAAGCTCCTAGTTTTCATCTCTTTCTAACACAAAGTTCAAACTCCTTGTTGTCTATCCAATTTTCTGTGTGACAGCTTCTTGTATTTTAAGATATAGTAGAAACAATCTAGGAGTATGTATCATAGGTGTTATGGCCTCAAATGCTTCCCAGGAGACAGAAATTGAGGATGTTTTTTACCTCACTTACCATTCTATTTGCAGGAGAAATTCAGTTTGCTCTTGCCTTGGGCAGGCTCCCCATATGTTGCAATGCTGTACCCACAACCACTGCAGCAAACTCCTGCCACCGCCACTCTGCTCCATAAGGGTTTTTCCCTAGAAGAGCTAATGAAAACAGTCTGTTCTAGTAATCAGACCCAGAGGAATTGGAGATAGTATGAAAGAAGTGAGAAATAGCAGTGTAGAATTAATTCCAAGAAAAGCAGTTCTGTATCTCTTCCTTTCTCTATTGCTACTGCAGATGCTTGAGTGTATGACTGATGACAGTAAATCTTGGCAAAATCTGTGCTTTGAGTAAAGCATAGTTACAGAGCTGTTTTCTTCATATAGCAGAGGTCTGAGAAAGCACAGTGCAGAAAATACATAGCTAAATAAAATTACCTCAGTCCCAAAAAACATAATATAATTAGCTTTCCACACTTACAGGGTAGTTTATGTGTTTAATGTCAGACTACAAAATTAAATAATACTCCTCTTACAACTTATATGAATTATTTTAAACAACTATTTGATTGTTTAAATTAAATTATTAAAATTCTTTTGTAACAATTTAAGTTATTCTTAAAATATTTTTTCAATTATTTTGTTATGTAATCTTAAAATGTCAAGAGGGGAAAATCAGGAAGTTTTTGAAAAAGCATAATGAGTAAAGGTAGTTTAGATTACTTTTCTAGTAATATTTATTACAGTAAATTCATGAATACAAGCCGCACGGAGTAAAAGCCGCACTTCCAGTGCATCGACAACGTTGATGTCTTTGTCAATAAAAAAGCCACACCCGAATATTAGCCGCACTTTCGTTCGTAGCGAGAATCCATGTGCAACTTTCACAAATTTGCCAGTTAGTAACAGGATCGCAGCATAGCGGCATTTACTGGCTCGGGGCGGGGCCAGGCAGGCTTGGCCCGCTCATGGTTGCCGACAGGGCCGGGGGGCCCAGCTCGGCGCCACAGCTCGGCGGGGCTGCTCGGGGCTGGCCGGATGGTGCTGCCGCTGCCGCCGCTGGGCTCACTCGCCCCACCCTCCCGTCTGCACTGCCGCATTTGCTCACCCTGGCCGGCACTGCAGGCCCCCGGTTCTGCCGGGCTCCCCCGCGCTGCTAGCCCCGGTTCTGCTGGGCTCCCCTGTGCTGCTAGCCCCGGTTCTGCTGGGCTCCCCCACGCTGCTGGCCTGGGCTCTGCCACCCCCCTGCTCCACGCTGCTGGCTCGGGCTCTCCCGCCCGCCCCCCGCACTGCTGGCCCCGCCTCCGCCAGGCTTTCTCACCTCTGCTGGGGCTAGCCGGGCTCCAGCTTGGCTTGGGGCTGCCGCGGGCTCTCACTTCCATGTTGGCAGCTTTTAGAATATTGTTAATATATTAGCTGCCCCGGAATACTAGCTGCACTTCTGGGTTTCCACCAAAATTTTTGTGAAAATGGTGCGGCTTATATTCGTGAAATTACTGTATTTACTGAGAAGTTACCCTTGGTTGGTTTCTGCCTTGTTTCTGCATCACAGTTTTTATAATCACCTCAGACATCAGCACTTGTAATTAAAAAAAACCTGCATTCTTTTAGGAAGTACAATGCAACAGAACAGACATTAAGGATTTCATCACAATCTTTTTATCCTGTTTAGCCTTTTCAATGTACAAGTGACTGAATCATGAGCCATGTCTTTCAATTGTGAGGTATTAGAGTTAAGGTAGTAGGACTTCTGACGAGATTGCTCTGTTATTCTGAAACTATTCCTATAAATACCATATAGTGTTTTGTACAAAACATGGGATGTCTAATAAATGGTACATATTCCTCACAGCAGATTTATTAACTTTGAGAAGAACAGGTTATTTTTAATTCAGAATTTGTCATTAAAGGGATTATTTTCCAAAGAATGAACATTCCTTACTGAGGTCAGCAATACAGTGGCACAATTAATGAAGATATTTTTGTTTTAATGCCTATGTGCTGTTGCTGGTTTACCCTTTGATCCAAATATTTTAATATGTGGATATACAAGACCACTTGCAACAAAAGGTAAAAAATCTAAACAGCTTTAAATTATCAACTGCATGTAGTTAAACAGTGACTCCTTATTATAGCAGTAATGCTGAATTTCTACTGCAATTTCTTGCTGTCATGTCTGATGCAAAGAAACCTAAAAGAAAAAGGAAATTCTTCTCATTAACTTGTATTACTATGCTTGCATTTGAAAATAATTTCATATAGCAGGAGTGGATCAGTAAATCTATCAGTAGAGCTGCTAATTCCAGTGTTTGTTTTAAGGTAAAAAAACCAAACCAAAACACATTCCTTGTTCCTTGTCAAATGATCCTTTTTCTGCCAATGTCTATGACCTCACTGATCAGTAAGAGTTGTATTCCTTGAAATCAGTTCTTTCTGGGTCTTATTGTAAAGAGCATTTTCTGTTTCAGCAACTGTCCTGGTTTAGTCCCAGGCAGTAGTCATTCCTATGCAGCCACTCTCTCACTTCTCCACCAGCAGCACTGGGGAGACGCTTGGAAGGGTAAGAGCTGGAAAACTGGTGGGTTGGAATGAAGACATTTAAATAGGAAAAGCAAAAGCCCTGCACACAAGGAAAGCAAAGCAAGGAATTGATTCACTGCTTCCCATGGGCAGACAGGTGTTCTGCCATCCCTGGGGA
>PYHW01009964.1:1916348-1936126 GCA_013186435.1 Turdus rufiventris
AAGGCCTTGGCTTTGTGCAAGCCCTGCTCAGCAATAACAAAAACATCTCTATATTATCAACCCTGTGCTCAGCACAAATCCAAAATAACCACATACCAGCCACTGTGAAGAAAATGAACTCTACCCTAGCCAAAACCAGCACAACAATTTATTAAGTAAAATTGGGTTAGATTAGGATTTAAGTAAATGAATAATCTGTGTAAATAATATTAGACATATTTGTAATGGACACTCGTCTCCAGTTCCATAACATATAAGGTAATCTGAATGTTTGTTGTTTTAATTTGAGAAAAGGAAATTAAAAGCCTCTGTATCATATCACATGTTCTCTTTTAACCTCTCCTTAAGCAACAGCAAATAAAACCAGATAACTATCTGAAAAGTTACAGGCTTGTAAGAAAAAAAATGTTTCAAAGCCATATAATTCAGATACTTCAAAAGTTCTTTTCTCTATCAAAAATTTCAAGTAAATTATAAACCTGAACAAAAATGAAGTACAAGTTAACTCCCTTTCCCCTCTAGAAAGAACCTTAAAAGGATATGACTAAGATTTCTTCATTAAGAGATAAATATCTGAAAAATCAGCCCTTTTAACTTGGAACGAATGATACCAGGATAAACTCATCTTGAAGTAGTATGGCACTAAAAATAAAAGCTTCTTTAAATTACTAATCTTTGAATCTCTTGCAGAAAAGAATCTCACAGCAACATTCTTCACTTGCCACTGAGCTTTTCAGCTTCTGCATTGTGGCTTCTTCTTAAAAAAGCAAAACAAAAAGGAAAAAAAAAGTTTTTAATACTGACATATATTTCCTTTCAGGTCTGAGCACATTTTAAGAGATATGTTTTAAGGAAGCTGGTTACTATTGTCTACAGCTTTTAGCATTTATAACAAGACTTAAGGCAGGAGATATTGTCAGGATTTTAAAGTGAGTGCTCTGAACAGTAGATCATCTGGCTGCAACGTTGCAGTGGGTTTTTGTAAACAAATTCACTGCTGTTAAATTCTTAAGAAACAACATCTCTCTGATGCCTAAAGCAAAAATGTTTAAATGTTTAGTTTTGGGGAAGAATAAGACTCATAAGGAATATACTTCCACTCTCAGTTAAAAGATTTATTGCTGTCTGGTGTCTTTGATCTTCAGCATGGAAAGTAGAGCTGGCAACTGTTTTTTCTCATTCTCTCTCTTCTAACAGTGCTGATCTTATCCAAAATATTTAATTCAATTGCAGCAGAATAATTAATTAAAGTTGCAGGAAATATTATTTTCATAGGTCTGAAAAGGAAGCTCCAAGAGTTGAGTGGTTCCCTAAACTGACTTGTAAGAATGAAAAAGTGAAATTTGGTGTTTGTTATTGAGAAAAGCAATAGAAAGTCCAACCGAAAAACTCTTTAATTCTTGTGTGTAAAGCACAGTATCACCCAGACTAGGGCCACCTTCTACCTCCACGAACTAAGTACAATAACTCATCACACAATCATAGTCAGTAATCCCCTCTAGTCTGTTGACAACAATACACTACTGAATACTTGAAAATTAAAGATTACCTGAGAAACCGAGATGGCTTCTAATACTGAATTGCAATTGTACATCACCTGTGGTATAGATGCAGGCAAGATGGAAGACAGGAGATCTTACAGCACCTGTCAGTACCTGAAGGGAGCCTGCAAGAGAGTCCCTCCCTGGAAAGGGACTTTTGACAAGGGTGTGTAGTGACAGGACAAGGGGGAGATGGCTTTAAAGGCTTTAAAGTGAAAGAGAATACATTTAGCTCAGGTATTGGCAAGAAATACTTCCAGTGAGGGTGGCAAGGCCCTGGCACAGGTTGTCCAGAGAAGCTTATCCAGGATGCTCCATCCCTGGAAGTGTTCAAGGCTAGGCTGGCTGGGGCCCTGAGCAACCTGGTCAAGTGCAAGGTGCCCGTGCCCATGGCAGGGGCTGGAACAAGGTGATCCTTAAGGTTTCTTCCAACCCAGGCCATTCTGGCTCTAACTACAATTGCATCTGAGTGTGTACCAGCATGGCTGTTTTGGTACCATACACAGGCAGATATAAAAGCAGCTGAGTAACTATCAGATCCAACCTTCCTTTCAGAGAGTGAAAGTACCAAAGTATTTAAAGGCAGAATGATCTCATGTAACAAGATTTTGTAAAATTTATAAATTCAGGTGTGAATGCTTCAGAAGTATAATGTAAGTTTTGACAAAATCTTTTGATTTGATGCTTTTACATTATTTCTGTAAGACATGATTAACTCTCAACCTACCTACATCTATTAGTGTTTTGCAGTAAAAATAGCAGTGCTGAGCCCCTTCCTGTGGTGCAAGAACAATCCTACAATTCCTGAATTTTTTTCCCCCAGTTAAAACAAAGAAATCATTGGAATTAGGAGCAGCCTTTAAACATTTTTGACTGGCAGTTCTAAAAATTGCCTTCTCCTCGCCTCTCAATAGAAAGAAAATCTTATTTTCCAAAAATCAACTAGATTTTGCAGTGAGTATTAAATGCAATATTTAGAAGAGAAATACCTTATTTTAGATGTTCAGCACTAATGTGTACATATAATTGATGCATTTGAGTTTGATCCATTTTGTGACAGGCTTTGACAGCCAAAAATGACAGAATTAGCAGTACTACAACAGGGCTTATGACAAATAAGAAAAATATCAGTAGTGGATTGCATTGTATCACACACAGAAATAAAAGAAAGCATATGGTCCTTTTTCGTACCAGCTTTTACTTCACCTAACTTCAATTTCCTCCAGGTCCATAGAGGTATTGAAGTTTGTAGAAGCTTGAAGATTTATTGCAAAGAAATTAATTGCCTCTGGTTGCTGCTTACCATGAAGCAGCCACATAAAACGGAGCCAGACATTACATAGCAGCCTGTCTTGTTTCTTCCAGGTACCTGCAAGGATCTACCTACGTGACTGTCAAGCTTAAGACTTTTAAACTAAGGAAACAGAAAAGATGAGGACAGAGGCAACAAATACACGTTGCCTGAACATGGCAAAAGAATAAAATGTAAATTGTGCCAATCTTTTTCTACGTACATTGACAGAAAATTCCAGGTATTGCAGCCAAGAGAATAAAGGCATTTGGAAAAAAAAAAAAATGAAAGGGAAAAATTCAGCCACAACCTGATTTATTGATTGGTTCAGTGAGTCATTCTTCTCTATAAACTTTTTAATTTATGAGTAAATAAGACACATACAAAATCAAGCGTGAGAGATGCCAAACTTCAAGCTTGTATAGTGTAAAAAAGAACTAGACTGAGACTAATAAAAATATTTTACAAGAAATGAATGCTTGTTATCACCTGCACAGAATGGTACAGTGTCTTTGTAGATAAGGGGATATTTTTGACAAGGAAGTAACCCATTTAGATCTAAATAGCACAGTCAGTTGTAATAAAACCAGAATTGAAATACCACAAAACCTCAAGAGCATGAAGACAATAAATCATATAGCGGCCACGGCAAAATGCAGACAGATTTGTAATTACAAAACAAACAAATGGAGAATAGTTTCATATTTATTAGTGTGTGTACTAATCACATTAACAAGAGTAATAGAAATTAAAACACCTATACCTTGAAAATAGGGGCTTTTCACTGCTCTTCCAACTATGACGGTGGCCATAACAAAATGCAACAACCTGACTTAATGGAGAATGCAGCTCTGCATGCCATTTCTCCACTGAAAGAAGACAGGAGAGGACTGTACTGTAAACCCAGAGAAAACACCAGGAATGAGAGACCTCCTGGCAGAACAAGCTTCCCCTTCCCAAGTGTAGCTTTGCTAATTGCAGCCACGATATGACCATGCATGCACAAAACCACACCTGAATGGAACCCATTTTTCCAGCCAGGAACACACAAATATTGCAGTGGGGGGTCTGGAATCATTAGCAATGCTGGAATTTTCCTGACTGCAGCAGATCTTTGTCCTACCTACAGAGAGGGTCCTCACATTGCCTGACACACTGCTTGGCTATGCTTTCCCTGTGCATTTGTCCCACGTGAATTAATGTGGTCCTTTCCTGAGTAACTGCAGGGCTAACCAGAGCATGCAGTGGGAGGCTAAAACACTGACTGTGGCTACAGACAGAAAGGCTAAAGCTGCCCAGCATTACTTGCTACAAGATAGAGTTATCTGTGGTTTGGAAAGCAAGGGAAGAAGCCTTCCAGCCATCCAGACCAGAATTCCAAAGCTCACTGCTTTTTCTGGCTCTCATAAGCCATCTGCAAGATGCCTTTCACAGAATGGAATAATCTGGGATAATTTCTCCCCCACATTCACATCAGAAATGTAATCTACAACATCAGTCTCATCCACTTTCACTATAGATGTCAGATATATAAAAAGAGTCATAGCTTGCCTCCTAGATACAAAGCATGTTCTCCTTCAGTGGCTAGAGTTTCACTCTTTTCTGTACTGGAGAGCTGTACTTTCTCTGTATCTCAGTGTTCCAACTGTCCAGATTACAACAAGCCATGTTTTTGTTGCTGTAGTTCAAAGCCCACATGAAAACAAACTGATTCTAGGTTGATTTTCTGTATGAAAGATCAAAAATTACAGTACAGACAATGCCCTACTTGTGTTGTCTTCAACATCACTTTCAAAATAGGATGTGTCAGCAAAATTCTGTCTAGCACCTCCTTGTATGCACAGATGGCATGAGAACTGCAGTGATACAGCTTTTTCTTCCTTTCTCACTTTCTTAGCCTTGAATTTTCATCCTTGATTCGTCATATCCATGTCTTTTGAATTTTTATTGCATCAGATCGTGTTTGTGTGCTTGCCCAGCCATTTCTTTATTAGACCTTTATAAATACCTGTCTTACATTCCTTGCTACGACAATTTTCTCTTTATAATTATTTTTAGCTTGTCAGATGACTCCCAAGCCTTCCTTAAGGAAGATGGATGAGTCCTTTTCTCAGGGTGTGTGTTTCACTGTGAATACATGGGTATTTGTCTGCTTGAGGGGAGATACTCGGCCAGGTAAAATGCCATCAATCCACACTAAATTGTGCCTAAGCAACACTAAGTGATGGATAACTATCTCACCTCCTATCTTCTCTGTGATCACCTCTGACTTCAGATAAACCTTCCTTGCCTCGCAAAGGGCCTGACATGAAAATCTTTATTTAAGAATCAGCTTTGGTTTCTTCTCAATCCTACAGAGTTTGAGAAAACTGAGATGAGCAGTGTCCCATGAGACTGGCCACCTTTTTCAGGCCCACAATCACATACTCTGCAAGGACTTAGGAAGTAGCTCCTACTTCCCAAATGTCAAGATTCATCTAGGGAGACAGTTTGAAAGAGGCTGACAGGGAGCCAGAAAAAGCACACAGGTCTGCATTTGAGGGATTGATTCATAACCTAATCAGTCAATCATAAGTAAAACATCTGTAAAAATTTATAAAGTTCCTGTACTCCAGCTTAGACACAGTAAACAGGTCACTTGGAGAGATGACACCTTCCTCAACTTTGGCCTATATACATCACCTCCAATTGTGCTCAAGACTTGAAGGAAAAAAAACACAGCCCTCCTCCAGTCTCCAGTGACCAGACCCCTGCCAGAACAGTTCTGCCCCAGGAATCAGTCTCACAGAGCTAGTCTTGGAAACTCCTTAAACACCACTGCTGCTAGTGAAGTGTGTCTTTGCCTTGAGCAGATCAGCTAACTTTTCCAGTATCACTTAGATAAGGCATGTGGCTGAAATTAAAACCCTCAGGTGTGTACAAAAAAAAAAAAAAAATCTTCAAATTTATTCTAAATATTTTCATTTCCTGATCAAATATGAATCTTCAGGAGCTCAGGCACCGTGAGGAAGTATTGTCAAAACCCAGGACTGTATTAACCTCTAAATGAGAAATTCAAATCAATCCAGATCTATAAATATTACAATTTCTCATAAGTTTTATATTTATCCCAGGATGTAGCTGCCTAAGTAATCATGTCTAACGGATGGACACTGAAGGAAAGATGTTGGTATATATTGAAGCTAATGAGATTCAAAGTGAAATCACTGGTCTTTTGATTTGATTCTATTTTTACCTCTATCTTTTTGGTTTTCCTAAGGGCTGTTGTAAATAAAGAATTCTTTAAAGCATAGATTTTAAGAATTCCAACCAGAACAGCTTTTTATCTTTTTACAGTTAAAATGGGGATAACATGGTAATGATCCTTTCACCCCAGGTAACACCAAATGATCTCTAGTCTTCTCCCTCCTTCCTTTTCCACCTAAGCAATTTCATTAAAGGAATTTTATCTAGCTGGAGTTCAGATGTTTTCCAGCATGGTGTCATAAATCAATACAGAGGTTTACTTCTGTAAGTCACCCCATGAAACCTGCAATCACAACTTAATTTCAAACAGAATATGATACAGAAGAAATAGAGCACTACAGTTTGCTGTATTTTACTGTACACTTTAGAACAGCTTTATGTGTAAAAACCTACGACAGCTTTTGAACATTAAGGATAACTGGAGTCAGAGTCCATAACAATAGATAAATTTATTCTGCAAACTTCAAGCACAAACCAGATATGTTTCACCCTGTAAATCTGGAGGCGTAAGAGGCCAAAGCAAAAGCAAAACAACCACGTGTGAAGTGTTCTGTGTGCAGGGGTGCACAAGTAAGGGAGCTCATGTCAAGAGAGGTCTGTGAGACTTCTCCCCTCATCCACAATCATGGTAAGACTTCAAGGAGGGCGAGACCCACTACTGGGTAAAATTTCTCAATAAAGTCTCCAGTAAAGAGCCAGGCTGTACAAAAAGCAACAAAACTTCGAGAAATTGCAGAGAAAAGAACCTTTTCAAATCAACTAAACCAAATCAACTGCCTTCAGCTTTCCAAGTGGCTTTCTGACATGGGTCAGGAAATGGAACTGTGGAGGTACAGGGAGAACTGAGTGCCAGTGACTCAGCACACATGACAGCAAGCAGAATTTTGCATTAGCTAAAACAGAGGAGTGAAGTAAGCAACTGAGCAAGATGAGTACTGGAATTGTCTTTCTCCATACTACAACACTAAATACACACAAAATACAACACAGAAATAACAAGATAATTATTCCCAACAGAGAAGATCCACTAGATGAAAAAAACATCCCCAAGCTGTCATTCAACTTCCTAAAAATGAGTGGCATGATGTGAAAAACAGTGATATATAAACATTTATCAGCTGAACCACATATTAAATAAGTTTCTTTAACTTCATCCAGGTTTCAAATGGTCTAAAGAAAACGTCTGTTCTTAGTTTGAAGGGCATCAAATATGCTGCCTTAGCATAAATTATTTTTTTTAAAACAAGTTAAAAGTATTTTCAGTTGCTGAATGCAATATCAGTGGGAATGGAAAGCACAAAACATCTGGTCACATGAAACTGCAAAAAATGGCTGCAGCAACACATCATTAGGAAGGAAGAAATCATTAAGAACTTGACTATTGCTTTTGTGCTAGAACTCAAAGACTATCAGAACGATGAGAAGAGACAAGTTACTTTCTGGGAACTTTTCTTTAAAATGGCTCAACTGTTTGTATAGTTACACTGAGATTTTCTGTATGCAAGCACTCAGGTAAATTTTACCATGAGTTTCCTCAGTATTGTACTTCAAACCTCCTGCAACTGCAGCAACAGTAAAGGCAGCAAAGCAACCACATCTCCTTCTCAAGCATCCTCTTAACTGAAGAGCCAGAAGAGATGGACTTTAGGAGAGAGGCTGTGAGCACACTGCTCATTCTTCCTACACAGCCTGAAGAAGTTAAAAAAGAAATACTGCAAGATATTTTTCTTTGCAATATTCCCTTATTCTTCTTGAATTGCACAGAATCACAGAATTGTTAGGGTTGAAAGGGACATCTGAAGATCTCCTAGTCCAACCTCCCTGCCAAGGCAGGGTCACCTAGAGCAGGTTACACAGGAATGTGTCCAGGTGGGTTTTGAATGCCTCCAGTGAGGGAGAAGTTCAATACTGCTCAGAGGGTTTTGAGAAAGGGCTGTGCTTACCTGCTCTACCAGCAATAACTTCAGGCTTAGGAGACTGCATGCCCACATTGAGCCACAGCACAAGGAGCCTTTGCAAGAGATGGGAATTAGCAATTTAACAATATTGTGGCAGTGAAGAGACCAACAGCCCATGGACCTTTCAGACCTGGATAGATGGAAATGAGGGTCTCTGTAAGGACTCAGGTCTACCAATACAAACATTTAAAGCCCTCTACCTTCTAGCATGGGAAAGAGTTACGGTTGCAAAAAAAGCAAAGTCAAAACAGTTTCCTGAGCAAAGGTAAGAAAAATGTAGCTTGCTTTCATGAAGAATTGTCCAGAAAGGTTCAGGAACTGAATCTCACTGACCCTTCTGGTAACAGCAACAAAAAACTCTCTTCATGGGAGGAGATGTAGGTCAGAGAGTCCAAGCCTCAGGAAGGCAATAATGGAAGAAAGCACAACTTGAGTCCACTCTTTGGAAACACATAAGAGTTAGACAGCAATTGTGGTATCACAGAATTCTTGCCATTCTTTACCCCATTCCTGAACTAATTAAGAGTCTGAACAGTGGGACTACACACATGTGTTTCCCATGCCTATAGCACAGAAGGGAATGGAAAATTTAATGAATGCAAATTAGCATCTAGGGATGTCTTAAGACTGTTACTTACTGCCTTTGCTTTCCAGGTTTTATGATACTTAATTTAATACCACAATAAAGTAGATACTTTCTAGTATCATCTGGGTAGATGACCAATGTCAAGAATCAAAACAATGATGCCCAGCTGCTGCGCTCAGACCCAGAACTGAGTTCCACAGACAGGAAGGGATTTAAAAATAAAGGAAGAGGCTGTTCTGGGCACAGACAGACTGGCATACGGGCTAGTCTGCTATTTATATATAACCCATCCTTTTAATTTCCTTTATTCCTCTATTTGCCCATGCTCACTCCTCTCCAGGTCACCTAAACCTCTCCCTTTTCCTGTCCTTTTTTCCTTCGCTATGCATCCTACAAGTCCTGCATCCTGCTTGGATTTAAAGGCATACTCCAAACTTCTTCACTCTTCATTTAAAAACCTACATAAACATATTTGATATTATATAAAACTGAGTACCATGTGCCTGATCCTTCAACTGCTTCCACAGACTGTCTGCTACAGGTGGGAGAGCTCCTCTCATTTTCCTAGTTGAGCTAATTAGAAACACATCTTGAGGAGGCCGACTCTTCATCTCCACTGAGAACTCTTAATGCCAATAAACACCTTGCACAGGAACCTATCAGTATGGTTTGCTTTGGCCTTTTTTTTTTTTCTTTTTTTTTTTCTTCTCAAGAGAGGTAATGATTTCAGATGCCATTTCACCTCAGAGACTAGGGATTTAAATCTTATTTTCAAGAAACTTTGAGGAAGACTTAAGGGGTGGGAGTTTTTTGAGCACTACTGTTTTTTATTTGCAGACCAGGCAAGTTGACAAAGGAGATGCAGTGCCAACATTTCTTTTTTTATCCAACCTAGACCTGGGAACAACTCCAGCCACTCCAAGACAGAGCTATGAGACTCAAAAGCCCAGCAACCCATCATGTTGGTAAGGGGGTTTGCAGTGTGAGATTCCAGTAAATCTTCATCAGCAAAACAATAAACACCATTAATTCAATTTAAAAAACATTATGGCTTAGCTGGATAGATAAAAGAAGCTATCAAGAACACTGAGTGAGAGATTTGGAATTTCTGATTTCCTATTTAAAAGGAATCTATTTTCTGCCAGGACCACCCTTATGCTACACTACAACTGCTGGGTCTATAACTGTACATCAGCTACCAATGTCACAAAAATTGGTAAAGGGAAATTTGTAGTACTCACCTGGTACCGCATAGAAATGGTTTATTTATATACTCTTTATTTAAGCAGCACCTACAGAAAATACGCAGTTTGAAAGGAATGCAATGTTTTGACATAGCCATAGGCTTTCTCTGGACACCTTACAGCTTCCCATTGTGGGGAAAGTTTGCTGGAAGAAGCAATTTTTGGTAACTCTGTCTGAGCCAAAACTGAAGGATGAACTTAAACTTACGTGAGGGCAAGCTGTTCTATATTTGTTGTGTCTACATCTCCACTTTCCAGAAATGTAACACCAGCCTGAAACTGAGTTTTGCACAGAAACAATCCACTCCAACACAAGCTGATTTTACTTTCAGTTCTGGGGTACACTGAGATGCTGAGCTGCTTAAACTAAAATAGATGTAGAGATAAAAAACTAAAATAACTAAAATAAATGTAGAGAGGGAACAATTTGTCATTACTAATTTTGTCCAGGAGATGAGAGATACCAGCAATGTTCTTATACCACCATTACTGTAGGAGGCAAGGAAGGCAGGCACTTTATCATTACGTACATAGCAAAGATGAGGTGAATTGCCTTGACAGTAGCAAATCCTTTTAGCATTTTTGTACTAGAAACCATTCCTTCTGAGGAAAGGAATTCAGAGTAAACCCCATTTTAGCAGGTAGGAATATCACACACAAAAATCTGTATCTACCTGCAACTTCTTGTTCTGAAAGACAACTCATGCATTTTGAAAAAAACGTTATTTATTTTCACTGCTTTAATCTCTCTACTGTAGTGTTAGCACTTAACATAAGTATCCACTCTTCTACTGTCCTATTTACAATCCATTGAAATGTATACTCTACAAATACAATACATATTTTCAGAAATGTAAGGGAAATGCACAATTTGGTAAGGTTTAAAAAAGTGACACTCATCTGTACAGGATCCTCAAATCATCCAAAAAGTAAAATTTACAAGGCAGTATCCACACAGCTATGTAAGGGCAGGTGCTACAGTGACAAAGCAGCAAACTTGCTAATACAATAAAATACAGAAAATAAAGTGTTTTGGGGCACCAGATAATACACTTAGTACCACTAAAGTTGTAAATTTAGTAATACCCATATTTCTAGAAACATGTAACTGCAAACCTGGAGAACATTCTGAAAAATATTAAACATTATATACACGAGGTAAATGTACCTTGGTCTTTTAAGAGGTAATTTGAATTTAAAGCAATGGATATGGTGAAGGGGTTTTTTTGTTTGCTTGTTTTTTAAAACACAAAATGATTAACACCTTGCAATCATTTCAATGGCACAATATAAACAAGGAATTAACTAAAAGTTGAGTTTCATGGCAATCACACTCAGAGCCATTACTGAAAAAGTAAAATAGCCTCTTACTTCATTTGACACCTTCATGTCCCCATACAGTTAATCCCAACGTCTTTACTTATATACAAAGTCTTTCTTAGGATTTCAAGCAGAATCATTGGAGGGTGACAGTGTGTCATACTTGGAGAGTCTGCTTGAGAAACATCCCATAATTCCAGCTTTTAAGGTTGGAAGGTCCCTGAAGAATTCCAGCATTTCAAAAAATGACATTTCAGGCTTTTCAGCATCAGACCATTTCCAATGCTCCTTGTTCTCCATGTTCATATCCATCTGGTCACAAGTTTGTAAACCAAACTGAGGCTTCAATGCTACTAAAATGTAAAGTTGATTAAATCCAAAAAACTTAAGTGAATGTATAATGCATGTAATATTTACAATAAACATTTGCATCAGTATTAATCAGAAACTGTTTTGGTATATACTTGAAATGATACAAAATTAATATTTTGAATGCTAAAATATTTTGGTCCCCCTGGATTTCCAAGAGCAGATCTGGTGATATTACAATCTTAATTTAAAAAATACTTATGTGTACCTGTGTCCATATATATAAGATATGATCTTACACAGGTAACATTTAAAGTTACATAATATATACAGACACAGCCTTTGTAAAAGGTGTTCAGTTCATATAATGGAAAAGAAGAACAAAGCTTGAAGTTGTGGTGTCAGAACTGAGGATACATATAGCTCTATTCAGAATTTTCCTGTTCTGCAGCTCAATAGCAATGATAAGGTTGTTCTAAAATACTGTTCCATCCGTTATACACTGTGTCAAGCATCCTTCTATTTTAAAGGTAAATTCTGAACAAAGAACAGTTGTTAGCAATTCAGAAGAATGAAGATTTGCAGGTGGTTGAGACAACGTAACACAGTTATATTATGGACAGAATCATCTGCATGCCATGATGCTGCTCAGCTTCCGTACATCCTCTTTGAAATGCAACAGAACTGTTCCATATATTTTAGGAAATTAAAGATAAGGTTTTGTGGGTGCCAAAAAAGCCACAAAAATTACTTGATTAATTATTCTGCAAGCTCTCCTGTTACCATCACAATTACTAGAGAGATCTGAGGCAGGCCAGTAGCTTGGTATTTCTGAAGTAGGAGCTGTACCATCTGTATCTATGGTAAGGAACCCAGGACATCTATGAAAACTTGAAATGTAGCAAAGTTACAAAACAAAAAAGTTAAATTGCAAACTAGGAAGCCTTCAAAATTAGCATGGAGAGCCTGACCTATTTTCATGATGACCTGTTTTCTTGAAGTATACAGACACATAGAACACGCTAGAGAGGTGGCCAAGTAGACAGGCTTGGCAGTTACATTATGTTCAAACACTTTTTTTGAACAGTCAGTTGAAAAACTATGGTGCACAACTGTCCATGTGCACAAAGGCGTAGTTTATTTAAAATACCTACATGAAGTAATTTTTAATCCAGCTTTGATTGACAGAGGCCTGAAGCACATAAGCCTGACTTGTCAGACAATGCCAAACAAACATACGCATGACAGCTGTACGTATGTTTAAGCCTAATGGTTTTCTAAGAACGCCTCTTATTTTTCCCTTTTCTCCTGGATACTGTCTTCCAGTATGAATAAACTCACCCATTTTGTTGTTGACAAGAGCATTTCATTATTTGCAGCTCAACCTCCGAGGGTGTGCAATTCTGACGTAATTTAAACTTATCTACAAGCAAGCAGTAAGAATACAGAAATGCACAAAAACTAAGTGTTAAGGCTTTTCTTGGGTAAGGCTCGTCTCACCTATATAGCCTCTTCTTCCTGGGCCTCATTCCTCTTCTTGTGGCTTTAGCTGCCACACATCAGACCATGGCACAGAACCTTGATTGTGCTGCTGCCAGCAACCGCCCTACCACTGCTACTATATTGGTAAAAAACTCTCAGTGGGCTCTGTGCTGAGGGATGAAAAGGAAACTAACTTAAAGGTTGCCATGGGTGTTGAATAATAGGATGGGTACTGATGTGTTCTGCAGAGTGGCAGGTTAGGCAGCATATTAATTATCAGGCATATTTACATACTGAAATACTACTGTTTTGGACATTAATGAAACCAAAGGTCAACCAGACTCTTCCTAAAATTGCAATTAAATAATATCCTGTAATAGGTTTTTGTTGTACATTTGGGCAGGAAGCAATTTGATTTCTAAACAAGTTGGTGAAAATATTATGATACTCTTACAACTCAGGGAAATCTTGACTAAAGCCATGCATATTCTTCTGTGTTCTTATGACAACACAAGTCACCATAAGCTTTGTTCTTCTAACAATGAAGAGGATTGCTGGAATCCCCTGATATTTGTATCCAAAGACCTGCAGCTCACCACCTTCTCTAGCTCACCACTTTGTGTATGAGGCACACACAACATACATGCACATAAAATTCATAAGCAGCTTTGAACTGTTTAGTACAAAAGCCCAAATAACTTTCCACTAATGACAGGTGCATTTAATCCTTGTGTAATTGCAAATATTGTTCTTTGCACCCTAGGACTCGGTAGAACTGCACAGAAAATATACTTTTAACACTTATTTAATGAAGTAAAATCTCCCTTAACATTTTAATTTTCTTGCTACTTTTCTGAAGTAGACAGGTACTTCAAGCATTTTAGAAGTACCACTTGATAAAAATCTTCTACATAATTATGACTTGTAACTTGACAATTACAAAACATGACAGTGAATTTACTAGCTGACACTATTTAAAACTCCTACAGTGGTTTCAATAGTCAGATTTTGGTAAAATTGAAGATAGTCTATCAATTATGTACTCACTGTTGCAATGAGTGAGATCTAGATCTCAGCTAGGCAAAGGAACAACTTTTAACTTGTATTTTTGTAACCAAAAGTACCATAGGCTTTGTACATCCCTACTATTTTGCATTAAAAGACTCAAAAGTGGCACTTACTGGTGTAATACAATCTATTTTGAAGGCAATGTAATGTTCTGAAAAAGTGGAAAAAACCCAGTAATCATGTATAAAGTATAGTTGCATAAGTTATGTTCCCACAACTGAATGAGGTCAATTTGTAAGTCAAGGTAAGAGTCCAAAAGATGCACTACCTTAATAGCTAGCAAGGCATACTCCAATAGTACATTCACAATCTGAATCAAGGAATCAAGACAGTGGTTCAGAGTAGTCAATGTACCAGGCAGGAATAAAGTTGCTTTAAGAGCCATCAATGCACTGTAGAACAATATAGTGAACCAGTTTCATTTTAGAAGTGACCTTCTACTTTTAGCACAGGTAACTAGCACAGACCGACTATCAACTTCCCAAATAAAAAATTATAGATCAACGAAGCTAGAGTACATGATGTTTTGTAAGTAACCTGGGAAAGAGGTTCATAGTGCACAGAAAGACCCAACACAACTGTTTAGCACATCCACAAAAATCCTAATAAGTGACGTTCCTATGAAGTACTAAAAGGCAGCAATATCCTTCTGTTCCCCCAGTGAGGTAGAACAATTAACCTTCTTAACACGCCACTCTGGTGCAGATAGGGATTTTTACAGTGTTCTTCGGTAGCAAATCCAGGATTACATCTTGATCCCCTCCTGTTGACTAAGTTGTGATAATGTTTTCTTAATGCGCAAAGCTGTCAGCCGAGCGGCTCCATTGGCATACCAGCATTCCCGCATAATTTTTGCCATCACTCGTAATGCCTGCAAAGGAAACACAAATCATTATATGCACTGCTGTTCCAGTGTAGCCCATGTAACTGCTGCTCTGCCTTAGCCTCTCTTCAGGCATTTCTGAAGTCCACTACAGCATGGCAGAGTGTGCCATTTAAAAACAAAAACCAAAAAAAAACCCCAAACTCTTTATTTACAGAAAGTAAAGCTGTCTAAACACTGTAGAGCAAACGTGGTATTTTTCAGTAGACTTCTGGCCCATGAAAAAATATTTTAATGAAAAATTAGTAGCTTGTCTGTAACTGTTTTTTGAATTTCCACACCAGACAAAAATATGCTCATTTTAATTGTAGCTGCAGTTCAGGAATTACTTCAATGGATACCAATTAAGTTAATGAGCTGTCTTCCACAAATATAAGGTCTGCAAGGATTCGAAAAAATTTTCAAGTATTTTCATCCTTTAAACAGCCATTCTTTGAAATCTGAATGCTTCTATGTGTTATTTGTAACAAAGCAAATATCAAAAATAGCAGATGAAATAAAGTAACAGCTCTACATTCCAAAATACCACAAAATCTGTACTACATTAGCCATTTCAGTCCCCATAGCTTCCTGTCTCCCAGTTTGTGGGTGCATTCATCACCTTACTCTCCTTCCTATGTGCTCTTGCCTGACTATTATCTCAGCTATGCATTCATTCCATTCTTGTCACAACGCAGGTTCCCTCCTCTAGCTAAAGCACCTCATCCTTATCAGTACCCCACTGCTCCTGCAGCACTGCACTGGTTGTAGCCCTCACTGGCTCCCAGAGCAGTGCTGTGGAATACTCCCTCTGATCACTTTGGGTCAGCTGTCCCAGCTCTGCTCCCTCTTGTGTTCTTGTCCACCCCCAGCCTTGAAGCTGAGCAAGCACTGTTCAGCAACAGCTAAACCATCAGGATGCTATCAGACTGTTTTGGTCACAAATCCAAAACACAGCATCGTGCAGCCTGCTGTGAAGGACATTGACTCAATCCCAGCCAGACACAGTACAATTTATTTGCAATGGTGCTTCCTGCATAACGCAATTCAGACTAGCTCTAATTTATATTAGCATCATCTATGCTTCACAGGAAGGGATCCCAGAATTCTCCAAGAAGAGTTAGCTATTAACTTCTACGAAATTACATTTAAATACTTATGTATAACCAAGGAGCAATGCTTTTAATAAAACCGTAAGGATTAGAATGAAATTAAGTTCTTCTAAAAGCAGCTCTTCTCCCTTGAACAATAAGCATGATTTTTAAGCCACTGAAATCACTAAAAGCTCTAGTGTCCATTAAAGCAGCTTTAGAAAGGTTAGTTAATACCTCACAGCTCTGCCATCTGTTTGGAATATTGGGTCTTAACTTCTGTTCACACACAACTTTCCTCATTTCTTCAACAGAAGGGTCTGAAGGAACAAGGTCATAGTACGGCAACTGGTAATCTTCGTGGATTCCTGTAACAGGTTGAAAATAGATTTATTTTAGCTAACACTGGATTACATACTCCTCACTTTTTACTGTGTTCCTTTACAGTACCCTACCAGTTTTTGCTTTTCATTTTTAAAAATTACATCACAATGACTGACAAAAATGCTTTACCATACCTTAGGCATGCTTACATTACCCTTGAAGAATTTGAAATTTATAATATTGGAAGAGATATAAGCTACATCAAATCTTTTATATGCTATACTAAAACATGTTGTTTCAGAGCACACAATTTATAACAGCATGCTTTATTTTAAATAAGGTATAGATTTATCTGAACACATTATAGCTAGGTCTTGTGGTGTTTGCCCTTTGCTCACAAGAGTATTACATTTTACCCTTTTCTCCCCCTATGTAAATATTTAGGAAAAAAATTAAAATAGACAAGAATATTTCTTCAACAAGTATAGTTCGTCAGTCTAGAAAGAGGTTGAATAGACTAGTTATTTACAGGATTAACAATTAGAAAGTCCAAGATAGACTGGCTGTTACTTTGCACTGTGTTTTGAGCAAAGTGTTTTCAGAACCTGAATAAGTTTAAGTTACTCATAATTCCTTCATATGTCCCACTTTGTAAAGATGGCCACGTACCACCAATTGAACACCGTCGAGCTATTTCCCAAAACACTAATCCCATTGCATAGATGTCTGCTCGTTTGAATGACTCAAAATGTTTCATATTTATGGAATCATCTAAAACTTCAGGAGCCATGTACCTGTATGAAAAAAAAAAATAAAAATTCAGAAACACTCAAGAGTAGAAAAAATTCAGCACTACTGATCATTTCAAATACAAAATGTATTTTTGTGGAAAAGGAGATAAAGAAAAATCTGCTTCATTAAGGTTATCCAGTCAGAGACAATTCAATGTAAAGGGATAAGTAAATTGAGAGAAACAAGCAGAGAAACAGGGGGAATAAGTAAAATATGAAATAATAATCAACTAGAGCCATAAACCTGATAGACAATGCACAACAGTGACAAAGACTGAAAGTCTCCAGCTCCTCATTGACAGGCTATTAAGAAACTCCAGGCATAACTTTATAGACATGCAGTCTAGATGTTGTGACTGCTAATAGGAGGGAAACAAGAACAACACGAGGATTGAGGATATTGAAGGAAGGCCTGTCCAGCTATGCAATGCTTATCAAGGAATGTTCAGAAGTGCAGCAATAGATAGAAAAGAGCAGCAAAGGGGCCAGTTGCATGAGAGGTTGCCAGTCTGCACATGTTCACCAGGGTATCCTATTTTATTAGATCCTAACTGTTCTGTGCAATCTCACTCTCAAGCCCACATGCACATGTTCTCTAAGAACTGTACATCAGCAACTAGAGGCAGGCATGAGTCTGTTCAGGTCAAGCAACTGGAACACAGCACAAGGGATGAAGCTGAAACTAGAGAGAAGGAGGCACTCAACATCAGTAGTGGGAAGGGGAACTACAAGTCCTAGGAGCACAACTGCAGGTAGTAAGAGCATACGGAGCTACTGTGGGGCAACCACACAGTGGTCATTCTATGAATGAATTCTGGGCCAGCAACTGTAGTCTGACAGAAGGTGAAGGAAACCCTGCCACCAGCAACTGGAGCAAATGAGTGTCTGCTTCAGTTACTGAAATAAGACCATGGAGGACAGGCTTCATGATCACAGTTACATGTACCAGCTACAGGGGAGAAAAGGGATGAGAAAAACAGAGTAAGGGTCTCAGCACCAGCAGCTGGAGTGGAAGTCCCAGGTTGTAAGGTCTGTGTGCCTGGATGCCAGGTGCTGGGCTGGGCCAGAAGGTCTGCATTTCCTCAACCCTGCACAGCTGATGTGCAGGGCTGTAATTCACTAACAACCTTCAAGCTGGTCTAGCCAGCACCCAGGGAACCCAGGCAGGGATATTTGCCAGGACAAGGGCCCATGCTGATATTTGAGGGAATCTATGCACATAGGAGTGATACAAATACATGAGCTGCTTGCTTCTGTGCATTAACCCAATTGGGGAGTACAAGATCCATGGAGCACAGGAAAGGGCATTAGACACAGCAAGCCTCAGACCTGCATGGATTTGTGAGGTTGCAGAAGGGAGTACATACTTTCACTAACAAAGCTCAATCCTGATCAGCTGAGGAGAGGGAAGGAGACTTGGCTGTCTACAGTTATGTTTTATACAAGTTCTGACAGTGTTCTGTGTGGGTGTTGAAGACAGCACATGGTGCATAGCAATCTGTATAATCAGCCCTGTCACTACTATATGTGTCTGTGCATGACTGGCTGGATCCCAAGGAAGAAAGCAGCAGCCACATCTACAGGCCTTGGATGAACAGAGCCCCAGCCCTTTGGAACACACAAACTGGGCTCCAGAGGTCACACAAGAGGAAGTCCCAGCTGCTGTAATCTGACAAATGACAGCAGTGATTTATAACATCCCCTAACAAGCCTAAAGCAGAAATAGACAAGAAGTGCTGGTTAAGAAACCAATGCTATTAAAAATTTCTTGAGAACAAAAGCCCATTATTAGTGTAGTATCTTATTCTTCATCATAGAGTCTGCAAGTCCCACCCTAAACCACACTTTAAAAAAAATTAATAAATCCTTTGTGGGTTACAAATTAACAGCTGTGCTCATGAATTTGATTTACCCATATTTCCAGCAAGGAAAAAAAAATCTGTAACAAACTTTCCTGTAAGAAACACAGCCTGAAAACCAGTCATGCCATCCAAGTGGTTGCTACCTTGTTTAGTAAGTCCGACATGGGAACATCAAGCAAAATGTCAGTGTGGAGCTTACTGCAAGAGCTACTGACAGCAGCATCTCCACTGGCTGCTAGAAAGAATCAATATTATTTACTGCATCAAATCAATATCAGTGGTAGCAGTGCTCTCTCATTCTGCTAGGGTTCTGGCAGCTGAATCCAGTATGCGATGTTCAGCAGAGTTCAGCGTGCTTCTCCGCATCAGTGCCCCAGCAGTCTCAAGCTAACATATCAATGAAGCAGGCCAACAGTGTCACCTGGGCTTTGAAGAGCAGTGTTGACCGGCAAAAGCAACATGTTCAGATTACTGGAGTGGAATACAGTGCCAGGCAATAGCTCTACCTCTGGAACAGCCAGAGAAACCTAGTATCATTTAATCAACAGCATAACAAGATTTTATTTTCCAGTACCAGGCATGGTAGGCAGAATACAAGACAATACTTAAAAGAAATTTCAGAACTATCACACCATTCAGAACTCCCTTAAGACATTACTGTGTCTTACAGAAATTACATAGATAAAAGGAAGCACAGGCTATCAAGACAAGTAAAAAAATGTACAGTAATTTCACGACTATAAGGCGCACCCTTTTGACTAAAATTTTCCCCCAAACCTGGAAGTGCGCCTTATAGTCCGGTG
>PYHW01009964.1:1944295-1965891 GCA_013186435.1 Turdus rufiventris
TGAAACTACTGTAATTAACCCAACCGTGAGTAGTTTTGGCTGCATGATAAACAGCATCTGCCATGAAGCTTTCAATCACAGGATCTGAGTATCAGGCAGGAAAAAGTAACTACACTCAATAGTAATTACATACAGTAGCCCAGCTTTCCATGATTAGGTAATCTAATTTAGTTTATATACACAATGATCAAGAATCTCAAACAATTTCAGAATAGTCAAAAAACCCACAAAACATCTACACACATTATTGGAAATATATTTAAGAGATCAATTATGGCTATTTCAAGAGACCTGAAAGTATTTTAAATCACCAAGATCACTTGGAAGTAAAAGTTTCTCATTTTAAACTCTAAAAAATATTGAAATCCTGAGAAAATAAGCTTTCAGATTTGTAATCAGGAGACTGATTACAGTTTGGGAAAAACATTACTGATGTTCAAGCAAAATCCATCTTAGTAGAGCTGACTCAAAGAAAGGAATTTATACAATTGTTATATCAAATATATAATCAAGTTTCAATTAAAGTTCAATTGACTGGAACCCGTGACTTTTTTTCACATGAACATTAGCAAAACAAAAATGTTTTCTGTGGTGTTATGTAGCAGTGTTTCAAAGCAGAGATTTAGCCTTTTTTAGCACACAAATAATGCAGTATTAGGAAAGAACCCAGAAAAAAGCAGCAAAAAAATCAGATTCAGATGGGATCTACAACTAGAAATCTTAGAAATGAGATATTCAGGGAGATGGCACTTCTGCCAGTGACTGGAGCATGACTGGTGTCTTGTTAGCATAACAGCTTGACTCCATCACACTGACACAGTCATCTGACTAAATGATGAAAAACACTTGAGCTGTGCAGGTTCCTTCTCAGGCTAAAGCCAGAGCTTCAAAAAGAGTAAGTGGCTGAAACATTACTTCTCAAGAGGCAGGAATTCTGTTCATTTCTTTGAGGCATATTGCTTAACATCACTTTTGGAGATCTACTTATCATGAAAGGTATTCTGACTGAACCAAACTACCATATAGGGAAGTGCAGCTTTCAGTTAAGGGAAAGGAAGGAGAAGTCAAGGTATTTTAGTGCATTAAGTTAAGTTATCTGGAAGTGTGCAGTACAAGACTTCACCTTATTGTAACTTGCCAAGAGGCAAATGCCAGCTAATGTAGAGAAACCTTTAGTATGGTAAGCTGCAGTTGCTGACATTACACTTTGCTACTAGTACAAATAAGTAGCTCCTGAAACACTTCACCTTCAAGTAACTAGAAAGAACAAAACAAAAAAACACACACAAAACAAACTGTGTGTTTAGACGGTTCAAAACAAGACCACATGTGGTCCTGAAAGTAACTTCCCTGATCCAGTAGTATTTGGAAGTTCACACATACTTGCTATGCAAAGAGCTACCCAGAACACACAAGTGCTTGTCAGGTAGATCACAACTGCAGTTAAACTAATTAATTGCTTTGCAGCTCTCAAGGTACATTAACTGCAGCACCTACTTCCCAGTAGCTTACAGGAAGGCAAGCAGACAGTTTGGACCAGCTCCTGTAGCTTCCTGAACATGATACAGGTCTGGTGAAGTAGAAGAAGGTGCCATTAAGGCACATGGACTAACTGAACAGTGTAGTAGAAAAAGGAGTGAAGACAGCAGTTCAGTCACAAGCTCTAATCTAAACACACACCCCTCCTAGCCAAAGGAACCCCCCACTTCCTCCAATTGTACACTAAATGACCAGCCAGAAGGTCCTTAGCAGTTGTGAAAAACTGCAGTTGTGGTAAGAGGAAAGACCTTACTAATGCCTTCAGCAGCAGCAAGAACTGAAGCTGGCCTTGGTTTTATAGCTCTGTTATTAATCCTTTGCTAACTTTAAAATTACTAGTACTTCTGTATCTCTACAGTCATCTTTGCAGTACTTCAGACAGATTCTTGAAGTCTAATGACTTTGTGCTTTCCAGCTAGGCTGTGGTAACTCCCGAATACATTCAAAAGTCAGCCCTACAGAGAAATGGATGCAAACCTTCCACAGAAACTACTGCTGTGAACAATCACATAATCTTGCACCTGGCACCACAAACATTCAGCAGTTAGCACCAGCACCTAAAATGAAGGACTGCTCCTTCAGCCATTGGAACACTTAGGTGCTCTTAAGCCATTGGTCTCTAGAGCCACGCAGTGATACACCTCCTCCTTTCAGAGTACCAAGATAGATCACCTGCTAAACTGGGAGAACTGCACCCACAATGGTCCCTCTATGTTCTCCTGTTTAATGGGATACAGGTGGCCTGAAGTATTCTAAACAGGAATTGCAGTATTAACCTCCTTCAATATTCAGGTCTGAATTCCTAGCCCAAGGAACAAATGGTATATACCTATCTCCCCGCTGAGAGAATGTAGAAGGTTATACTACCAATTAATTCTGCACTGATAGGTTAAAAATAACATTTCTACATCTGCTCAGACAGCAATATTGTTAGAGAACACAGTCAAGAATAGTGGCATTTTCAAAACACATTTTTAGCTAATTTTCAAAAACCAGAGACCAACTAGATCTCAAAGTAGAAGAGTCTTACCCTGAAAACCTAAAACCTCAAATAATGCCATGACCTATCAGTTAAGGATTTATTCTTTGTATGTAAAGCATATGAACAGAAAAACCAGAAATAATTTCATATCACACTATATTATATTACAAAGAAATTAAAGATGACTAAGTCAAATGCTACAGCATCTGCAACACAAACCAGTAAGCAAGAAATTATTTTAAAAACCCAGTCATTTAGGAAACCTTCCTCATACCTCCTCTTCACAGCAGTCAAATGTATTTTTAGGATAAACTACCTGGAGACTTCATGCAAAATGAGACACTGGTATACTTAACGACAGACGGATTTTGTGAAAAGTTACAACTAAGGTATTGCAACATATCCTTTATGCTTTTGAATGAGAAATAGAAGCTAAAGGGTCTGCAGAGATGGCTCCTCATTTATGGCTTTAACGTAGCTGATCTAATTCAAATCAAGCTCCAGATACTCCCCTAGTCCAACCAGAGCAAACTTGCAGGTGCTGGTAATACCAAATACAATTCTAGGCATGAAAATAAAGAGTTTCTAATGGCAAGCATAGTAAGCTGCAGGAAGAAGTTGCTTGGTATGGTGTTGACCTGCAAGCTCTTGGAGGATAACAAGTTGCACAAACATCTGATAGGAGCAAGTTAACTTAGACAGCCTTTCCTGGTGGAGAAGTGCTCTGAACAATCTCTTGGATTCTGTTCCAATTCTACAGATTTATATAGAAACTTGAAATTCATCTAATGGTAATTAAAAAGAATTTTTACACATACACTTTATACTTGAATCTTACTAAAACCATTTAGGAATTTCCCACAAAAGTGAAAGCCCTTTAAAAATTCAGTGCATGTATTATTGACTCCTCCCTAATGTGACAGAATTTTCTATTAATGCTTTTTTCACAAAGAAGTCAAATGACATTTGTGGTGAAACATGCAATTTCAGATGAAAATAACTGAAAAAAACCCAGCGTCTTAATACCTTAGATCCTGTTAATGAAAGGAATTCAAAACTTGGTTTTGTTCGATTCTTGCATCTTTACTGCAATTGCAGGAAAATCCAAGAAACTTTAATGTGACCAAAATCACAACAAATCAAAGTTGAAAAAATGGTTGATCTTGCTGAATGATTAAAGGCTTATCAAGAGAGCTTCAAGAAGCTGGTATAGTTTTTTTTATTACTAGAAAGAAATTATTAATTCTATTTTTGCAATTTATTTTCTAACTGGACTTCTAAAAGAAGAATGTCTCATAACTCAGCCTTAAGAATAAATCCTCTACCTCCTACTTTATATCAAGACAACAGGATTAGACATGATCTCTTTCAGTCCCACACATTTATATTATTAGACTATGAGTTAATGACAGGTACAAGTATTCAGTAGATGTATGGGCTCACAGGATAAGGCATCTCCTTTTTCATACCAAAGCATTTGAAACAAATTTAAACAAAGCATATTCTTCAGAAAAAACCACAATGTACTTTTCCTTCATCAAAGCTTCAAAAAGCCTGACAAATCCTGAACTGCTCCAGTAGCAAAAATATTTTTTGCTACTCTTAAATGGATCCTCTCAACTCTCCCCTTCATGTACAGTAATTTCACGACTATAAGGTGCACCCCTTTCACTAAAATTTCAGCCCAAACCTGGAAGTGCGCCTTATAGTCCAGTGCGCCTTATAAAATGGACAAAGTTGCGACATTTGCAAACCCAGAAGTGCGAGCCACAGTGGGGGGGCAGCGCCGCAGGAGCGCTGAGTCACAAGGGGAGCAGGCAAGCATGGCTGGCAGGAGCCGCGCAGGGAAGGAGGGAGCAGTCGCAGAGCAGCCACCGCCACCAACACGGCACAGGCGGTGCGGAGAAGGAGGAACCGGGCAGCCACAGAAGCTGTGAGCCACGGTCACGCCAAGTCAACCCGGACCGCGGGTGGCCCCGAACAGCTGTGAGCCGCGGCCGCCCTGAGCTGCACCTCTCCAGCTGGCGCCAGGGATGGGTGGGAGTGCAGGGCCCCGTGCACAGGGAGGGCACCTGGGGCTGTGTTTAAAGGCTATGCCAATCTGTGAAAAATGTTTGCAAATTCAGCACGTGCCAGTAAACCCTGCAATTGCGCAATTCCGTTACTATTTTGTTACTTTGTTGTGCACGGTACAGCTCCTCGCTGCACAAAAAAAGTGTGCCTTATAGTCCGTTGCACCTTATGGTCATGAAATTACTGTACTGTCTATTCTGACCAAGTGTGGAATCAGCAAAATTAATTCATAGTGCCACCTACCTTTGTTGTCTGCAGCTATAAATCCAAGAATGTTTTCATGGCGTAGCATAACTGTCTGATAAATTTCTGCTTCTCGAAACCATGACCGCTCCTCTCTTGAAGAAAAGATCTTCACAGCAACTTCTTCTCCTCTCCACTTCCCCCGCCAGACTTCTCCAAAGCGACCCTTACCAATGCTTTCTTGAAGTACTATAGTTCTTGCAATTGTTCTTTGCACAAGTAAAGGCAAACCTAAAAAGATTTTACATTAACCTTAAATATCACTCTACAGAATTAGCACTTATCCCACATACTGAATATGAGACCCTATTTCTATTAGGGTATTTCTCTTAGCACATACTCTTAAGATTTTAACTGCTTGTTGAGAACTACCAGCAAACACATAGATAAGATTCTGCCTTCACCCTTAAAAGGTCAGCTTAACAAGCACTCAAGGAGACTATGCCAGAAACTACTTCTATGGTTGTTAAAAGCACAACACAAACTTCCTTTCAGTTTGGAATGTTGTCACTTGCTGACCCATAAAATTTTATTTAAAGGAAAAAAAGCAATGATGAGGCAGCCAGAACCAGGTTTGGGGTTTTTTTTTTTTGGTTGCTCCTTAGTGACAAATGTGAGATTGATTTTATTTTAGGAAAAAGGATCTGCCCATAACTCACCTGGCAAAGGAGCTTAAGAGCTACTGATTAAATTACTTGGCTTATTGCTAGATAGTCCATTTCTAAGTTAGTTAAACTACACTTACCAGCAACACTGACTGCTAAAAAAATCAACACTCATGCCCAAGTGTGCCAACAGCCAATCACTGTAAAATAGGAGAATGCCCTTGTAATGCAAACTTCCTGCTTTGCAGGCCTTTCTCATGCACCTCACTGCAATCATAATTGAGAAGAATGTTTACATTCACGAAAGTTTTATAGCTTTGAAACATTTACTTGCTTTCAACACAGAACACCTCTCAGGTGTGATTCAGTAATTTTATACAACAAGCAGCACTGTCATCCCTCAACCAGGTTGGGCTTTTGTTTATTTCAAGTCTTTCCTGTTGTAACTCCAGGGCTTGTCACTGGATTCCACACTGATACTACACTGCAGGATGAAAGCATCAGGCAGGTTATCTGCTTACAATAAGCTCTTTTGGTATAGGATTATTTCACTTAAACCAAACACTTTACAAAGTAATCTATTATTCCATAATCGCTGTTCCAATAGCTGACAGAACACCTGCATTTCCTTATGTTATAGAAAATAAATCCCAAATAATAGCTCAGATAATTCTTGTCCACCTCTGGACATTCTTTGCTAACAGCAGCACTAGAAGGGTATCTGATGTAGCTGGCAGCATTGTCATGCCTGTGTCTCAGTCTGAGAAGAGCAAATTAAAACACTGCAGCATTCAGAAGAGCTCCTCAATTCTGGACCTACAGGAATTTTCTGCATGATCTGTGCTGACAAACACACCTACAAGACAACAAGAAGGAAAAAAACGTAAACCACACCAGCAATTTAATCATTGTCAGGTGCTGTAATAACTTCTACTGAGGAAGTTTGCTGCAATAGTCCTCAGGTGAACTGTGCTGCATGCTCAAATTACAGAGCTCTTCTGTGAAGCCTAACCTTCATTCTTTATGGACAGACTTTTGAAATGCAGAAGAGGCCAGTTTAGAACAACCGCAGGACCAAACTCAACCCTGAAAATGTCAAATTTGACTTCATTGGTCAGAGAAAGTTTCTTCCTTAGAATTTATGCACTAGTGTGAAATCTATAAGAAATGTCAAGTATAAGTTGATTTCATGTACCTGAAATGGGTGATAGGCCATACAGTTGTATCAGAAAATTGATTGTATATTCCCACTTTCAGATGCACTGTTCTCAACTTGCCGCACCTTTTATAGGCATCTCTCCTTGTTTAAAACATGTCCAAGGATATCAGCTATCTGCTAAACATATACTAACCTCTAAACATTTTAGAAAAAGCATTTAAATTTCACATTACAAACTCCCATTCATCACATTAACATGCCACTGTAGGATAAAAACCCTACTGTGATCTATCCACTTCCTCTTATACTTATTTTTACAGTTTTTAGAGGATTCTATTTGCTTCTGTTTGTCTGAAACTAATCTTTCTCTTACTACTGCTGCTCCCAGAAGATTGGAATCCATATTTATCTTGCATTCATAGCAATTCATTACAGACTTTCTGTTGCAACTGAGCAATTTGCTCATTTTGCTATAGGAGAAACACAGCCCTGTATCACCAGAAACTTGAGCAACTGCTGTACTGTAAACTAGACTGCCTGAAAAGCATCTCCCAGGAGACAGCTACAGACTCAGCTTTTCACATACACATCGGGCACAACTGTACTCCAAACTCTTAGATACACCTTCTTTCAACTGTGCATGAAGAAAGATGATAGTCAGTTGCCAAAGGGGAGAAAAAGAAAATTTGAACCCATATTAAATTCAACAGCAGCTCCATGTTTGACACCTTGCATTTAGCCATGGTCATACAATCTATTCCTGAAACCTTCATTATAATTTTCTTATAGCAAAGTATCCTCAAGCCTTCTGAAAGTCTAACAAAAAAAGAAAGCTGATTTTCTTATCCATATCTTAAGTGTACTCTGATTAGTAACTTTCCAATGCATAGAGTCTGTAACTAAATAGGATAATTCAGGAATTAAGTTCTAGAGCACTGCAGTTAGCCAAAAAAAAAGCAGCTGCTAGAATTTTTTGTTCTTTTTCATAAGTTGCTGCCCAGAAGACTTCCTCTGATGAGTAATTAAAAAATTCCATAAACTGAAAAATCTTGCTCCCATCAAGCTTGTATGAATTGCAAAATAGTTTACAGGGAGCTTTACATTTACTTCAACTGACTCAACTTTGCATTGATTTCTGTGACCCTTTAGATTTCTAAATAGCTTAAGTTCCTGCTGGAATCCACCCACCAATACCATCCAAAGCTTCTCCCCCGTTGTAGGCAACTCTTCCTACTCCCTTGTAACTAAGTGACTTTGTAATTTGTGAGTTAAGACAGTAACAGATGGGCGTCCCCATCTGTCTATACAATATGTAGTTGATATTTAGAGATCTGCATCATGATCTGAAAACCATTCTCAGCTCCAAGAGACTTCGAAATCCTTCTCTTAGAAGCTGCAGCTTCACCAGAAGGATCTATTTTAGATATTTCATTAATTCCTTTCATGGAGTATCTCCATATTTCAGGTCTTGTTCGTCATGGAACAACATGGCAACACTAACGTAAGTCAAGACTGAATAATTAATAGCAGCTTACTATTCATCATTGCAGCAAATGAATCCTACTCCCTTTTGGCCTGAATAGGAAGTTCATTTTGAGAGTTCTGATTATTTCTCTGTTTTATACACATCTCAGAGAATACTGAAATAAAAAAATTGGTAGAATAATTCAGCATTAATTTAAGAGCAGAACATGGCTTTTGGGTTACCAAACACTGTTTTAGCTAGCAGTTGTGACTTTTCTCCCTTTGGAGACTCTTTTCTCTACACCTAGTTTATTCCATAAAGGTACAGTCTTTTCAACTTTAAAGGTGCTGTACCCAAAGTCTGGATTAAAATACACATTTTAACAAGATTCAAATGCTGCAGGCATACTTCAGAACACACAAAAGTTACCAATTCAAATTCTAGGGCACTGGAATTTGTATGGTCATTGATTGACTAATTTTGAGATAAAGTGACACAAGTCATTGCAAATACACCTCTGCCAACAGTACAGAAAGCAAGTACCTGAAGCACCTCCTATTTCTTAATCAAAGTGAAGTAGAGAACACTAAATAAGGCTAATACTTGTCTTAGAAACAGCTCAACAACATGGAACTCACTGCAGCTGAGCTTAAAAGATCCCTTTTAAGGAAACATCCAGCCTTGTTTTGCAGCCTTTCAAGCATAAAAGCAAGTTGGTGAAGAGGCTTCTTCAGGGATAAGTCAAATTCAACCACATTTGCTGGTTTTGTTCCTTGGATGCATTCACCAGTAGCCAATGCTCAAATACCATAGTAGGTCAGGTGCTCTGGGACTCTAGACCAGCCTAAACATGGTGAATTCAGCAATTCCCTAGCATGCTCTTTTTACTTAAGAGTAATTTGCAAACAGGCAAGAGAAGAGTCAGCAGTTTCTAGCCATGTGCTCCAGAGGAAGAATTGTTTCTAACTTTGATTCTCTGCTTTTCAAGAGCTTATTTTGAAGGAGTACTTCCAGAGTCTTCAAACAAAAAGAGAGGTTCAGAATCATCACAGAAAAGAAGGCCAGAAGAAAACTGAGGGGAATATTCCTGATAATGAATGAAAAGACCAATTGACAACTAAGTTTGCATTTAAATTAGAATTTTTTTCAGCCTTCCTTAGGAAAAGTCTTGATCTGCAGACATTAGGTAGAGAGTTTTACACTTCTAATAGTGGAACAATTATATATATATATCTGTATAAAATCTTTCTGCATTCCAAGATATGTAAATCTGACTCCTCCATATTATCTGTATCTCTGACTACTGCATACCCCTCCTAAAACAAATATAACTGGAGGCCTAAGTTCAGCATTTGCATTTATCAAGCTCTAGCCCAATATATTGGAAGTTCTATTAATCACTTTCATTATCTTAGTTACTCTTGTTAGTAAATGAGAAAATTGATATGAACACAAATGACTAAAACACCAGTTTTAACCAGAGAACTACCCTAATCAGGATCAAGTCTTCTGGGACACACACAAAAGCTTTCTCAGCTGAAACATAACAATCTGCACACCTAGAGCAAGCTCACCTTTAGGGAGGGTACAACTAAAATGAATTTTTGATCTCTATTTTAAACACATTCAGCAAAGTCACATTAATTTTATTTGACAAAGCAATGGACTCTAAACAATTTTACCAGTTACTGCCCTTGGGGAAAAAAAGCCCCACAATGTAGATGCTTAGGTTTTGTTGTTTTAATTTTTTCTATTTCTGAGAAAATAAAATATAGAGTAGTTCAGAATCAAACATCAGTATTTTTTTGGTGGAAAGTGTTCTGAAAGGCCATGGATGTCACAATATATGTTTGCAAGTAGTAGGAATAATTTTCAGTATTAAATTACTTAAATTTTATATAGTAGAAGGTTGGTAAAAGGTTGCAGTACACAATTTGACATATCCCTCCTTAACACTGACCAAAGATCAATTAATTTATGCAATTATTTACCAGGCACATCATCCCCTAACAACACCTATTAAACCACATTTCTATGACACAGACCACCATAATTCCATAAGCAATTAATGGTCAGAGTTACAATAGCAGAGACCATATGCAGCGAACAGGCTAATGCCTCATCTTCCCAGAGCAACACCTCTTCAAGTCAGAATTAAAACAACAAAACACAAAATCAAGGGGCAGACATTAAGACGTGGTCTGCATATTGCATCCATTCTATACACAGAAATGACTATTTGCAACTGAAAATTATCTTCTGTAAGGAAAGAACTAGTTAAAATTAACTTAGAATTCAGAATGTTCTTCATCCACCCATAGCTACATCTATAAATCAAGTTTCAATTTAAAGCTAACAAAACTATCTAAACAATACAGAAGACGGCTGTTTAGATAGGCTGTATAGGACAAAAATAAAAATGACAGCCTTACAGAACACAAAACATTTACAGTAGATGACTGTGATATTCCCTGCATTATTTAATTTACATAAATCAGACTACTGAGAATGATAAGGAATAGCAGCAACAACTCAGTGTTTCTTTTATTTCCTCTGAATTTTCACTGATGTTGACTGCATGAACAAAGAAGTTGCTTTATAGTATTTTCTCCTGTTAATTGTAAATTTAAGTAGATTTCACAATATTAAAAAAATAGACGTCTTACAAGACTCTTAAGCACAGAGCAATTACTACTAGAAGTGCCACATTACCTGACCCAGAACCTGAAGTTGTCATATCATAAATTAAATCCTTTAAAGTGGTTCCTTCTGATATAAAGGGACGATCCAATGACGGGTCTTCTTCGCTTGGCACACGATGATGAATTACAGTACGATTATGACAAAGGTATAGAATCAACATCAGTGAAATGCAGACAAAGCAGACAGGTCCAGCAATGACAGCAGCCAGTTCCACAGGTCCTAGGTTAGAAGCTGATTTTCCTGCAGTAGGGCCTGAGAGTTAAAATAAAACGGTAAAGCCATTAATTTCCTTTTATTCTACTAAACTTGTAGTATCCCACAGCAATATTTAAATTATTTTAAAGCATTTGTTAAAACTTTCACACAGTGACATTTTGAGAATCAAAGTAAGTACCACAAAGGACAAAAGCAATGTGCTTATTTACACTTTAAGTCTTCAAAACTGTCCCTAACATCCTTATCCAGAAGATTATAACTCTTGTTCAAGTATAAAATTGTCTTTATAGACTCCAAGGTGTACTTTTAGGCCTTCAAATTTACCTACAACTTCCACTCTTACAGAACTTTGTTTGAAAAAAATGAAAAAAAAAAAAAAAATCAAAGAAAAGAGCAAAAATCCCAACCCCCTTACCTGGTGTTGGAATTGGAAGTTCTACTTTATTGCAGAGAGGTGTGTTACAGCAATAAGACACGGTGGGAACTCCATCTCTGGTGGAGGGGGAACAAACAAATGGTCTGTCTCGGGGAATCAGATCGATTTCTGCTATACACATACTGTTGCGCATTATTTTGTCTGCAGTTCGTGTTACTGAGGCAAAACATACTCCATCTGTCACACACGTAAAGTTGTCTTTTGTACATAGCTGGCAGTAACACTCCAATTCTGTATTGAGAAAAAAACATCAATGTTAGTATTGGTACATGTTCCGAGTTGAAAAACAATTTGAATGACTAAAGAAATACAAATTCAAAATGCTAGGAGGCCTTTTTGGTTACATAAACACAGGACAGCAATGCTAAAAAAAACAACACTACAAGGCTTTTTAGTAGGACAAAAATCTAGGAGATGAGCAGAAGTAAAGTGAAATTTAAATCTGAAGTCATCTCTCCATACACAGTAACTAATTAAAAGACAAAGGCTAAAACCCTAGCTGTTCCTCCAGGTAAAGGAGCACCACTACAGTTTCTACAAAAGACTGAAACTTTTTAAAATACCGCATGCAAGTATGCTATTTTCAGACCAAATACAAACAATGCCTTTTTTTTTTAGAATAACCACAGGTATAGCTTGAATAAGGGACAAATCAGATGCTGTTGGTTACCCAAGATTAATATGTTATGCATTACTTGATGGTTTCCATTTTGTGCCAAAAGGGCAAATACCAGCTTAATCCTCATTAAAAACCAAACCCTGCATGATCCTTTCACAGAAACAGAATGTGGTTTAGACTTGTTATTTATGAAGCCACAGGAAAACGCTGTCTTACATTACTGAAGGTGGTGATTTACTAAAGCTATCGATTGCACTAGTAAAGGAAAGGGCATGGGGAGGGAAGCAGGAATGACAGGCTAATCACCCCTAAGATGATCAGGTTTCATTCTTTGCATTGCAGAAGTTCTTTGAGAAGGAAGACTACTACTCCTAATTTCTTTCTGCGCTCCTTCTCGCATTTACAGCGCCAAAGCCATGCAGAAAATTGTGCAGGAGCAACAATAAAAGTATCAATACATTTTGAGTCCACTTGTTCAACTGTCAGTAGTAAAAGCTGGCCTAGAACTTGTGCACATGGACATGGAAACATTAAAATACAGAAACTTAGACGAATTTAAAATCTTAAACATTTATGATCTAAACACAAAAAAAGTGTTCTGAGCCACGAAAATAGGCTTTTTCAAGGCTACATACAAAAACTCACATCAAAATGAAGATTAACAGGTGGCAATCAAAAGGTTCCCCAAATCTGAAATCTGGCATTTCATTTAAATTCAAGAGTTTAATATAACCACACAAATTGCCTTGGATTTCACACCACTCTGTCACTGGATATAATGGATTTAAATAAATGGCAATCGGTTCTCAAATATCTATGTATGCAATCTCAAAGCTGGAATCCTGAAAAATATTTCCTGAAAACACCCCCTTCCCCCAAGATTTTGAATCAGACCAAATCATTGCCAATCATCTACTGTTACTGAAGATATTTGATCAAATTCTTAGGACCCACTATAGAAAGTTGCAGAGAGATTCACTAGAACATAGACCAGTCAGAAAAAGGGAGTTTAAAAAACCCCTACAAATGGGATTTAAAAAAATTCTCAATCTTCATAGTAAAAATAAATTAGAAGGTAGATGAAATGAGAACTGGTATTCAGAAAAGTAAAACTTAACAGCATCACTTTTTGCATATCTTTCCCTGCCTCATCAGGAAAGTAGGGAAAGTCTTATTAATGAGAATTTAATGACAAGAAAATTTAACATTTATTTTCATGTTCCTGTCCTTTTGGCAATTTAGGCCTGAACAAATTATTTTTTAATCTATCCAAACCATTAAAATTTTCCTAAAATATTTACACACACTATTTCTTTCAGCTTCTAAAATGAGTGCATCTTCAGCTCATTTGCTTCACCCATGACTTTTTCTATTTAAACAGTAATTGTGGCTCAGCACAACTGCACATGGATCTGAATGCCTACAGCAAGAGACAGATATTCAGTGAGATAAATTTACACTAAGTCACTGTGCAGAGGCCAAATTACTTGAAGTGAAAGATTAGATTTAGGTTGCCCTTGTTTACACTTATTCACCTTTCTGGCCGAGTGAAGCTGTAGAGATACACTGTTCCAACCATGAATAAATACAGCATTTTGTGCCCTATCATCCTCATTTACTTTGTTCCCACCTCTGTTTCGCTACAAAATTCCAACTCTGTGCCATTTGATTAAATCTACATTTTTATTCTGGTTTGATGCCACCATCTCCTCGTCTCCTGCCAGGACACAATTCATTGTCACACACCACGGAATTATTTCCTCAGCTCAAATAAATCATTGCTTCTTTCGGAAGCTACTCTCCCCTCCAAAAAGAGGGGAAAACAATGCCTAATCAGCTGAATATTCTAGGAATACAGGTTTCTGCTGCTCTCTAGTGGACACACTTAAAAAAAAAAAAAAAACAAACCAAAAAAACCAACCAAACAAAAAAACCCCCAAAACCAAACTCGTTAAAAATGCTTCAGCCCCCTTCCTACTCTGGCCACCTAACAGTTCTTCATGCTTTCCAGCTCAAACAGGTAACAGTAGAATTTTCAAGTTTTACTAAAAGATAAACTCATTCAGCATCTTCAGAAACAATTCATCCAGGAGGTGAGCACATGGAATCTGAATATCCTTGCCCATGTCTCATTCTCCAATTATCTGTGCATAAAGAACATAAACTACAACTACATTAACACGTCATAGCATTCCTATAAAAGAATGTTTTCACTTATAACTGATACAAAAGAAAAAATCCCCCATGGTCTTGTCCTCTTAGAGATAGAATTTTTTGCTTTTTGTCCAAGCAGTCTCTGTTATTCTCAAAGAAATGTTACAGTAATTTTAAAAACTGAGAGAAACCAGTCAGATCTCCAAGTTCACTCTAATGAACACATAACTTTCTAGTATGGGTTGATAACAGAAAGGGATGACAAATTGACAACTCTAAGCTGATGTTCCAGAGTCAGTAATCTTTCAGGTAAAATGCATTTCAGTGCATTTTGTAAACACCATTTAAATTTACTACCACAAAAGCACTTTCAAAACTACTGAAGAGAAAAAAAATCTCCAATCACATCTGTCCATGGCAGAGAACTATTTTTTTTTTTAATTATTACAACAGTTTTTGGATGGAACCACAGTCATGAAGCTCCACTACCAACTAGTCAAAGTTCATGTCTGTTTAAATGATACAAGGTTGAGGAAATGACAGTACAAACAGCTAAACAAATGCACTGGAAGTCATACAGACAATCAGGGACATCGCCAAGAGCAGAAATTGGGTCAACACAGCAATGTAGTTGCTAGTGCATTGCATTTTGTCACTGCACCATTACTATTCTACATAGTCATTCCTGCCTTTTGGGACTGACTACCCTAAAAGAAACAGTGACAATGCCATTGTGAAAGTGGGGGTGTGTGCATTATGAGATTATCATGTCATGCAAATTATCGACAGCATATTTCTCATATCTCATACCACAATATTAACCTCTTGTACTGAATACCATTACTCGTCTAGTTGCTCAGACTCTGAGTTTGACAGTTTCGCCTTTCCTTTACCAAGTCTCTCTTGCATCAATGTTGCAGCCTGGAAAGCCCCCAGTGAGGCTAAAACAAGCTACCAGCGCAAATGAAGCCCTCAAATTAGGCAGCTTGACAAGATTTGAAATCAGCTGGCTCCCAAAAGCTCAGATATTGATACTACATACAAAATGTGAACAGAGAATTGAATACAATCTAGCCACTTAACTCTAACAAGTATACATCAAAACCAGACTGTTACCTACTGAAAGTCTTTTTTGTATCTGGTGTCTTTCTGAAGAAAGAAAATTGCAGAAAGACTGTTTTTTTTACTTACATAAACCCCTATGAATCACTATGTATGACATTTGTTTACATCCGGCATCGTTACTTCAACCAGACAGTTTAGCACGGAACACCACCTTCGGCCAAAGAATTTTTAGTTGGAAATTTTAAGTTGAGACATCATCTTCCAAAGGATGCTAACAAGTAGTAGTACAGAAATTAAAACTTGTGAGGCACTCTAAAAAACCTCAAACTCACATCTGATTACAAACAATTAACAATTCCACATTCTTAATAGTTTATTTAATAATATAGTTTTGCTTTACGAGTTTAAAAAGACAAATAGTCTCAGCCTCCCAAAAAGCAACATTTCACTGAAAAAGACACTTCTCTTGTGAAAAAACTTCCTCCACGGAAAATACAATTTTTGAAACAAAAATTCCACCAGAAAGTAGAACTTCATCAGAAGAGCAATCACAATTCTTGGTTCCACAAGATGCAGAGGTTCAAGGGATAAAGGAGCAAGGCTATGATGTGCAAGGGACAGTAACAGATTTTTAGAGATATGAGCAAGAGGGCTGTAACGCTCACTGGTAGTTTTTCCCTGTCCAATGAAACTTGTCAAAGGAAAAGAAGCATAATACATAACATGAAAAATGTCAGCTTCTGAGTCTGTAATTCAGACAATCCCCCTCAAACAATACACCTGACTCATCTCTGAACTCTTATAGATCAAGATACAAAAAGGTTTAGGTCTTATAATATCCCGGAAACAGGTACAGTTCTTAAAACCACAATAGTTCATGACCTTCACTAACACATTCTTCTCACAAAGGCACTAATTAAGTTTCACTGTTGTAAAGTAACAGCACTGGTTATCAAGTTTCCAGGAAAGCTTTCACATACATTTCATCCATCTTTGTTTGACAAGACCTGCAGCTTTCACTGGAAGTTTTGCTTAACAAAGTGATGCACTCAAGAAAACAGACAAGCTACTTTATTAAGGCCCTACCCACAACTTTCAAGTAATGACAAAACCTTGTGTAAAATCCCAACATAAAAAAAAGAGTGATATTATATTCTCTGCAATGTAGATGCCAAATGGCACTTTTAAGTTTTCTTGCCCTCCATCCAAAACACTGCCAAGAGACAAGTTCATGATTCTTAGAGCATGATACAGTAACAATTTGTTTAAAAAACACAAAAAAAACCCCCACCAAAAAAAACCCACCAAAAAATCAACAACAACAAAAAAACACCCACCATCCAACTAACTGAAGAAAGCTTAAATTAAAAGCCCAGAGAATAATTTCACAACCAGTACGAAAACAGAAATATATTTACTTGTGCTTTTAAGTTCATTCCACCATATTATTCAGATTGCTATCTTTATTGGCAGTTAGAAGTAATTGTCTGAATACAAGAATTTCCAAGTGCTGATGTCCCAGCACTTTGGAAGACTAAAGACTATGGTCTATACAGTGAAAACCAGAAAGCTTATTTTCAGACTCTGCCTTAAAAATTAAGGCTGTTCTACTGCTCATCTAGCTGCTGGGATTCATTACATGCCTGACCTCTGCATAAACCATATCTCAAGACAACTCAGTAACATCAGCACACTGCAGAACAGTCCCAGCAGAGGCAATCAGAAAATGCCCAAATTCTGTCAACCCACAACAAGAAGAACCAGTAGCCAAATAATACCTTCAACTACTTCATCAACTTAGACCACAATGTTCAGGCAACTTTACTGCCTTACCCATACCAGAGCTGCTGGCTAAGTTATGAATCAGGAACTCAGGATTCATCCAGATTCCATTGAAAAGAGAGGATTTTTCTTTTTTTAAAGAAAAAGTATCATGCCACCACTTCCTCCCATAAGGCTTTGTATGGAAATCTATTCCCTTGTTTTCACACAAAGATTTTAGACCTTAATTTCACGCCTCAGATTAAGGGAAAACTGTTGATTGATGGGAGGCATTAAAAGGGAAAAAGTTCAAAGCTCAGATTGAGCTAAAATTTCCTTCAACATCTAAATTGAATGCATCACATAAGAAAGCTTTAAATTACCAAAGCCTGCCGCACCTTTTCAAGAACACAAGAACAGCCCATGGATAACTTAAGCTTATTTCACTGTTTCCACATCAGAGATCTTGCATCGCCTTCAGTAAGACTATGGGTGATTAACACTACATTTTAGTATAGCAAGTATGCTTTAAGTAACCTTTTATTTTTTCAGCATGAGTACCATTTTAGATTGAATTATGAACAGCACGGTATAGATCCAAACTGAGGGATGTCTCAAAGCTGTAACTGAAGTTGCAGTGCTTCTCCACTTCCTCTTTAAAGCCCAAAGCAATATACAATCCAACTACAAGAGATTTTAAGAAGTGAACAAATCACAAAATGCAGATTTTGTCATATAACTTAGTATAGATGAAACTGAAACCCACATCAGTTCGGGTAGGGTAACACACGTATAACCCATTAGGCCATATGTCCCAAACTGCTAACCGCAGAACAACACACACATTTAGAAAAAACAAAAAGAAAAAAACTACCCAAATATTGCATTTATAAATGCTTTTAAGCACTCCTGTTCCACGCATTAGCTCTGCAACAGCACAGCTCTGACATCAAATTTCTTTCGCAAAAAAGCACAGGTACAGAAGGCTGGAGGAACAAACCCATTTCGCAGTACAATATCCACCCGAAGATTTAATTTCCACAGGGCTCGGTAGTGGCCGAGCACCCAGGCAAAGGCGTGTTGGACCGAGAGTTCACCTGTCCCCCCGCACCGCCAGCGCAGCGCACGGTGCTGCGGCGTGCAGCCGAGGGAGCAGCTCCGTGTCACCGCCGCGACGTGGGACATTCAACACGTCCCTGCACCGCCCGCTCCTCCGGGCACCGCTGCGAGCGCCCTGCGGCGGCCCGGGCGCTCCCGGGACGGACGGGGGCAGCTCACCCAGCAGGAACTTCGCCTTGCGGGCAAGGCCACACGCACCCAGCCGGGCAGACACCGGGACAGAAAGTTACCCCGGCAGACACCGCCCGCAGCGCTGCCCGGCGGGGGCGAGGAAGTGGCGGCGGAGGCCGAGGGGAGCCCTCCCCGCCTCCCCTCCCGCGGAGCCGCCGCCGCTCTCGGCCAACAAAGGGCCGAGCGGTCCCCGCCGGGCTCGGACACCGGGGGTGGGGGGGAGGTGACTCCGCCCCAGCCGGCCCCTCCGCCATGTTGTTGAAAGGNCCTCCTTCCGCTCCCGCGTTCCCTCCGGACCCGCGCACACTCACCGCACGCCGCGGGGCAGAGCAGCGCGGCCGCGGCCACGCACAGCAGGGCCCAGGGACGCCGCCGCGGCCGCCGAGCGGCCGCCGCCATGTCCCGGCCGCTACTCCCCGGAGCCGGGATCCACCTCGCGACGCGCGCCCGCTCCGCCCGCCCGGGGACCGGCGCGGCGCTCGCGCTGCGTGCGCCCTCCCGGCCCGCTCCGGCCGCGAATGCCACCGACGCGGCGGCGGCGGCGCCGCCTGATTGGTCGACGAGCCCCGGCCCCGCCCCCCGTCGGCCGCGGGCAGCCCCGACAACAACAGGCGGCGGGAGCGGGGCGCGACCCGCGCGGCCGAGGGGCGGGGTGGCGGCGCCCCCTCAAGGCCGGGCGGGGCCGGGGGTGTCCCGGCGGGAGAGCGGCCGCTCCGTTCCCTCGGTGCGGAGCCCGGAGGGGCTCGAGTAGCGGGCTTGGAACTTCCCTGCGTCCGGGCGAACAGCCAGCGGCGGGGAGGGACGCGCTGGCGGCACTGCGGTGCGCAGCTCCGGGTGTACCGGCACCGCTGAAGGGCAAGTGCGGGAGCATGTGGGCAGCCCTCGAGTTGCCTCCAGAGAGGCGGAAAAGAGCGGGAGCCGAGGAATTACTGCTCTCGGGAGGTGCAGCGGGTGGGCAGGGGGAGCGTGCGGAGTTCCGGGCCGGTCCCTGTGGGGCCGCAGCTCAGCGGCAGCTCCTTCTCCCGCTCCTTCCCCGCGCTCCCGCTCCTTCTCTCCGGCGCGGGACAGCGCGGCGCTCCCACGGCCGGTGCCGTGCCGCTCGGCCATCCGGAGCGAAGGGTCTGATCCCCGGCAGCAGCGGGAGCCGCCGCGCTGAGCCCACGGGCTTTGTGCGAGGGAACAGCCGTGCCAGGTGTAGCTGCCAGCTTATTGCAGTCTGCGCGTAACTTCAGGAGTTAACTGGGAATCCGAAGCGCAGTCCATATACTCGTCTGAGGTTACACCTGGAATCTTAAAACCTGGGCAACTAGGATGCACCTCGGGTAGAAAACTGAGGTTGTTACTTCTGTGCGCGGCTTTATTAGTTTCGTGTGCGCGGCTTTATTAGCTTTGCATGGATGGCAGAGCAGGAGGAGAGACTCTTCTCTTCCCTCTTGGGATCAAGCAACCACTGTCCCAGCAGTTGCATGCTTGCTCTGGGAATCCACCCACCCACCCCCCCAGCTCTGATATCTGCCCGTTGTGTCCAGATCCTGAATTTGTTCAGATTCTCTCAGCACATGTTTTCATACTCCCTTTGCTGCTTGTTTTGCACGCAGTGTGACCCTCCCATCACAGGCCAAGTCACCAAGATCACAGGTAGATCGCAGGTATTTTTCCACGTTACTTGCAGTCACTGTGGCAAGCCCCGTGTGCTGTCTCTGCCAGACTTCCCAGCTCACAGTGCTCAGGACAGCACCCTCCACACTCCCCAGAACCACACTCGCTGCCATGCACACTGATCTCCTGCCTCCCTTTCACTAGCAGTTTTTCAGCCAACACTGCTTTTATAAAAAGTCTTGTTTGTCTTACAGTGCACTTCACCTGGATAAGAATCTTCATAATATAATAGTTCAAAGTGAGGTGAGTATTTATTAATTTATTCTCTTTCCCTTTCTCTCTGAACAACGATCAGTGTCATACATAAAAACGTCCTAGTTACGTTTTCTCTCTCAAAATAACATTTTAATGACATGCTTTTCATGACAGATGTTGAACCAAATGTCTGGATTTGATATAGATTCATGCTGTAATGAACTACTGAAGCTGACAACACCAGGCAAACATGTTCTTAGTTATCCATACATAGAATTACTTAGAGGGCTAATCCTCAAGTAAATATATTAGCATCAGAAAAAAAGCTGAAAAAAAAAAAACCTGAAGCACTCAGTTAAATTGCTCAAATCCCGAAACACCTTTTAAATTCATATAAAGCATTGAAACTCTAAGTTAAGAAAGTTATATGCTCAGGAGGAAAAAAACCACTATTCATTTCCCATTGCAGATCTCTTGGATTTAAGGATGGGTCACAGACTATATCACTGAAGGAAGGCAAGGAGCAGTAAGCAGAGCATGTGAAGAATTTTTTTTCAGGGCTCCAAGTTCAGTCCTATGGGAAACATTTTGAATTAACATTCTGAGTGTTGGCTAATAGACACAGGAAAAATAAAATAAATCAATAACTTGCAGGTAGCAAGTGGCCAGCTAAGATGGATTCAGGTCACTTCCAAGTAGTACTACTAGAAAGGAAACTTTTTTTTTCCCCAGGCCTCACTGTTTTGTATCACACGTGAGGTAAAGACTGCTACAGAAGAAACGCCTAAAGTGATGTCATCCCCTGTCCTGATCCCTGGATACCTCTCTCTGATCTTGTGTGCATTAGATTTAAAAGCCAAAGTAAACATGGAAGCAAAGCTACCAAAATGGGTTCTGCTTGTCCAGAATCTCCCCTTCTCTTGCTATGCTTCCATGTGTCCAGATTCTTAGGACTGCAGATTCTGGTCTTGATTAAGGTGGGATCTAAGAACTTCTGATTGTGATACAGACTTTTGATATTCAATGGGCTCTGGTAGACATTTGGGTCTTGCTCTTGTTGGTACCTTCCCCTGCTAGCTGACTCTTTTCGCTGTAAGATTCATCCTGGTGTTTTTCCATCATCTTTCTTCCACTGTTACTTCTGCTGTCAATTTCCCTTTTCCAATACTTTCGTCTTCCCCTTCCTTCTTATCAAGACACTTTTGGTGCAGCAGGGGGTTTGCTCATCTGGGCAGTACCTGGCATCTTTAGGAGGGTTATAGGAGAGGTTCTCAGATTCTCCAGCTGAGATGCTGTTGGTGAGATGTCCTGTTTGGTGACAAAAAAAATCTGCTTTTATTTTTGCTATAAAAAATGGAGCAGTTAAATAAAAATTACAAAATAAAAAGGATGACCTGAAAAGATTGATATAATTTCACGAATACAAGCCGCA
>PYHW01009964.1:1966646-1986369 GCA_013186435.1 Turdus rufiventris
ATCTAATTATTTTCATCCTTGAACACACTAGTTAGTCAAGTGAGGCTAAGTCAGACAATGACACAGTCAGTAAAACAGTTTCCAAGATATGCCTTTCTGTAAAGTGACATTTTGTTTAAGAAGAAAATAATTATTCTGTGATCACAGATTCTTCAAAATTACAATAATTGCTTGGCCTTTTCCTGCCAAAATAACATGAAAAAACAATTTCATTGTACAAATTTGCCAAGTTCAATAGAAAACAACACATGACCATTGTAAGGTTATGACATTTTAACTGGATTAATTAAATATAATTTCTCAGTATTTCCTGTAAAGGAATCCTTAAAAGCACTTCTTACCTACTGCAATCCTCAGTGCTTACTGAGGATAGAAATAATGTCATCAGTGAACATAAATTCAGAAGAACAGGCAAACCTGCCACTTTGCCTAGTCTAATTTTTCTAATAAACTAATGAATTTATGACATAATTATATTCCAATTATAGAAATACGCAACAAAAGTCATCATTTTTAAATGCAAGGTAGAACACAAAGCAAGATGACACAGAAGACCCAAATGATCTGGATTTATGAGGTTTGTTTAAATAATCAAATCAGTTGGGCAGGTGTGAAAAATCCTTGCTTTTTAGATTGACTAAATCAGTTTATTATACAGGGAATATCTGCAAGTTAAATACTGATTAATTTCTTTCTTCTGTACTAGAATGTGACAATACACATGTGCAGCACCCACAGGGAGAGAGAATGAAATAATTTTCATCTCTACCTATTGCTACTTTTATTTTTTGCAATAATTATTGTCAGTGTATGAACACAGCTTATACTTTTCTTTTCTGGAAGATGAAAAACAAAAGAATTGCAACTGCAAAACCACCACAAAGTAAGAAACTACACAGGGTATTGAAATAAAAGGCATTTTGGAAAGGGGCAAGTGGTGAGATAGACAATTATACAAACCAATTTGTTCTATATGTTAGTCTTTGAGAAAGATCAAGGATATGAATGTTCTTGTGTTATAAACTGATTTAGTTCCAAAAATGGGAACCAATAAATACGGGGGTTTTTAGGTTTTAAAGTAAAGGTATATGGAAGTGGGATAGGAATTAGTATTAATGGTGATGACTGAAAGTTTTATTAGTCTTTTGGTGTAAGCGGTACTGTGTCAGTGTAATAAAGAATCTTTCACTTGCCAACAATGTATGCACAATTAGTGCTAAAGCAATAAAAAATAAAGGTGCTGCAAAAATTCAAATTTTACAGTTTTCTGTCCATGGTAAGTAGCTAAATATTATGTTTGTTTGGAAGAACTATTCAGTGCATCATGATATTTACAAATTACTTTCAGCAAGGAACTCAGCAAGTGGAAAAGTACTGAATGTGTAACATTTACCAAAATAGAATAAGTTATTGAAAAAACCCCAACATTGCCCTCCCTATCTAGTCCTTGATTTTTCCAAGCAGTTTTACTCAAACTGGGACAGAAAATATCAAAGTGCTTATTAGTGTGCAGTGTCTGTAAGTACACAAACCAGAAAGTTTTGCAAAGACCTGTGATCTTTCTAAATCAGAGACAAGCAAAAGGAATCACTTTTTCTGAAGTTACTGCTCTATAAAACACTCAGAATTACTCATTTTATAACCGTTATAAAACATTGCCCGATTTGACTCATCACTGTTTCCAAAACTAAATACAGTGAGATCTCAGTTATTGAACACCCAGTTAACCATCTCCTTTAACTGTAGGCCAGCTAAAGCTTAAGACGTACGAAGCCCTTTTTGCTGTTAATTCACTGTGGAACACTTTATATCCCATAGTTATGAGCTGGGCAGCCCAGCAATGCACCACATCAGCACACAGCTGCTTGATCCCTGCAGCTAACACCCACCTTATTTCACAGATAATGGATTTGTGGACATGTCACAGTGTCTTAAGTACTTTAAGCAGATCTCAGTGACGACAATTAAACCTCTTAAAGTTGGTGTTTCATTCGAGCTTGTAGAGTCCATCAGCTGCTGAGCTTGCTTACTACATGTGTCCTGATCCAACTTCACTTGAAATCAGGTATGAACCATTCAGAGTGTGGTGTTAACTGCAGATCTCCTTACAGAGAGGTCTGATTTATGCTGAAAGTAGGGAAGAAGTGTATAGTTCAAGACACACTGCTAAACGCAGCAGTGACTAGGAAGACTGGGTAGCTTAGGGAGTCGTTGCCAGAAGCAAAAAAGCTGACATCAACCATGTCTGGAAATTACTGTTTGTCATTATCTGGGGGCGTTACATTGCTGAAGTAACTCTGTAACTCTGGTAGCTCTGAAATGGCGGAGTCGTCTCACCTACAGCTACAGCAAAGGATACATGTGTAAAATTAGCTTGCCTCTAATTAAGAAAGGATATTTATTTTCCTGCGGAGCTTTCACCTGCTTGGTTGCTACTGACTCCAATTTGATGGTGCAAGTAATAATTTATATAATTCTGCTTGTCAAGGAAAAGTAATTTTCCTCCAGAGACTGGACTCAGTTTTGCCTAGAGTGGGGAAGGAGCAGCATGTGTAACCTACCAAAAGTTAACATCTTTCCGGCAATGCACAGATTGTGAGGTTTTCCTATTGTAATTCTGTGTACCCATTAGCTGACAGGCATCCTGTGGGCTTGACAAGCTTGATTTCTTCTTCCATGGGATAAAGGCTCATAGCAGACAAGAAATTTCCTAGAGTAGGAAGTGGGAATTGTGGTGACAAGTTGCTAAGACCTTAAAATTAGATTTGGGGATCTAGATCATAACTTGGGTTAAATATTCATTATCCTTTTTTAAAAAATTAATTATTTTTTAAAATAAAGCATTAGCTTTTTTGTTAAAACAACATTTTGTTCAGTAAAGAATAAGTTCACAACAAAAATAATTTTAAAAAATAGAGAAAAAATAATGTAATAATTAAAATTAATAAAATAATATCTAATTCCTGACACTGATTTATTAACCATGCAAACTACAAATGAGAAAAGATAGAGGTTCTTCTATCATGTTTTATAGGAACTGCAGGCTGTGCTGCAGCTTTTCTAGACTTGATGCATATTCCCCATCCACTCCCATTTTTCAGGGCATGTGGCTGTAGATTGCTTGAGGTGACAGCATTAAACTTTCTGTCGCAGTTCAGGTTATACAAGGTTGTTTCAAAGTCTTGTTGCTGTAGTCTCTCTAAGCAGTATTTTCTGTAAGTTTTCACTTGTTAATTGGCAATCAGTAGATAGAGTTAACTCTAAAGATGATGGACTTGAGCAGTCCCAAGAAAATGGTATGCAGTTTTTTTGTAATATGTTCTAAAAAGTTGCATTTTTTCTTTAAATCAGGTAATGGAGTTTGTACCTACTCAGGAATAAAATGGAAGAAGAGAAAAATAGGCTAAAGATCTACTTGAATAAAATGACAAATTATGCAGTGACGAGAAAGATGGTGGAAATAATTTGTAGAACTTTGTTCTTTACCAGAACTTTGTAGGACTTTATTATTTATTCTTGAGATATTATGTTTCTAACTCTTCTCCAAGAATATATGGTTTTGAGATTGTGTAAGTCCTTGGTTATTACTACATCTCAAAGTGACATTATTAAGAAGGAAGACTTTTGATGCTGGACCTATATAAAAATAATAATTCATGCTGTTTTCAGGTCTGAATTAGCATGGGAATTCCCCTGCACAACATTTTTCTGGTTGCAAATAACTATCACTTACTTCACTCTTTTTCTCAGAATTGTGTTTCTCTATTACAGTGGTCATTTTCCATCAGCCATATCCCTTGAGTGTAATTCCAAAGGCTGACTTTTACCCAAGAAGTCTTAGTATTCTGGATACTAGATTGCTGAAGAAACTGTCTCTCTTGAGAATTTAAACATGTTAAATTAAGATTCTAGATAAACTAATATCCTAGAACTTCTGCAATAGTAGTGACAATAATACTTTCATCACACCTGCACAAAACGACTTCCTGTTGTCAGCAGTATTTATTGCCAAAAAACAAGAGAAATGCATTAATAATTTAAAGACAGGATAATATTAAGGGAAAAAACCCCACATTTTAAACGAAGATCAGGAACATGTCCATTACAGCACTGGATTATTCTGCCAACAAAATATTGGAAATGATGATAGTAAGTATATATATTTATTTGATCTAAAGAAGAGTAAAAGATGGGAAAGGAAAAGCCTTTTTGGCAAGGAGATAATTTCAGTTCAACTAACTGGTCATGGGACTAATTTGACAAAATTAATGATTGTCTTGCAAGACAGAGAATGAAGAGCCCAAAGGATGTTCAAAATTCAATAAGGCAAAAGACTAGAGTATATCTGTGCATCGTTCTGTTGCAGTTTAGCTTTATAGAGGAGGTTACTCCTTTTGTAACTGTAGTTGAAGCCATGAGATTTTCTTGAGAAGCTGAATGCTTTGTCATTTTCCAGGATACATATTTTCTCAGAAATTTGCTGAAGGTCAAAGGGCTGTGTAAATATTACATTTTGGACACTGGCTGGGGCTCTTTTTTAAACACAGTTTTAGTTTCCACTTGAATCGACTCTCAGAAACGGCTTGGCCTGCAAACACACCAGCATTAGTTTGTCCTTACAGCCTGGCTAAGAAGAGATGCTTCCTAGCATTTGTAGGATAACTTCTCTGAGTCTGAGAGGCTATGGGATTCTGCCCTCTGTTTGGCTGACACTTGTCCATATCTTATCCACAGGAACCAAATCAAGCAGCAAAATCAGAAAGGAACAAGTATCTTTTAGTTTGCAGGATGTTTTTTCATATACTGTGCTGTGTGGGGTTTCATGATTTTGAGGGTAGGTATAAGGAAGAATGCAGAACATGCAACACAAAGGTGTTTGTGTGAACTATCTTTAGCCTCTTTTAGCCTGGTACTGCATGCTGATCTACTCCACACTATCTGTCACTTACTCTAAAATAGACCCATTTATGTGGAGCTTTTCCTCCATGAATGAATCAGGGACGGAATTGCATTCCTTTGGGCACTTTTCTGTTGCCACAAACATGAGATCACCCTTTCTCTTAGGCCACACCATGCCTTAGTCATGCCTTGATGAGTAATCCTAGTTCTCTGGATACTGCTTTCCCGTGAGCAAAAGGAGGAAGAACTCCTGTGAAAAGGAAACTGCCATAAATCACTTGAGCCTAAAATACAGTATGTGTTTGAACATTGCTATCAAAATCTGTAAAGGAATAGGTGGATCTTATTAGGTTCCTGTCCTGTTCTGTACTGTTCTAACTTCATCCTGTAGTTAACTTCTCTGTATGCTTCCAAGATGGCTTGAAAGGGACAGTCACAGCTGCCACTGGACTTTACTCATAATAATGAAAGACACTGACATGTTTTCCCAGTAATGGAGTAGTTGGGTTGTTACCTGTTCTTCTCTTGCTTATGAACTAGGACTAACTTTGAAGCAAGCTCTAATTTTGTATGACAAATGTCACTGCTCTACTTCTTATCTTGACCAGCCTTTGATTAAAATAGGTTTCAGTAGTTTAGAAGTAACTTAATTTAGATGTTAGCAGCTAAAGTCTTATCACTGTAACTTTTTTTGCAGTTGAAGGCTTAAGTTCTCTGCACGATGTAGAGAGAGAGAGATACTTAAAAATTTCCAGAATATTTTGAAGCAAGGTTGCCTAAACTTCAATATCTCCACATAGCTGATAGGTTCTATCTAGAATCAGGGAATTCCTGCAAAAGTATTTCTGGGAGCTGCTACATTTTAACACATTATTTTAGTGGAAAATACAGGTTTAATGCCCAAGTGATTTGTGTTCACAGGCCTTATTTGCAAGACTAAGGATATTTGGAGTGCTACTCAGGGTCTTTCCTACTGGACCTACTTCAACAGCTCTGGATTCCTATTCATGAACTACAGGAAGATTCTTGCTCTTTAATAGCCTAGAGTGTCAATGGCAGCACAGCTGCCCGTGATGTTTTACCTGTGGCTAAGGAGAAATCGGAGGGCCATGAATCTTGGACATGGATACATAAATCCTTTTCATCACTGTGTTTGTCATCTATCAGATTCAATTGAACTGCCCTTCACAACTACCTCCTCCTAGTTCACTCTGCCTTTTAAAGCTCTGACTGTAGCCAATGTTATTTACTGCCTTCAACTTTGCTTTAATTAAACCTATACACAGCTGATAATTCTATATCTCCACCTAGCTTCTCGTTCATAGAGTACACCACAACTTCAGAGTGTTATTATTCCTCCTTCCCAGTCCTTTTGACTTGTCTTACTCTGCTCCCTTCCCATCTCGTGTCATACTGAGTGTACCAGTACAACAGGACACAGCTGTGACTACTTTGATCCCTCATCTAGATTATTCATCAGTTTTCCTGGGCTTTTCTCCTGGTGATGAGCAATTGAGTTTTTGTAAGAAAAATACGGTGGTTCAGTAACTTTGAGGGAATGAGTAGTTTATTACCGACCATTCTATAGCAGTTGACTGAGAACAGGACTTTGCTCAAGTGTGCCCCAGGCTTGCAGGGTCCTCTGATATATCATCAATAGCTTGCTGGAAGAGTTGACCTTCTTTAAAAAGGCATGCGCATTAGGAGGTCACTGAGTCAGATGCTGCCAATTTATCTTGCTTCTCTCCCCCAAGCTTTTTTTGTCAGAATGGAGATCTTCCATCAGGAGATAAATTTTGAGAGGCCCAGCCATGAATTTATCCTGACTTTGGTGGCAATTACCTCTGTCTACCAACTGGACACTTTCCTGACCTAACAGAAAAGAACCATGGCACATAATACCAACTTCTTGCCTTCTTGAAATGGAGGCATAGACATCTGAGCACGCTGCTTCACCTTCAGTTTGTTCACCTGCAATTTGAGAAGATCGAGCTTTGAAGTTAGTTTAGCTGTACTTTGAGCAGGGGGTTGGATTAGACGACCCTCTGAGACCGTTTCCAATCTAAACTATTCTAAGACATATCAAGCTACAGTAAAGTGAGGAGAGAGATAGTGAATAAACATTTAACTATGAATCTCAACAAATTCTGGCTTTTAATTTTTTTTATTTTTATTTTTGAATAGCTGTCTGTATGCCCATTTCTGATTTAGGTGGATTAATGCATAGCATCAGTTTTGGCTGGATTTTAAACTTTTCCACAAATAACAGTATATGTCTGCTCTTTTGAATTTCTCTAAGTTTTATTTGGATGAAAATGGAGATCGAATTCTTTCAAATAACCACCTCAAAGCTTAAGCTGTGTCAGTAGTGTATGTTTTAATTACTCAGATCATCTCTACCATAGCAAATTTTAGTATGCTCTTCCAAACTCTTGAGCCAATTTCTTCTGTACATTGGTTTTGGCTCTGGATATCTCAGCAAAAGAGATATGTGTAAAAGCATATGTGTAAAAGGCCTTGGCTTGTGAGTGTATAATGTCAAAATTGAAGTGTCTTCCTGACAGAGACTACCTCCAAATCCTGGATGTTTGAGATCAAGACCAAAAAAATGTCCAAGATGAATTTGTGGTTGAAGAACAGCTTTGCTATAATGATGGAGAAACTTTGCCAAGGAGTAGTGTGGGAAAAAGCTGCTGGGAGCAAGTCAGTTTCTTACTCTGTAGGCAGAACCAATGGCAATGAAATACAGTAGTGAATACTTCTGAAATAACCTGTTCACAGATGTACCCTAGGGACTTCCCAAATCCAGGCCAGAGCCCACTGGGTTATACCTTCCTGGAAGGAAACATGGACCTCAAAATAATGAAATCAACAGACTGGAAGTTCCTTTGACTAAGCTGATGAACAATTCACTCAGCTGAAAAAAGGAAAATGTAATATGACTTTGAACTTGGTTTTGGTCAAGATTACATTAAGAATTTAGTTGACACCGGAGTTCAAACACACCACTCACCCAACCCTAATATGGTGTAGGATCAAGGGATGCAGTCTCATATTTCCAAGTGTCAGGGAGCTTCTTGTAGGCTGGCTGAAAGGGTGGTGGGATGATTCTAGGAAGTCATGTTTGGTGTATCAGGCAAATCTAAGCACCCTTTAGACCCTGAAAAGTCACTGAGATGATGCTGCTGACCCTAGAATAGGAAGCTGTTCAGTACTCCTAACAGGTGGGTTGTATACACAAACATCCCCCAGCACACAAACAAATGTCTTGTGCTGCCCTATTTGCTAAGGAATGCATCATGGTAGTAGTTATCAGTTGTACAGGATGACTGTACCAGTAGCCTTTAATTCTGAGATGTTAGAAACATCACAGCTCTGTGAACAGTCAATCCATGCTCTAACCAATGTGCACATTTGTGTTGAAAGAGATAAGGGTAATGGAATGGCACAATATGTCCACATACAGCTTAAGAGCGTTTGTGTAGGACAATGATGGCTTTTGGGGGTGCCCTGAACGAACGCAGTCTGGACATGGGATTTACATGAGTGGAGAATGTTTGCAGGAGGAATGTATATTATCAAGTTTGGCAAAAAGACATAAAGAACCACTGATGTGTGTTCTGTGGGCATCAGACATGTGTCCTGCAGTCCCTCTACAGGCTTTCAGTGGGATGAGGACTCCAGTTAGCCCTGAGACCAAGCACAATGCTTAAGCACCTGTGAGTACAGTTAAATCTTTCTGTTCCAAAACAGGGTGACTCTTTCAAGCTATCCACAAGAGTAGTTCTTGGCACATGCTGTCCCTACAAATTGTCCCCTGGAGAAGTGGCTGGAAAGGTTAAAAATGGCACTGACCAGAACTGTGTCAGGGAGCATTTCAGCTGTCAGTCAGATGTGGTATTTCTGCTAATAGCTCTGCCTTCACTGTGATAATTTTCTAGTACATCCTTGGGAATGAGACTATCCTCAGCTGAGACCTGCAATGTGAAAATATATAACTGTAGAGCAAAGCTAAGTACCGACAAATAATTTTTTGGGTGTTAAAACCAACTCATTTAACTCAGTGGGGAAATTATGTTTTTCCAATACCAAACCATCATTATGGCTATGGCCTCAATGAGCATGTCTGGAACCAAGGTAGGTCAAACAAAACACCTGTGAGGTGGTATTGGTACTGATCTGTGGAAAACACAGTTATTATACTGCTGTTCATGTGAACGTACTCAAAGGGCACCATACAAAACATATATTTCCTACAGAGGCAATTTTATCATCATGCTGGCTTGAGTTTGAATGTGGTCTTAGGTATTTCTTATAAGGTCCAACAGGGCTGTCACCTCCTTTTCTGCTGAAGCATTACTAGTATCCCTGAGGCAGGCTGAGGGGTGGTTATGTTACCTCTGATCAACACCAGGGTGTGATGCTGAATTGATTTCATATGTATGTTGTGGCATAACCCTGACTGGCAACTCAGCCCCACACAGCTGCTTGCTAACTTCCCTCAGGGTGGTATGAGGGAGAGAACTGGAAGAGTAAAGATGAGAAAACTCGTGGTTTGGGTTTGGTAGGTGAAACAAAAATCACACACACAAGCAAAGCAAAATAAGGAATTACAGTAATTTCATGACCATAAGGTGCACCGGTCTATAAGGCGGACCCCCCGGGAGTCGGCAAATTTTACAACTTTGTAGATCATATAAGGCGCACCGGACCATAAGACACACTTTTTTTTTGCAGCGAGGATACACCGCCGGCTCCCCCCACACGGCTGATGGCCACAGCCCCACCTGCCCCTGCCAGCTGCGGCCCAGTCTGCCTCTACTGGCTGCGGCTCCACTGGCCCTGGAGCCGTGGCCCCGCCTGCATCTGCCAGCTGTGGCCCCACTGGCCATGGCACCGCGGCCCCGCCTGCCCGTGCTGCCCACAGCCCCGCTGGCCTTGCTTGCCCGTGCTGGCCATAGTCCTGCTGGCCCAGACTGCCCCTATTGGCCGCGGCCCCACCTGCCCCTATTGGCTGCAGGCCCGCCAGCCCCAGCGCTGCGGCCCCGCCTGCACCTGCCAGCTGTGGCAACGCAGCCCTACCTGCCCCTATTGGCCACGGTCCCGCCAGCCCGGGTACCACAGCCCAGCCTGCCCCTATCGGCTGTGGCCCCGCTGGCCACGGCACCACGGCCCCTCCTGCCCGTGCCGGCCGTGGCCCTGCTTGCTCTGCCTGCCCGTATCAGCCGCGGCCAGCCAGCCCCACCTGCCCCTATCGGTTGCAGCCCCGCTGCCCCCAGCACCGCGGCCCCGCCTGCCCTTATCAGCTATGGCCCTGCCAGCCCCAGCACCACGGGGCAGGGCAGGGCCACCCTCGGCTCAGGCCGCCACGCACAACAAAGTAATGAAGTTGTAACGCCTCCCTGCCCACGGAGCTCCCAGTGCCTGGGGCCACCCGGGGCCATCCCCCGCCTTCCTGCCAGTGCTGCTCCCGGTGCTTGGGGCCGCCCCCCGCCTCCCTGCCTGCGCTGCTTTCGGCGCTTGGGGCTGCCCGCAGCCACCCCCACATCGCTACCCGGCGCTCCCACGGTGCCGCCCCCCCCTTGTGGCTCTCACTTCCAGGTTGGCAAATGTTGCAACTTTGTACATTATATAAGGTGCACCGGACTATAATGTGCACTTCTGGCTTCAGGTCAAAATTTTAATCAAAAGGGTGCGCCTTATAGTCGTGAAATTACTGTAATTTATTGTTTCTCCCATTTTCAGGCATTGTTAAGGCATATGCAGTAGAGCAGGGCTGAAATGGAATGCTGGAATGGTGGCTTGGGATGACAAGTGCTATTGCTGCAATTATTCCCCCTTCCTGCCCCCATTTTATGTGCTGAGCATGACACCCTCTGATTGGGATATCCCTGTGGTGAACTGTCCCAGCTGTGTCCACTCTTAACTTCTTGTGCACCCCCAGCTGCCTCACTGGTGAGAGGCAGAAAAGGCCTTGGCTCTGTGTAAGCCCTGATCAGCAAGAAGGAAAACATCTCTGTGTTAAGAACACTGTTGCCAGCACACAGCCAAAACACAGCCCCATAGCAGCTACTGAGAGGTAAATGAACTCTACTCCAGGAAAACTGGCACAATGTAGAAATTCCCACAGCCCGTGCTGTAATTCCACTATTGTCCTTTGCCCACACAGGATGAAGAGATGTTCTGACTTTGTGCTCCCTCTCCCATATGCAAAGTCTACTACTGCTGGAGCTGAGAAATCCACTCTGGGTGCACCTCCAGGTTAGGCTGTGTGTACACAGAGCCATTAATTAGGAATGTTAAGAGAAGAACAGGGTGACACTGTTCTTCATATTTTAAAAAATATGGATACAGTGGAAGGGAATATTATAGAAAAAATTTTAGATCAACTGTTAACAGTGGAAATTGCATGAAGATGCAGAATAGGCCTTTTAAGGTGCAGCAAATAGCAGCTCTCTGGTTAAAAAAGGGAGGCCAGGTTCAGGTTTCAAGTATCAAAGTAGTCAAGGAGATGTTAATCTAGAAATGTTTCTGTCTCTGGGCAGCTACTGTTGAAGCATTAAGGAGACACAGCAGGGAGGAGCTGTTACAGTGCAGGCTCAAGGTATGTATCAAGACAGCAAATAAAAGCCAAACCCCAATTAGATGTTTTTTTAAGACACATGCATGGCATTAATCCCAGTACTTGAACAGCAAAATGAAATTGCAATTCTAGCATCTAATTTTTAAAAAATCGAGAAGACAGTTTCTCTTCTCCAGGACAGTACTGGAGTGAAAATGAAACTTGCAAGTATTAATGCAGGAGTAATAACTAAATCTCAGCGCCAAAGAAGAGCAACTGTGGAATCTTCCAGGCAGGACGAGTTCTTCCTTCTTTCACTGCACAGCTGCAAGTGGTTCTTCTTTTACTGCACAGCTCAGAAGCAAGGCTGGCAGCCTTTGGTTGCACCAAAATGAGTTTTGTTGTCAGTCCTTTGAGATGGATATGCTGCACTGCAGGAACTCTCAGGTTTGGCTTGATTAAAGCATCAATGGGAGGAGAAACTGCTCCTCTCACTGCAGTTCTGGGCAGAGCAGCACGCTGTTGATAGATGGTAACATGAGATGGTTTGTGATTGCCCAGAGACAAGGTCCCTGAGCTGAGGAGGGTGAAAGACCTGCTGATTACCTACAGCTAACAAAACCAGTGGGCCAGATCGGGATACTGGGATATTCACAATTCAGTACAATTAGAACTGCTACATTGATTTCTTGTGCAATTACTGTTTTCAACCTTGCTCTGGTGCTGTCTTAGTGATTACTTTGCCTTATACACGGTTTCTTACCTGAATTCGCAAACATTCTTCCTCAAGTGCAGCTGACCTTCATGTTGGAACAATGCTGAACAAAACGCTCTCCTTTGATATAGAAAGCTAATTTATTCTTAAGTACCAGGCTAATTTTTTTCTTTCGTATCCTTGATAAATATTATCTTTTCTTTTCAATTGTACTAGGGAACCTAAACAATATCACTGACTTTGAAAAAAAGTATGTGTTGTTGCTGTTGTTGTTGTTGTTTTCCCCAAGGGAAACATCATCTTTCTAACAGGTCTCTCATGCCATTCTCTGGTAAAGGCATCTTCTTGGCATGTGAGCAAGCTGGTGAATTCAGCACCATGGCAGCCCAGGTGGTGCACAGTTCAGGCTCTGTATTCGGTTAGAGGGTGTGCAATAAATTGCTGTAGCCTGCAGATTATTGTTAGAGGTGAGAAGCAAACATGGAGAGATTTTAGCAACTTGTTGATGGCGCTTAACCATTTCAGTTCTCTGCTAAGCTCTGTTCAGGATACAGAGATGGATTAGCTCCGTGAAAGGACTGGCACAAAGATCTCTGGATGCATTTTGCTGGACCCAACTTAAACTCTAGTTCAGTATCTCCTAAAACCTGCATGTTTTCATTCATCTTCTCTCATCCCCTTCACAGAGCTCTTCTGTGTGATCCCATGACCCCACCACCTCTTGTCACTGCAATTCCAGGCAAAGGGACAGCCAGCCCCCTGAGTGCTGCTGGAGCTCAGGAGAGGCTGAGCGGGGACTGATGCGGATCAGTGGCTTAAGGCAGAGACCCCACTGGCCCATAAAGGACTAAAAGTAGATGGTTCCTGCTTGAAGCAGGTATAAAAGCACTTTATTTTCCCGCCTTGATCTTTCTGTGACTCAGAGCAAAACCCTGCTGGACATAAATAACTCTTCTGTCTCTGTGAACTAGAGGAATTTGGCACAAAAGTAGCTCAATATTTTAGGAAAGTCAGCTATAAGTGAGTGCAGTGAATTGTTATGCATGCATTTTAAATGTAATACAAATGGCTTTTGCCTTATTGTCATGTTGTAATAATGGAATAATTTACATTTTTTTGCTTTTCTAGAAAGAAATGAAGATATAATTCAGCTGACCCTGGGAAATAAGCTTTTATAATCAATTGGAAAAATAAAGCTGGATTTCAAAATATTTAGTTGTATAATTACATCATTTTAGTATTGTAAGTGTAATTAGCTTTGGTCTGTTAACAAATGCTGTCTAGTTATTTAATACTCTATTTGTCAGCAAATGAACATGTATCTCCAACACAGATTCTCATTTAAATCTCAAAAAAAAGATGATGCAGAGTATGACCTCCATAGTCACTGCCTGATAAAACGTAAGTAAATACATTGTTTAAAGTATGAGTAGACAAATACATCAGCAAAAGACTTCAGATATTATGGTGATAATGTTAGTGAAAAATATTACCATTTTCCGATAATTCTTATAATTGTTGCAGCTATTTTATATTAACAATTCTTTAATTATGTGAATGCCAGAAGGGTAAATTCACAAAAAGGAAAATCAATTTACATATAACTTAGTGGGATAACAATGTGTAGAACCTATTTTAAAGACACCATGACAGACATATTTCATTCGTCAGTCTGACACAAAAGGAAATGACTTCCTCTAATATGCAATGAAATAAATAAAGGTCAGATGGTTCATTTGTCTGCATTTGCTTTGTTCAGTTCTACCATTTAAACAGGATGTTTTCTATTAACATTGCTTTCAGGTTTCCTGGTAACAATAGCACCAAAATAAAGACCAGATTTTGTCAATGTGAGATTCACTCCTCCTGCATATAGTCCTATGCCTAGAATCTGCTAAGAGAAAAGCTGAAATAAGATGTGGGAGCTGCTACATTTCTGTGTAAGCACCAGGCTGAGATCCATACAAGCTTACAGGAGTCAGGTACTCAGCTCCCACCAAAACTCAGAGGAGGTGAGCACCTTTGTTTTTAAAGCTTTGTTTTGCAAATAGGAGCTCTGTGAGGCCTGAGAACCCCCCAGTATTCACTGTGTATATGAGCATATATGAACGGTGCCTTGGGTATCCAAAATCTACGCAAGTGAAAAGGAGAGCATGGAGCATGCAGCTCCTCAGCTGTGAAGCAGCAGCAGCCTTGCTGAGCCGTACTGCTTACGAGGCAAGCTACTGGATCTTCCTCACAGACCACACTTGGCTCGTGCCCTTAGGTGACCTCCAGCTCAGGCAGAAGAACATGAGTTAACTGCTGGCAAGCTTCGAACCACATGGGGCTCAAGTAAAAGGAAGGGCTTTAAGCCAGTCATGTGTGCACTGGATGTTCCACCTAACTGGAATGTGGTTTGTGTTGAGGTATGTTTTCCTTGGCTATTTTTTTTCCTGAAATGTGCAATTACAAAAATTAAAATATTTACATCATTACCAATGAAATTTCAGTGTCAGCTTTTTCTGTCGTCAAATGGAATATTCCTATGTGCAGCAGGTGAATTATTTTCCTTGGGGATCGGATACAAAACTGTTTTCAATACAGAGAACAATAAACAGATTATTACAGCTGTATACTTTCTGGTCAAGAAGTTTCCCTGTGTTCAGAGGTGATGCTTGTCCCATAGCTCCCATGTCAGCTGTGTGCCAGGCTTCACAGTAGTTGCTAACCAGTCGGATCCCATTCGCAGTTGAACCGTGCCATATTATTTTTTGAGGCCTGAAAGGTAACATTATGAAGTTATCTATTGGAAAAGTCTCTTGCTTTATTCAACTGCACACCTGTGATGTGTGGTGATCTGCATTCCTTGTGCTTGAAGCAAAGAGTGATTAGGTAAAGATGAAGACAGAGAGGAGAGAAAGGAGAACACAACCTGATATCCCATTTCTAGGCTATCAGAGAAGGCAAAGAAAAGCGACAAAAAGAAAGTGAGAAATTTCTATCACGTCTAGTGGCCCAAGATAGTGCTGCTATTTCTATTAATAACAGATAGAAATAAAAAATCTCTTACATGCAACATATAAAGCATAAATGGTAATGTCAACTCACCAAGAGGAATCAGTCATGACATTCCTCCCATCAAAGGAGTATAATGGAACATGAATGTTGAATTGTCCACCATTTCCATCAAATATAGATTCCCAGTTTCTGAAAAGGGTTTCTCCCTGTTAAAATTTAAAAGTCACTTTTACAAACAAAACGAGTCCCAAATCTACATTAAATCCCAAGTCAGATCCCAAATCCCTTTAAAGATTTAACTTAAATTGAAAACTTTATCTGCATTTAAGGACACTTGTGATTTCATTTTTCACGCCAGTTTCTGCATAATATTCCAAACAAACTTGTCTCAGCTGTCATCTCTATGTAAATTGCTGTCTGGTCCATGCCTTTGCCTCAAAGTTGTCTCTCTGTTCTGTTGTCACTCCAAAAATTCAGCTTGGTCATCCCCTGTCCTTTTCCTCCTAAGGCATTCTTTGAAAAATTGCCTATAACTATTGTAGCTGTAGAGAAAATACAGACATAACTTCTACTGGAACGTCTGTTAAGGTCACAGTTTTGTGAAAACTGTGGCAAACATTCAGGCCAAACCCTTTGCATTTGGCTTCCTCTCAAACTCCTTTTGAGTTTTTCCAGTCAAAGTTGAAACAATATTGTCTTCACAAATTTCTCTCAAGGCTCTGTGTTTGCATGCACTTCAGAGCAGCATCCGTTCAACATGTTCCAAGCATCATGTGTTATTTCTGTAGGTTCCTTTGGCCGCTTGTCCTGGGAGCCAGCCAATGCTACAAAGACTTGGTTTGTTTTCCTCAGTTTTAGAGTGTGTCTGTTTATGTCAGACCACAAAATGACTCATGCTCTAGACTCTCCTCTCTGTTTCATTGGGGTATATCCAACATCCTTCCTAAGCACAGAATTTGCATTTTTCTTAGAAATGAGAAAAATAGGCATTTCATCCTATGATCACACTGAAAGGTAGAGCATAATAACTCAGTAGTTTCCTACTTCATCACTACTTTTTTCTTTCTGGAATCTGGCTGTGAAATATGAAGCAAAGCTTCTTCTTCACAAAATGCAGTTTGGGCCAAAACTTAGTACTTTTGCTATTTTCCAGGACTTTTTGGGTAACCTACAGCCTATCCTGAAAAAACCAAACACTATGTACTAATTTTTACCTGAAGATTGACTATTGGCAAATGGTGTCTGTCTGCTTTTCTGACAACTGTGGCCAGATCTTGCAAGTGGGATGAGAGGAAGGCTCTATAGGTGGATGTCAAACCAGCAAGCTGGGCCTGCCTAAAACACTGAAAATCTGCTCGCATGTCACCAGACAATGGGAAGTTCAAAGCCACCAGATGCAACTGGAAGAAAAAAGAAAAAAAAGCACCATTAAAAAAAAAGCAGTTTGTGACACAAGAAAGATACATGTTGGGAACAAAACAGTGCCCCCTCCTCCTGCCAGCACAAAATATGTACCCTTCATAACAGGTATGAAAGTTATTTTTCCCATAACATTACATTTCCCAGAACCATGAGACACTTAGCAGAAATACCAATTTATCTTTCAAAGTTAAGGAAACCATAGATTAGAAGAAAGGAAACCACAGAAAGGAAACCATAGGAGATTATATACTCCTAAAAATAAAAATCTTTTAGAAGCAGCTAATATTTTCAATTGGAAATTTTTGAGTTTTCACATGAACAAAATCCCAAATCCTACAAACATGGAAACAAGTAGTAAGAAGTTACTAGGTACCATTTAAAAATACAAGAAGTAGCATGCTTAAGTCAAGCAGCAGAGATGCAAAAAGTAATCCGCATTCTTGTTTTTTTTCCCTTCCTGGTCTAATTTTTTAGATATGTCAGTTACCTTGTTTTCTTTGTCTAAATATTTCAAAGTCCTTTAAGTAAAAGCTTAAGTTCTAAAGTGTCTATCTAAGCCAAGCAGCACCGTGAAGATTGAAAATATTGTAAAGAATATTTTGATTATTTAATTGTTACATTATTGTTAGTTTAGAAGTTACTCTGTATTGCAGGTACAATCACTAAGTGAAGAGGTATTCCTAACTCAGAGTCAGGGTTTTTTTTTCCTTTGAGATGGGAAAGGACCTGGGATGATGGAAATAGTTCTGGAGGGAACAATTTCAAATTGTGTCTGAGATATCTGAGCAAGTTAGAGTGCATTTGTAAATTTTGAAGTAAAATCTCCGAGTTTGAACAGCAAATATCGCAACTGTCGCTCAAGATGCAAAATCACATTGCAAAGCACAGATCTGCAGCTGCAATAAAGATCTCATACTTACTGCTGGTTTTCCATGGTTCACATTTGATATTGGTCTCAGTGCTGGAATAGACTGAAATCCCTGTTATTTGAACACAAACAAACAAACAAAAAAAAAGTTAAATATTAGAATTTTAGATACTCGGTAATTTTTAAAATAAAAATTTAATCACACTTGGAGTCCTGCATGAAAGTAGTCCGCTCTTGGTAGGAGCAGAAGAACAGATGAGGAAAAACAAAACTGAAAGGTTAAGGAGGGTGTGAAAAAAAAAATGTAATGGGTGGAAACACTCCTCAACCGTGTCAATTGTTTCAGGAACAGCAAAGCTTCTTCTGGCAAGTATGAGTAACAAGCCACCGGCTGTAGCAGATGGGAAGCTCAGGTGGTGTCAACTGCAGAACAGTTCTTATAACTTGAGGTCTAGACATTTTCCCAGTGTGCTAGGTGAACTTCTCCCTGACCTACTCCAACCTCTTTTATTTGTTTCTGGTCATCTTCCTTCTCACTGCTCCTTCCTAGCACTTTCTTGCCCTTTCATTTTCTCAGTAGACCAATTAACCTGCCATCAAAAAACGTTTTTCTATTCCCTTTTTCATTTCTTGGTTTTTATCCTCCCACAGTTTTTTGGGACAGACAGCATGTTCACATGCAGGTTGGTACAATGACTTGCAGAATGGGGTCAGGTCCAGACTAACAACTGAGGCTTTAGAGTGCACCCTCTGCACACTGTGGGGTAAGCTACATTCAGGTGATGATTATGGTGCACTGAATAAAGGACTATAACCTTTCAAAGAAAATCTGCTTTTCAGAAACTCTTTTCTGACCTTCCTTGAAGGGGATTAGGGGCTTGATATAAACTGATTCCAGTCTTACGAAACAGAACTCTGTGGGCTTATGGGTTTTTGTTTGGTTTTTCTTTTTTTGTTTTTTTGGTCTCTTTTGTTTTGGTTTGGCTTTTGTTTGTTTTGGTTTTTTGCTTGTTTTGTTTGTTTGTTTGTTTTGTTTTCTGGGATGTTTTCTGGGCAGCTTACTTTATTCTGCTTTTTGTAAATGTTGCTTTGTCTCTGCAGTTTTTGGAATCTGAGAAGATACTGGAAACAGAGATGACTGTCCAAGCAAATCAATCTGCAAGCTTATATAGTGGTAGGATGCTTATTTTGAAGTGACAAACCTCGGTGGAAAATCAGGTTGTGCAGAGATCTGCACGCAACTTCTGCCAAGTGTATCACACATCTAGGCTCAGTTTTTCAGTGTTTTGTACTTACATGGCTTGATATGGCTGGAGGAGGAAGGCTGTCAGCAGGGATGGGAATTAGTTCACCAAGCTGAAAGAAACAAAAAGGAGAATAGAACAAAAACATATCACCAGGAGTTTCTGAATTAAAAAAAAAAGGAGTCTTTGCACCCACACTTTTCTCCCTCTAAAAATATCCCCCTTGCCTCCATTGTGAGGAAGAGAGTTGGAAAAGATTAGGGTGTAGTGCAATAGTACCTGCAATTTTCTCCATCCTTTCCGAACACGGATAAAAACCTCACTGGTTTCCCTCAGATAGATTAGTGTACCTTCTGCTACATAATGAACTTTTTCCAACATACCCTCAATGTTTTGGAATGTTGTAACCTGTCAAATAGGAAAGTGAAACACACTTCATCAGACACACAAAACATTTTGCAAGTTAAATAGTGTCATTTGGACACATAATGGCAGGAAATGCTCATTAAGTCAGTTTTATGTAACTTAATCCATAAAGTAATAGGAGTATCTTGCTACTTTAGCATATCAGCATCATCATTCTGTGGATTGCAGAACAACAACAGCAATTTTGTGCAAATTTTGTACAGAGTCAAGATTGTTGCACTCCTACAATTTAGCATCCTGGGTCAAAAATGGCAGAGTTAGAAGAGAAATGCAGTAATTTAAAACTGGGACAAATTTCAGGAAAGTGCAATTTCTTTCACATTTCTTTTTCTCATTTCTTCATTATCAGAAGGCATATGAGTGCTTCATAAATAATGCAGACCCTACTATAGATTTGTACATATTTTTAAAAAATCTTTGTTTTGACCTAAGTAAGCTCAGACCTCCTGTCGGAGACAGTAGTTCCCACCCTGCAACTACAGTGTTCTGTCTTGGGGCACCTGTCTTTAAAATGAATACCCTCTGCTAGTTTGAATAGGACTTTTGAGGGTGGTTTTCTCAGGCTGGTTTTTTTTTTTTTTTTTTTT
>PYHW01009964.1:1999924-2011065 GCA_013186435.1 Turdus rufiventris
AAAAAAAAAAAGATAACTTATTTAAACTAAGGTACAAGAAAAGAATTACACACCATGGTCATTAAGAACTTCTTGATTTCCAGGATAGGGAGCATTCACCTTCACACAAAGAAATCCATTAAAAATTATCCATGCATGTCAAGCAATGGAAATGCATTACTTAGTGTGGCTGAAAAGCCTGGCAAACTTGCATGCTAGTAAATATTATAGCAACACTCTGGGATTATCTCCAGTTTGACAGGGTCTGAGTGTTAGCTGATCAAGTTTTTATGAGGATTATTCTCTCCTTGACATGCAACATGCTTTCAGCTAAAGGGTAATTTCATGCATTTTGGAGGCATCAGCAAATCCTACTCTCAGCTGTGCCAGTGAAGCATCAGAAAACTCATTCTCCAAGAACAATTCTGAATTTACCACACTGTGTTTGGAAGCAGGATTTGATTTTTGACTGTGAGATAACAGCTTGTGTTTGCTATTCTTTTCATCAGATTGGGGCTATGTTATGTCTGATGTTGACCTGTGCTCCAGATGCATTGAGAGCACAACAGGGAGACAGAAGTTGTTCTAGTCTATCTTCTTCTGCCACCTGTAACAGTGGGCATGCTACCTACCTCTGTGCCTCTCTTCAAATCAGGGACAATGCAGGAACCGAAATGTGGCACAGAGCTCGAAAATCTCAGTACTTTCTAGTACTATTTACAGGAAACTAAGCATGTCTATGAAAAAATGGAAGTTGTTGCATCTGGCTAATCCTGTAGTATTATCCCATAGAAGTCTTACTCACATGGAGAGCTCCATTAACTTCAGAGGTTCAGTCCCCATGAGGAAAACTGGTGGGGTTCAGTCTGTAGCTCTTTATCGACACTCATTTATGTAGGCATGAACAGCAGACTTCTTATCTATAAACTCGGATAGGTTTAGGAGATTACTTACAAATGTAGGACAAATCTGTCTAACACACTCAGGTGCATGAAGAGATGTTTACAAGTACATGTTTCTACTACTTGTGCACGTAAAAGTTAGTGCTATTTTTTGCTGATGGTTACCTTCCTGAAAAGTGGCTATTATTATCTGAAATTCAGAGAAAATAGGCTTGTTCTGTTTGAATCATTCTACAGAGAATCAGATAATCAGATGAGAGTTGAGGCTGGATGGCATCTCTGGAGGTTGTCCAGGCCAAAGGAGGATCAACAGGTTTTTCAGGGCCTCAACCAGTCAGGTTTCAGAGGTGAGGCTGACAAATACATACACGGTTATGGACATGTTACCAGTGTAAAACAATGCCATACAATGGGAGTGAGAAGATTTAAGGGAGACATTCAAAGAGGTAAAAAAATGATGCGTGGAGGTGGTAGGCCAAAACTGTAGGAATGACAAATTGCCATAGAGTAATGACTATTTATCATTAATTCCCAAAAAGATTACAAGTTGGGATACAACTTTTTTCAGCAGTAAGGTTAGGGTGATGAGGCGTATCAATACATCTAGCATAGAGGAAGTCAAGAGCTGTTTCTCTAAAATAAGTGAAAAAGAACTGGAATGCAAATTGGAGGAGAGGGCACAGTATTATTTGGATCTATATTGTTTAACAGAAAAGTAGAACCTCCATCCTGAGCCCTACACTATTCAGGGGTGGGCTGTGGCTCCTAAAGACAAAATCCTTTCCAAGTACATACTATACAGTTTAACAGTAGGATATTACCCTAGGGAAAATACTTCCAGGACTGAACTGTGCTCACCATTCATTCTAGGATGCAATTTCTGTAATTCATCAAACAAAAGTTGCACTAAGGCTTTTTCATACTCTCTGAAAAGCAGGGGCAGATCTTCACCTGCTGCCATTCTGTGTGAACAGATTGCATTTGAGGGTCAAATAAAGAACATGATCTTTCTTTTCTGATGCATCTTTCATGTCATCATGAAATAGATAAAAAAATCTTCTTTTGGATAGGGAAATTAAAAACAGCTAAAGACATAACAACATGGGGATTGTATTTATACATGCATCTAAAAATATGTGTACCTGTATGTACACACATTGTGGTTCTCAAAGCAACTCCTAAACTATGGAAAAGCAAGCTTTGAAAGGCATTAAAAGTATTAGAAAAAAAAAAGTAATCAAAGTGCTTTAAGTAAAAGAGTCTAGTGTTTCCAATTCTGTTATATATTTTATAAATGGCTCAGTTTTCATATATGGCTAAACACTTGAAAATCTGTTACCTTGAAGAGCAAGTAGAACACATCCCTGGTGCAAAGCAGAAGGCAGGGGGAGAAAAGCTGCAAGGTTACGGTGTTTAGGTGCACAGCTGCTTTGGTTATGTCCTGTCATGGCCATGCATCCTGCTAAGAGCAGATTCTTCTGCATGTGTGACTTACTGGCATTTTGCAATGAGGCCTGGGAGGGACTGGGAACACTGTCTATTGGAAACAGGAGGGAAATTACTCATGACATAGCATGTAATACACCATGTAGATCTGACAGTCATGGTGGGGCCAAGCCTGGAAACAAAACCACCACCTCCCTGGGAGAAAGCCCAGCTGGCTCCCAGCTCTGTCATCATGTCCCTCCCTCTCTGCGGGGCCATGGGGGCAAAACTCTTCCATGACAGTGGCTTTGGTTAAGAGATCTTTCTTCTCTGCACACAAGCAAGGTCACCCACTGTGAACTGTGTTGACTGAAACCAGTTTTCGTGTTTCCCTTTGCAAGCTGCTTCTAGGGCAGCAGGTTTCTGCAGCAATCAGCCTCTGATCCCCAGTTGTACTTACTCCTTTGATATAAAGTATACGTCCAGGGGGTCCAGGGGGTCCTGGGGGCCCAGGCAAGCCAGGAGGACCCTGGTAAGAGAAAGTGAAAAGAAGGAAATTATTAGAAACTGGAAACTGGAATACCTAAAGCACTGCATATTCGAACTAAATTAAAGACAGTGTATCTCTCATCCAAGGAAAATTAGGTATTTTACACTGATCTAGATCTCTCAAGACTGCTAAGATTCACAGATTTTCAGGTGCCAGTCAGATATGTACATGCTAATTAGCAACCCTGAGAAACTCTGCTAGACTGGAGGTGTTTGACTGCCTTTTACAAAAAATGTATGTCAGCTCTTTACTGTGCAATTTGAAAACTTGGCACAAGGCTGTGTTCAGCTTTCAGTCCACATCAATGCAACTTTCTGTATGTGACATATGTCATCTCATCAATAATTAGAGATCCATTAGATTTTATCTTCCCTCAGCACTCCAGGAAGGATGACTAGAACATGTAGCCTCTTTTGTTTGCTTGTTTGCTTTAACCTGTCAGCCTGATGTACTTCATCTAGTTATACTTGTTACAATAGCTTTTGTGTAGTTAAGGCAGACAATCCAGAAAATGAACTTTAACATTGTTTGAAGATATGGAAGAAAGAAAAATCTACTCTAGCATTTTCTGTTGGTGGGTGGTAATTTTTCTGTCATTTTCTTCCAATTAGAATTTGTGTAACTTGCCTGTTTTCACTTTCCAGGAACTATATTTCTATTCATACCTACTTCTAGAGGTGTAAGCCATACTCAATACCTGGTCTTTTTTTACTGTGGAGATACTTAAATACTTACAATTCTGTGAAGATACTTACCAATTCTCAATCTCCTGGCTACTCAAACAAAGCAATATTATCCCACTCATACTATTGTCTAGATAGACAAGACACTTGCGACTTGCAGTTTGTGTGCCATGTTTTTTTTCCCTTTTGAGGAAAGTAGAACCAGAGGTTTCCTACAACAGAATCCACTTACAAAAATTGCTCTACTAAAATACAGTCATACTGACTTTATGCTAACACAGTAACATATCTGTGTATTTTTTTTCAGCATTATCTCTGATGCAGATGAAATAGCTTTATGTGGTATGGGTACCCATTTTCCTAACATAGATTGTCCCATTACATCAGAACAACCACACAGATTGCTCTGCTGTTGTGAATTTTATTGTTTATGCTCAGCAGTCCTAGTAGTTGTGTGGTCCAGTCTCAATGTTTATCATGAGACCTGTCTGAAATCTTTTCATGGGAATAGACTTGCAGCAACAGGACCTTGGCTCATCACTTGTCATTCCACAATTACAGGTTTTAGGTGAGCATGGATATGCTGTCATCCATGCAGAGGTCATTATTTTGGGTACATGTACATGGCAACTGCAGCAGGTAGCAGGTATTAGTGAGCATCCCTTCGTTACTAAAGTAGACACCACTTCCTTGTGATACGCTCCAGTGCTGTTTGTACCTGGGCTAGAAAGCTCAGAGCCTGTGGGAGTATCTTCAAATCATGAGAGGTCACACGGGTGGGCTGGATCAGGAAGTCCTTGATATATATAAAAGAACTGGAATTCCAAATCCTTTGCTGTTTGAAGCCGCTATGGCAGCAGCGAATGACACACATAACTGTTACACCTGGGAGCTGACACAGGTATGTATATTTACAAGAACTGCCCAGACAGACCCAGAAATTGACTTTTCAGTGACTGCTGCTAGATAGGAAAAGTAGCAGAAGCACGATTATTTCTAGAACATTTCAGGTTTTTAGTCCCATCATTATTTGAAAGGAATCAATATGAATCAGACTTCAGATTTCAACAGCTTTTATTTTGCAACTAATTGAAATACAAAAAACTTACATTAAATGCTTCACCTCGATCACCTTTCAAACCTCTCAGTCCATTCAGTCCTGGACGGCCCTGAAATAAGTAGAGATAATTTAGTATGTGTCAGAAGCAAGCGTTTCTGTCTTTATCCCACTTGAGAGCATAATACATACTGGGCGTCCTGGGAGACCAAGCTCTCCTTTGGGTCCAGTAGGTCCTCTTGGTCCCTGTACAAAAAAGAAAAAGTGATTATGGCCCATTTTGTTGACCTATATTTGATTATATAGAATAAGAGAAATAGTTTGTTTTTTTTTTTATCTCCATTAAAAATCAGTCTGTGATTACCTGTAGAGACTGCATGGAACATTCTGCTTGCTCTACTGAGTGATCTCAGAAGCTGAGGACTGCATGTAACAGTAAGCTCTCATTTGGAAAAGATCACCTACCTGAAATGCAGTTGGAATTCCCAACCCCTTGTAGGATGTGCAATTCAAAACTGACTCACCATGTATTGAAGAAAAATTAAATGCATCAGTCAGGAAAAGGAAGTTAGAGATGTATGCTTTGTTAATCTTCTTTTTTTTTTTTTTTCCTTTTTTGTTTTTTTCTAATTATTTCTGAATCACACTGTGTAAGGAAATGTCTGTGGGTCAGTCTAAGAATTCAGGCAGTGCCAGGCTTCAACTTGCCTCTCACCAGCCTGGGTTTATGGATTCATGGGGCTGGGCTGATAGTTGAAACAGAATCATTCCTTCTTTATACAAGTTTGACTGACCCACCAGACTCCACAAAGTAATACAAGCCACTGCAAAAAGAGAGGACAAGCAGGCTGCCGGGAAAGGTGGTCCAGGACTATAGATGATCTATGATGGGGCATTTACAAGCATGCAACCTCTAGGCAGCCAGCAAATGATCAACATAAAAGCAGCAAATCTGAAGATCTACAAACTTTCAACTGCTGTCAGCTTCCTGAAACTCAACCGAAACCACAAGAGTCTAGACAACTTCTTTATGTGTGTGTCAGCCTTTCTGGTTTCATTTCCTTTTTTCAGTCTGCTGAAATGCTGAGATACTTCTTGCATTTCTTGTTAAATAATCTGCCTGTAGATCTCACACAGATACCACTCACATGTGACAGTGGGTGTGTTTAACCCTTCACATGATATCATTTCAGTGAAAAGTGATATGTACATTCATGAAAAATTTATCTCATGGAGAAGATCCCTTAGCATCCAGCTGAAATTCATGGATTAATTGTTGTAATTTTTTATCCTGATGAATCTGAAGACTGGATTAGACCTGAAATCCATAAGCAGCTACCATATGAACATATTAATTTATAATGTCACCATTGTAATCAGAATTTAAAGCTCACTAATGCCAGTTGGAACTGCTTGAAGGTGGTAACACTTTTATTAATTTCTTTTATTTCGTGTTTGAAGGCAATTTCTCCCCATGTCATCAAAGTTAATGTGTGTGTCTCAAACAGGCAAGAGATTGCTGGTGAACTGGCAGATGTGAATTTCAATATTGTGTCCCAACATTTCAAAATTCAACCTACCTTTCCATGATACCACATCCAATAATCAGGTTTGAAAAAAAAAAGAGAAATCCTAAATGTTATGAAGCATTTTCCTATTTCACTCTCTGGTACCTGAGCCTTTAAAGATTACATAAATCTGAACTTTAATCAGCAGTGAGGACAATTAGAAACTTATTTTTAGTTTAAATAAAGAACAGTGTCTGATCCCATGCTTTAACTAAGTTGACTAAGCTGTGGCCACCTTTACTATTTTCTCTAAGTTCCAGCCCAGTCTGGCAGGTGTTATCAAGTCCCTGAGACAGAAGCCAGCAGTCGCAGCTAGAAGTGAAAGAAGGAAGTGCAGAGGCCACAGGAGTTTGCTTGCCACAAAAGGAAATTTCATTTGCAACAGCACATTAGATCTGGGCAGACTGACACTGAGGCTCCTACCAAGTGCTCTCCTTCAGTGATACACAACCATTTGCTTCACCAACAGGGAACAGCATAATCCAGCATGTAAAAGGTTCTTGTTTCTCCTGTGGCAGGAGCTTGGGTTCTGTCTGCCTCTTCTGCTTTTGCTAACAATTGTATTGACCTCCTGACCATCCCTAGTTCTCATCAGCCAAACTACTACTTCTCTGTAGCTCCTTGTGCTCCAGGATCCTGTGATCCTATCTTCTGCGATCCTACCTTCTGCCTAGCTGAAGTTCTCAAAAAGGAGTGAAGCAATTACTAGGGATTTTATTTTAAATTCTGGAAATTTGTGTATGAGCCTAAGATCAGAGAGGAACAACCATAAGTCCCCCACTACCTCAAAGTTGTTCCTGGGCCAGAGGCCCACTTGGAGCAAACTGGAACAGAGCCATTGCATTCAAACCTTTGATAAGTTATGTGTCAAAGTCTCTGGCCCAGTACTTGAAGTCTGTATAGTTTTGCTGCACAGGACTCACACTAACTACAACAGGATTTTTTTCTATGGGACATCACCAAATTGCAACACCCCATTAGCAGCAATGATCAAATGAGAGTCCTGTACTAAGAAGAGAACTGGCTGAGCAAAGCCTTGAGACAGGTTCCATGCGCCAAACTTTCCTGAAGTGTAACCATTCCCACCAGTGCTGGCAAGAACTTCCTTGTCTGCATGCTGAACTGAAGCATCTTGTGGCAGTACAAAAGGAGATGTAAAACACCGAGTTTGGGGTTGGAAGGTAAAGGACATGTCCACAGGATGCAGGATGCACAGCAAGTAGCAGTGAACACAAACTAGAACATGAGAAATTACAAATAAATATAAGGAAAAAATATTTTACTCTGAAATTTGACAAATGTTTGGAATGCCCAGAAAGGTTGTGGAATTTCTATCCCAAGAGATGTTGAAAACTTCACTTGACAAATTCCTATGTTAAAGAGACCTGGTCCAGGCAATGATGCGGACAAAATCATCTCTGAAGTTCACTTTCATTCAAAGTTATTCTGCGTCAAGTTGAAAGGGTAGATCATCTTGCAGTCATACAAGGAGGAGGAGGAGAGGAACGTCCTTTCTGGTAAGTTAGGAGAGCCTCCTCAGGGTATTTTGATACACAGTAATTAAGAAAGCAATTACTCAGCACACCCAGTTAGACCCTTCTGAAGACTACAGAAAATGATGTAAAAATCTCCTATGCACCTTGGGGTGCAGAAATGTCAACACCTACTAACATTCACTGAGGCACAACAGTGACCAGGCTGCATCAAAAGCAGAGGCAAGGAAATGTCCTTGACATCCTTGATTTTTGGAATACTAGACAAAAAGAAATTGGAGCCCTAACACTGCTGAATCTAGGCAACTGTTCTAATTTCATAACTAATTTATTGTGCTTCTTACAACCTTCTGTGTCCAGTCAAAACTATCACACTAAATATTTGAAAGAAGGCCTCTAAATCCTGATTTTGGTACATAGTCTCACTCTACTGCCTGGTGTGTAGCTTTCTCAGAATCCAATGCAGTTGCAATTTATTGGCATTGACAGAAATTGAGCTGATGCAGTTGGTTGTTTTAATGTAAATCATATAAACAGAGAATAATTTACATGGAAAGAGAGAGATCCTCTTGCACAATCTCTTGCTTACAGGACAAATTTGTAAGTTAGGCTTTTAGGTTAGGTTATGCCACTCAACACCTTGTTCCAGAATCCATCTTCTCTCTGGGCACCTGTTTCTGTGTTTAATCACTTTTGATGCGAATTTTTGTCTTTATATCTAAGTGAAATTTCCTTGCTGGAACTTGTGATCTTTGTTACTTTTCTTTTTCCTGTGCACCTCTGAGAAGGATCTGACTGTTTTTTATGATTCTCTTTCAGGCCGAAGAAGGGAGCAATTAGAGCTCCTCTCAGTCTTTTATGTTCAAAGCCAAACAAACCCAGTTCACTCAGAGTCATAAATCATGGAAGTTTCTAGCTCTGATGCTATTTCCCTGTTGGTTTAGATAGTAAGAAATACATTTGTTCTACCAGAATTTAAACTCTGCATCAAGTCAGTAGTTCACAGTACCACATATGTATCAAACACATTATTTTCTGAAGGACACTGATCACCCTGAAGCATGAATACTCCTTATCCCCTCTCAGAAGGAACAAAAACTAAACCAAACTACGTTTACATTTACTAATATCTGTAAGGCCAAAGCAAAACTGAGAAATAAAAAACCATCACAACAATTTCACGACTATAAGGCGCACCCTTTTGACTAAAATTTTCCCCCAAACCCGGAAGTGCGCCTTATAGTCCGGTGCGCCTTATATGATGGACAAAGTTCGGAAAAATGCGAACCCAGAAGTGCGATCTGCAAACTGAGCCAGGACCCGCGGGAGCTGCGGCCATGCGGGGGGAGTCGGGAACCACGGAAGCCACGGCCACCGGGCAGGGAAACCAGGAACCGGCACGGCCGCCGGCCAGGGAGAAGCGGGGGGAAGTGGTGCGGCCGCAGGGAAGTGCCAAGAAGCGCCGCGGGAAAGCGCCACGGAAAAGCGGCCAAAAAGCGGCAAAAAATTGCCGCGAAAAAGCGACGAGAAAGCGCCAAAAAATCACGGCGAAAAGCGGCGAAAAATGGCCGCGAAAAAGCGGTGAAAAATTGCGGTGAAATGTTTGCCAATTGAGGACTTGCCAGTAATTCGCTACTTTGTTGCGTGCCGCGTGGCTCCTCACTGCAAAAAAATAGTGCACCTTATAGTCTGGTGCACCTTATTTGAGCTACAAATTTGCGAAAGTTGCCGACTCTCGGGGGCTGCGCCTTATAGTCCGGTGCACCTTATGGTCGTGAAATTACTGTAATCTTCGGAATCATCTTACCATTGGTCCTGCTGGTCCCACCACTCCAGCTTCACCCTGTTGAGAAGCGACACAGAGAGAGCAATGACAAGGAGAATTCCTGCAGTGCCTAGCTGAGGTGGCTGGTAACATGGCCACCAAATAATTTGGGAGGAACACAACAGAGTATTAGCTCACCTTTTCCCCTTTTCTTCCTAATAACTCAGTTAAAGATCCATCTGCAGAAATGATAGCTCCTGGTTCTCCCTTTTCACCCTGCAATTATCAGAGTAATTACTGTTTACAAAGCAGTTCCCAGTGAATCAGAAGAAGTCAAAGCAGAATTACTTTTGTTTGAAGCATGACAGATTAGTCATGCTGTGATATCAAACATAAAGTGATATCAGTGTGAGTAGGGTGAATCTTGATTCTGAGGAAGAAAAGAGATGAGAGATGATCTTTCTTAAAACATAATAAAGTACACTAAAAATATCTCCCTGAGATGAATAAGTTCTTTTTTTTTTTTTTTTTGAAAAAAGACTTAATTTTCTCTCCTTAGAGTAACTATATGAAACATGCTGTGTTCACAAAAGGTCTCTGCCAAAGGCAGACAGGTTATTGGTGTCTTCTTGTGTACCATCAGCTTAATGGTCAGCAAATCCTTCTGGAAATGCACCATCTTGATAGAGCAGTAAATATTTGGATTTCACTATCAGGAAAGCATGAGTCATTCTCTCTATGTGCCTGGCATGATGTAACCTCATTAATTTTAATGAAGGCCAAGTTCCAGCATTCAAACTGTGACCCTCTGCATTCCGATTCCACCAGCACGAATTATCACTTCTCGGTGCTAAGCACATAGCTCCCACTCTGGATCTTTCAGCTGTAACTTTACACTTCCTGCCTCAGGCAGCTTTCTAAAACATCTTTCCCAAGATCTCATGGAAGAAATCTGGCTTGAAACCAGCAATTGCATTGCTGATTAAAATGACAGTCCAGGTTATAGATCTTTCATTGAGTTCTAAGTGCTGTAACTCAGTTCTTCCCACAGGTTCTTAAACCATTGTGAGTCTTTGAAGTCTCCTTGAAGATATTTTGGATACTTTGGAGTCTCCTTAAAACTTGGTTGGCTTCACTGACTTTCTGTTCTGTGAGAATTTATGGCCCTGAGGTTAAATTGCATGACCCTTTAAGCAAAATTCTGCTAGGTGTCTGTACAAATTCACTTAGGTTCCCAAACTTCATCACTCTTGAGCACAGCCTGGTGTTCACAGCTCAGAAATACCATCAGATACATCACTATGTCTTTGATGGGTCCAAATTCAAATGCCTTCAAAGCTTTGAGTTCCTGCCAGTGTAGACACCAGAAGCAGAAAAAAAGCACCAACCCAGAACCAAAACTAAAAACCTCCACAACCTAAACCAAAATTCACCCAGCTAGTTCTAAGGTTGAGCTTGATCATTTAATGCGCTCTGTAAAAGACCAGGAAACCTTATGACAAACAGGGACTGGTATTTATGGTCTGAGAGCTTTCCTTCTAAGCAATGACAACGCTGTTCTTCTGCTACCCCACTTAAATCATAATTACAGTAGTTTCACGAATATAAGCCGCACCATTTTAACTAAAATTTTGCTCCCACACCAGAAATGCGGCTTACATTCAGGGGCGGCTAATATGTGAATAATTTTCTGATATTTCCAACCCCTGAAGTGGAAAC
>PYHW01009964.1:2019299-2042670 GCA_013186435.1 Turdus rufiventris
CTATCCTATCCTATCCTATCCTATCCTATCCTATCCTATCCTATCCTATCCTATCCTATCCTATCCTATCCTATCCTATCCTATCCATCATGTCATCTGAGCATGGCAGCACATGGTCAGTGTTCTGTACTTTGAGGTCACTTTGAACAATTCTTACAGCTGAAGCTTGCTGCTACTACTGAGTCCTTCTTTCTGCTCCCTGCCCTCATGTTCTACAAAAAGTGCTGGAAAAACCATCAAGTAAAAATAGAGTTTAGATCCTACAGGCAGAGCTCCATATCCCAGGCTGCATGAACTCTGCTGCACTCTTCAGGGGTAGTATGATGCCCTTGGTCCCACTCTATTTCCAGTTCTACACAGCCCAGAAAAGGAACAGGACATGGGCTGCTACTTTAATGACAGTAATAAAAGAGTCCTGCTGCTGCAATTGTTCTGCTTTATCTGGTGGCAGAAATCCAGGAGCCCTGGGTTTACATGGTCTTTTCATCGTGGAATCACTCAGTATTCATTGTTTTTGGGCTCAATCCAAACTATATGGAAGCCAGTGAAAAGAATCCCAAAGGCTTTGCTGAGTTTGGGATCAGGCACATTGTATATTTTATGCATACAGCTGATCTGCAAATGGAAATTGTGGTTGGAAGTCAGACAATTGTGCATAATGCTGAAGAAGATTTGAAAACAAAAGGTAGAAGAGTGATGATTAGAGGAAAAGATTGTGCTCTTCACAACTTCCTCCAGGTATATAATTATTTGTCTTTGGATTTGGGTGTTTAAACAGATTTAATAAAAACAATCCAGCAATATAACTCTTCAACAGATTGAATTAATGCAGAAAGTGCTGACTACAATAGCATGGAAAACATTGTCTTCCATATTTTCTTCACTGCTATGTTTTAGGATGATTGTCTGGGTTGGTTTCTAAGTAAATCTTCAACTTTGCATCCAAAAGTCATTAATATGGCCTTGCCAGAATAATAGAAAGAACAGACTGAACAAAAACTTTTGACAGCTGCTTTACACCCTCAACATTAACCTTTCTTTGTGACCCTTATTTCTTGTATCTAAACTATGATGAATAGTGCCAGCCAAAGATAAAGTTTTAAAAGTTTGAAATTTAAATCCAATGACATTTCTCTATTCAAAATTACTTCTGTACTAAACCAAACTAAATTGGTGTGATAAAATCATAACAACAAATATTATGGTTTTCTAGTTATCATGATTCCATTCATGAAAATGCACCGAGTATCAGCAACTATGCTCCAAAAGAGTGAAATAGTCAATATAGGAGGAAAAATATTGATTTTAGTGTTTTGGAATATGAAACAGCAGCAAACAGAGGGACTCTCTGTTTTTTTAAACATGACAGGTTGGAGCAGACTTCCTGATCAATCACAGGAGGCAACAGAGGAGGCAGCAAGGGCAGGAAGCCTCCGAGACCCACATTGCTGGTGGGAACTGCAGAAGCCTGGAAACGGATAGGTTCCACTGCAGACCTCAGTTTTAATCTAACATGTATTTTCATGGTATGAGAAGTGGTTCTTGAAGGAACCAAATCCCCTCCATTCACATGGGCACCAGATGAAATGAGAAGGACACCAAGGCCCACTTTTCAGTGTAGCTCAATCAATGTGCTGTCAGCCAGATACTGGTGAGACCTGGCCCTGAGCCGCAGCTGTCCATGTCAGCTCTAAATATTTCAACAGTGCTGAAACTGCACTAACTTTTTATTTGCTTTCATTTTCATCAAGCAGCCTGAAGTTGGTTTAGTTGTAGCCACACAGCCCTTCTTGAGAAACTTCCTTCCAACTCTGATGGATCAGTCCATTGGACTTCTGAGGCCCAAGAAATATTTTTCTTGGCTACACAATGGTTAAACAAATGACCCTGACCTGGAGAGTTATCTTTCTAAGTGCCCTGTGGTTCACTCAGATCACTGATCTCTGCTGCTCTACCTACATCAAGCCAATATCCACATTACAACAGCTGGCAGTGTTATTTATTTTAGTTCTGCAATTCCAGCTGCAATTGATAGGTCTGCTTGCAATAGTTTTTTCCATAGTTGAAGTTTACTATGAAAGATGAGAGACTGAGTCAACAAACACACTTGGATAATTTAATGTCTATCTCAGCAAACTTATTGCAAACAAATGTCCTGTTCTTACACAAACGTTTGTGAGATAGGAAGAATTCAATGTCATACATAGTGACGCATACTTCCACACACATTTAATTAGCTCTATCAAAACCCAGTACACCAAGTCCTCAGAGAAATCTTCTGATTAACAACACAGAGGATTTGATGGCTTTTGCTGTACCTCCCCAGAACACCTATTCTACAAATGTATATAAAGCCATAAATGTTCTCAGTTTTTTAAAATGAGCTTACATCTAAAACCCAAAAGTACTTAGAGAAGGAAATGGGCTTCTGAATGGATTTTTAATACACCTAATGCAATACCGATTCTAGCAGGTTCTATACATTTCTGTAAAAATGGTAAAAGCAGTTTGTTCAGGGGATCTGGAGGATTCAGATTCACATTAGGTTTCTTCAGACATAGCTGCATGGTTTGACAGATGTGTGAACTGGGACTAGTGCATGTAGGGAGCCATGCAGCCTCCAGCAAACAAGTGTCATCAGTTTATGTCAGCTTCAATACTCTTTTTATGTTCTTTATATGTACTGTCCTCCTTCTGAGGCTCTCACAGTATTTTTTTCAAGTATAATGAGCCACGGAGCAACACAGTGAGGTTCATTTTTGCTGTAAACAGAGCTGTTTAGTCACTGATAAGAGTTAAGACCTCACAGTGGCACCGTGGCAGGGCTGTGAGAAAAAACATGAATTTTTCATCAGCATTTCTATCACAGCTATTGAGCAGTTCCCCAGAAACTCCAACAGAATTGTGATAAAGTGTAGAGCTGCTGACAGTCCCACTACGAGCAGGATTTGAGAAAGATCTTCACACAGCCAGCATTTCTGTGAATCTACAATTCTGCTCATCCAAGACTCAGTATCTTAGTACTCTGCATGGATTCCCAGTAAATTCAGTAAAGAAAAAAACTCTTGTGTTGGGACAGATGATGTGGCCTACGGGGTGTAAATTATTGCTATATTTGCTATTGGGAGCAGAAGCCTAAGTGACAGCCCAGTTGTTTCAGCCAAAAAAAGGTTGTGTGCTGTTCAGCTTTATGATAATGATGGCGCCAAGCTCCCCTTAACACAGATTTCTCAGTTGAGCATTTTCTCTTCTTGCAATTACAAAATACTTCTTGGTTCCCTTATATCTATTCCTATGGACATATCTGGCTGTTTCAGGCACCTCCACCTCTCAGAGGTCAAGTTTCCTGCAGTCACTCTCAGTTTAATGTCATACCAAGCAGCTACAAAGATTTCTGTTGTCAGCTCCAAGTGGGATTCATCCTAATCTCCAGCCTTCATTACAGATAATAGTACTGTTTTTACAAAGGCTGATGCACACACAGCAAAACTAATTGAAAATACACCTTCATCTAAAGCATACTGGAGAGTTTTTATGGGTTTCTACTATTTTACCCTTTGTTGCTTCCAGAGTCAGTGCTCTGGTTTGTATAGTGGACGACTGTCAGGAAACAACTCTCCCCCACATACTGCTGTGCCTAAAATGCTTTGCTTTGTTAAATATCCCCAGTTTTGTATTTCTCTGTTGATTTTTATTTGATGTTTACAACTCCTGCAGAATCACCTAAAGAGTTTGTGAGAGATGCTCAATATGACCTTGTAGTTCTTGTCGGTAAGTTCTTTACCCACTTTCTTCCAATCTAAACTTTTCAAAATAGATCCATTTGATACAGAGGCATACTGAGATTCTTTTGTTTTGAGAGTAGATTTGTGTCCTGAATGTGAGCAGCAGAATTGCCAGTGTGTTAACCACTTGTGCCCTCTTCTCTGTAAGGGGCATTGCAGACCTCAATGCCTGACATACACACTTACCTCAGGTATTGCTATGACTGGTCCTGGTGGTCCTGGAGGTCCAGGTGGTCCCACAATGCTGTTCCCATCCTGTCCTGGTTCACCCTATTTCAAAAGCATTACATGTGGAAAAATCCATCTACTAAGTGCTACATTTCACATAGGTTTTTGAAAATAATGAAATCTGCACAATCTCACCCGAGGTCCTGGGTCACCCTTCTCTCCTTTTGGACCCTGCAGGTGATAAAAAAAAAAAAAAAAGAACATAAGTATTTTAAAAGGGAAAATTATGAAATGTGTCTCCCTTACTTTACAAAAAGCACAGCAGTCAATTGCATGTACAGAACTATCAATCCTCAGTTCTCTCAAAACACGCATGAGGCCAGCTAGTTTCAACTCAGATCTGAGGGTTGGATGTTTAAAAGTATTTCCCAGAACTTTTGACAGAGTTCACAGACAGCTAGAAGCAAATGAGCACAAAACATTTCATTATCTGGGAAGTAATCCAGTGAACGTTTATTTCACTGCACTGAAATCGGCCATCCCTGACTGTGCTGTCCTTTTCCAGCATCAACCACATCAGTTGTGTCCAGGATTTCCCAGGAGATCAGATAGGAGAATACAGGAAAGCTAAACTGTCATCTTTCAGGCAGCTTATTACAAAGCTTGATCAGCCCCTCTGTAGAACTCCCTGTGCTGGAAATGCAGACACTTTGTCTGGCAGAAGCAAGAGGAAGGCGCCAGGGGACGAGCTGTGGGACTTCTCAAGCAAAGCATGCTGTAATCCTCGAGGGTCTTAGGCATGAGATATACATTAAAATCACCTATGAGCCTGCTGGCTCTCCTCTAATTAAAGGCAGAGCTGATTTCTGAATAATTAAAAGCAGAAGGAGCATAGAGGAATCAGAACTAGACTCTGGAAATGCCTGTATCTCTTCTGACTGATGAGGGAGGCATGGTCATGGTACACTCTGCTCCTGTGGTTTTTTGTCTGAGGTGCCTGCTCCAGGTTAAGCAGGACAAACACAGCCCCAGCTGTTCACATTCTGCTGGCGAGCACTGATCCTACTGATCCTTGAGAGGTAGGTTTGGGAACCAGTGTGTGTTAGGTGGTCACAACTCATGATAACCCTACTCACCACTTCTCCAGGATACCCAGCAATTCCAAGAAAGCCTGGTTTTCCATCCATGCCTGGCATCCCCTGCCACAAAAAACACAAAGTTATTCTCTCTAAACTGCACTGAGTTTCACAGAAGCAGGAGGTTGCTACTGGGGAGGGACACGATATGGCTCTGAACGGGTGGTGGGAAGGTTTGGGGGAGGCTCATTATCTCATTAGTCATCAGCTCTCTCCACTCCTCCTGCTCTTTCCCCCTCTCCAGAGCAGGCTTATGGGTTTTTGTTGTTGTTGTTTTTTTTTTTTCCTTGCAGCTTCAATCGTTTTCACTGCTTCCACCCCTGCTTAGCAAAAGGGTGACTCTGATTGCTTTCCCCCAAAATACATGTGATGAGTTATTGCCATCCTTCAGTTCAGTGACTCTCAAGCTGGAGGAAGAGAAGGGATGTAGACACTGGCATTGGATGTAGACAGGAGTCAGTATGTGGGGTAAATTTATGTGGGGTAAAAACCACCCCCTGCTCTGTTTTAATACAGGCCTGTATATGACTGCTGGAATCTGACAGCTACGCTGTCCTATAGGAAAAACAGAAACAGTAATGATAATGCAGTTTGCCCTCAGGAAAAGATGGATAATAGAAAGTTCTAAATTCTTAAAGGGCCAGATAATCAGCAAGCTACACTTTTTTGCATCTGTTTTTCTCTGCATCATGTGAAAGAGCAAAAGAAATGACACAGAGCAACCCAATGATTCATCCAAGGGAGCAATTACTCCTGCAAGCTTGTTTTTTGGTGGGGTTTTTTGGTGTTTGTTTTGTTTTGTATGTGGTTTGGAGTTTTTTTGGTTTTTCTTTTTGGCTTTGAGGGGTTTTTTATTTGTTTTTGTTTCACTTTGTTTTTTTGTAAAATACTGTCTTGTTTCCAACTTTTTGCTGTGCTTGAAAAAAAATATTTTTGGGTTTTAACAGTAGATAAGAGATTTAATGTGCATGCTTTTTTTAAAAAAAGTTATTCTCACTGCTATTTCTGGGGATTTTTTGGTTTTTTTTGGTTTTTTTGGGTTTTTTTGGGTTTTTTTTGCCAGTGATCAGTGAAGTGTGTGGGTCAGGAATAAAGTATGATTTCTGAAGCAGTCTATTATTAATTTTATAAACAATTTTATAGAAAGGATAAAGGGTGTCTGAATGCTAATAGAATTTAGGCATCAAAACAACTACTGGGATTTTGGTATCTGCATGAGCACAAAAATGGTACTTGGGATGTAAGTGTCTCAAGTGCTTATGGAAAATTATAACTATCTCTCTTCAGCAAATGTAAATGGACAGAGGAAATAACCCTGGACCAACATAATTTCTGCAACAGAATGTTGTCATTTCAGGCATGTTGGTACTTGCAGGACAGCTTCCTACCATTACAAACGCTGAATAATTTCTTCCATTAGTTTTCCTAATGAAATTTAAATGGGAAGAAAAGATCCAGGATAGGTAAGATGTTTTATTGTAACCAATGTATCCAGAGACATCCTTATTTCTAACTCCCTTCATATTTTAAGAATGCAACTCATTGCTCAGGTATAAGAGGACAGAGATCTTTTTTGAGTTGGAGGGTTAAAGAGACAAATTGCTTATTTTTAAAATAACCCTGTAGTCACCACTTAAAATATTTCTAATGCATGTATCACATAAAAATAATAACTACTAGAAAAAGGATCTCAGAAGAAAGTATATGTAGACATAATAATAAAGAAAATATTCCATAGTCTCAGACTGATTAAGAGGAGTTAAACTACTGTCCTGTGCGTCAATGCACCAGCTTTAATTATCATGCTGACAAATATCTATGTGAAATGACAACACTCATAATATATACAGCAGATGGAATTTATGGCAAGAAGAGTCCTGCTACATTGTTGGTATTTTTAAAAAATAAACAAGCAGATGCTGCTAGAAGACTGTGATAATACTCTTGTCAATACTCAGAAAGCATAACTGCATTTATCTTGTTTCCTAGAGTAAATTTTGTTTTCAGGGCTGTCCCAAATGCAGGAGAAGGCTATTTTATTTTATTTCATTTTATTTATTTTATTTTATTTTATTTTATTTTATTTTATTTTATTTTATTTTATTTTATTTTATTTTATTTATTTTAGTTTTTTTTCTATGAGTCACATCAGCGCTCTCTGCTGGCTTATGCCTGCAAAAGACACTGAGGTCAAACAGGGAGCAGCAAGGAGCAGCACAGTCCCAAACAGGAGTTTTGGGGTGGGCTCCAAGGGGAGTTCAAAGCAGAACAGGCAGGGGTAACACTAGATTTGAGCCTACTTCTCTAGCACAGACCTGTGTCATGGGTGGGGTGATAGCTGCACACACCCCTATGAAGGAACAGGGGGCATGTGGAACTTGGTTTTCTGTCTAAGCTTTGCTGATTTTCATGTCTGTTCTGGTGGAAATGTAAAGGGCCTTGTAAGATGCCTCTGATGACATGCACCTTTTAGATGCAATTTTAGATGCAATTTTAACCACATTTTTAAGCAGAAGTCTTAAGCACCAGGTCATACTGGCTCCTGATACTCCCAATTCACCATAGAAAGGGGTTTGTGAAGCCATCCTGGGCTTTACTATGCTGACAGAGCAAGAAATGTTCATTATCCCCTAAGTGCATTAAGAGATGAAAGGAAACAGAGGAAAGAAACAACAGAGGTTTTAGATCAGGTTAAATAAACTTCCCACCTTTGAACCTGGTAGACCTATGTTGCCTCTTTCTCCCTGCAACAGAGACAAAGTAGGGCTCAAGTACTAAAGCAAGCAGTAATTGCAAGGATTTTAAACATGTATGCTACTTTCCTTAAAAACAAAGGAACCAAATGGAGTAAAACAATTAGTAAAAATATGGCATGTTTTTGGTCAAGTGATGCTTGGCATACATCTGTGATTTGGTTCTGGGATTTTAACCACCCAGTTCCCACCCACATCTGAAGAGTTTGTGGTCACGACTCACTATTTCTGCTGAGCATTGACCAAGCCACATGCCTGAGCCCTCATTTTGGTGTCTGAAATCAGCTCATGGTAACATTCCCCAGATCTACCACTGCAGCCATGACCTCATGCTTCCACAAAGGACTCACCACCTTCCCCCAAAACAGCTAACACAGTCCCCCCACACTGCTGCACTCTCCACCTCCCCAGGCACTACGTCAAACCACGAGGGAAATAATGAACACTACATGGTTCCACCTTTGAGACTGATTCTGCAGGATTTTAGCCCAACATAGGCATGGTTCCTCAATTTTGTAGCAGACAGAGAACATCCAATTTCATTTCTTTCTTTGGAGATAGAGAATATAAACTGGAATAAACCAACCATTGCCTCAAATGTTATGTTTATGCTTACTGTTTTTTGTGTGTTCTTATATTCAAGTGTGTGTGAAGACTATAGGCTGTTTTTTAATGAAAACAGCTTTTCAGAATAATAAAAGTGAAAGTAGAATTTGGATCCATGCTTACTTGCTTGGAAAGAGAGAAAATTGATCATAGCTGGTCTTCTCTGACAGCTGTACTCGTCTGGGGTATTTGAAGGATGAAGGATGCACAAAACAGAGCTATACCTTCAACTCCTCGTGATGCATTAGCTCTTGGTTTTGGGAAGTGGGTGGTTGTTGTATTTTGCCACTGTTGCCTAGTGAAGTCATTTATAATCATGAAAAGTGGGTGTAAAATTCCTCCCCATGAGACTGATAGTGTATTATAACCACTTTATATTAATTTTGCCGTAGTGTACCTGGTTTTGTAAGATGTCATGCAACAGCACGTTCCTTTCTGTTTTTCTTGTATCTTGGGGATGAATGACTCATGATTAAACCAAGGTGATGGTGAAGTCTCGTGGCCAAGGTTTATGACTATCTCTACCTCTCTAGCCCTTTTCCTAAATCCTAGGAATTGTGCTACCTCCATTTCTGAAATCTTTGTGAAGCCGCATTTCTTAAAACCAAAATTTGTAGTTAAGGGCAGAGAATAAGTTTTTTTTTAAAAAAAGTTTTTTCAGCATGGAGACTCGGCACCTACTCATGTGCACAGAGTAGTATCATGTGAGAGCACATCTATTCTTGCCAGTCCACTGCAGTATCACTCACCAACACGTGCTGTGCTAATTGCCATTTTTTCACTCGTAAGTAATGTGCTCCAACAGTAACAGCAGCAGCACCCAATGGAGGGCATTTTTCAGTCCTAGAAGCTGGGCTTTACAGACTTTAGACAGAAGGGTGGCCAGACCTTTGGTGGCTGTTGTGCTATGAATTAGCTGCATGCAGTTATTGCTGGCAATGTCAGTGATTAGGGCTGGGCGTAAACTTGGGGGAAAATTTCAGGGGGAGAGGATGGACAGTGCCACTTCCCATCCTCCATTCCCTGTTTCTTTCAATGGTACTGCTATTTCCCAGGGCGATGAAGGCCTTTAATTTCTTAAACTTCACATTTAAGGTGTTGTCATGATGTACTTTAAACCTGAGTGATACTCGAACAGGAAAAGCCTCTTCCTGTCTAAGGACCCATTCTCCAAATCTGCCCTTTTCTTCTGCAATTTTTCATCTCTCCGTTTTTTTCCGCATGGGTTACACAACCAGTAACAGCATCAAAGTGGAAAAATTCCGTCACATCTAAGCTCAAATAAAACCAAGGCAAAGTAGTCATTACTCCTCCCTTCTTCCCCCAGCACCTTCCAGAATGTTTTCCTATCACTTTCTGGGATCAGAAGGCCCCCTCATGCAGATTTCTCTTTCAAGAGCCCAGTTCGTACTTACTCACTGCTCTTGTTGGATGTGAAATAATTTTAATAATACACATTCTGCATAGATACCCAGTGTAAATGGGAATAAAATCCTTCCCAAATTAATCGGTATGTGAATCTTAAATGAAGACAAATTCTGGGAATATAGAAATAAAAATATATAAGCCAAAGCAATATAGATCATCTTTGTTTTTACCTTTGGTCCTGATGGTCCATGCTGTCCAGGTCTTCCTGCAGAACCCTATAAAAATACACTGAATTTACTGGTAAATCCACACGACACTTCAAAATAAATTTTTTTTCACTACCACAACAATTACAAAAACAATGCTGGAGACCTGTAGTATTAATAGAAAGCAATAAAATGTGCTTTTTCTTCCAAATTCAACTTTAATGCTGTCACTGCATGCTATAAATGTTTTTAGGAAATATTAGAAATAAATTTATTCAAGTGCATATGTTGCGATGGATTGCTTTCAACTGCTTATAATTTTTTGAATTTGCATTCTTCTAAAATTAAGATACAGTAGCAATTTAGAGGCAACACAGTCTTGCTAGGTTTAAAAGCAGTTTCCCTAAAAATTTGTTTCAAAAAACATTTAGAAATTCAAATTCCTCTTGCCTCTATATGGTGACATGGGGTATAAAGAACAAGTGTGGCTCTTTGATGGTAAAATGGACAGTAGTTCATTACTGGTCATTATAAAAAGTTGAATGGAAGAGAAAGGAATTCAACAAAGTGACTGAATTGTCTTTATCTGGAGTATGAAGGCACTAATAAATGGTAATGTTAGATAGTGAGAAAACATCAATGAAACTTTACACTGATCTGTGGAAGAAAAAAGTAGAAAGCCTGGAAATGAGAGCTGAGACATCAAGAAAAAAAATTGTATTTCTACTTCAAAACACTACCTCTACTATCTTATAAAAGATTAATAGAAATCTCAATAGTGCCAATAAATATAATTTGTTTCCTAGCAGCTGTTTTGAGTTTCATCCCCTTTAGAAGCAGATTATCTGTTTTCACCTAAACACCACCGGGTACTCTGAAGTTGTAATAAGGTGTAAATGGCTCATAATGCAGTACCAGTTAGTAAGTAAAAGCATTTTCATAATTACAGCAGAATACTTATTTTTCTTATCTTCTTTTTCTCATCTGCCTTCTGTACTGACTCAAAGTTTGCAGAATAATTAAGCAGTAACAGAAGAAATTTGTACAACTGCAACAAGACATTTTTTTGAATATTTATAGCTGAGTGACTTGGAAACAATGCCTGTTATAAAACCACTTTTGAGAGCAAGGCTGTGACTAAGGCAGGTCAGAATGTGCAATTCTGGCCCTGGTTGTGGACACCCCCTTGTTTCAGCTAAAAGACTGAATATTTATTTTTTGGAACTGTATTTTTTGTGCTATTTTTAGTATCCAGGAAAAGACAAAAGAGGGGCCAAAGTTCTCTAAGCTATCAGCTACAACCTAAGTGACTCACAATTACTAGTACTTTAAACCAACACAGCAAAGAGCTGCCCAAAGTCACTCCTGCCTCCAGAGTTCAGTCAGTGTCTGATGATTCATGGAAATTGTACTGGCCTGTGGAGGCCATCTAATCCAATCATCCCCTTGGAGCAGAACTGTCACAGGACTGTCATGTTTCTGTCCAGCTAAGTCTCAATAACTCCAAGGCCAGACCTTCTGCAACCTCCCTGGGTGAATTACCCCAGTCCTGCACCAACCTTCTGGTGAGCAGCCTTCCCCTAAGGCTTAGCCTGAACATCACAAGCTGCAAATTGTGACCCCTGCCCCTTGCTGCACCATCTGTCACTATAAGGAACAGTTTGGCTTCATCATACTTGCAGTTGCCCCTCAGAGACTCCTAAGTAGCTACTGGATCATGCCTTTGTCTCCTTTTGTTGCCAAACTAAACCACTAGAGCTCCTTCTATTGTTAAGAACGAAAGTAAATCCGAATGATCTGGTTGGTACTGATACATTATATTCCCATATTCCCTACTTGATGATTTAAGTGGCCCACAATAGCAAAAAAATCTCCTGAGACACAGGGATGGAGGAAAAAAGCATCCCTTTGTCTGTGACATTGCTTCCACACTACTGGGAACAATTTTTTAGTTTAAAAGGGGCATGTTGTATTACGCACATTTGATTGTCAAACTATAATATTTCAGTTTCATTCTCTTATGTATGATTGACTTTCATATGCAAGAAAGGAATCTATTAGAGTGAAAGAATAATAGAGAGTTAGATAACATGAAAGCCCTTATTTCACCCTTTAATATCTCAAAAATATATCACAGCAGAATAAAAAAAATCATTAGTTAATGAGGTATCAGAGAAATACCATTCAGATGCTTTGAAGGACATTCTAGGGCAAGAGAATTCATTTCAGTGCAGTGTCTCTCTATCTGTGGCTGACTGGGGCTATATGTTTCCAAAAAGCAGAATGGAGGAAACTTCTGTTTGGAAAAAAATCCCCAAAACAAACCAAACAACCCAACAACAAATTATACTCCCCTCCCCCAAAACACCCACTCACCTTTGGCCCCCTTGATAATGGAATTCTTGACTCACTTAACAGGTCGATGCTACCTGATCCTTCCATATCCTAAGGGAAGAGACAAAAAGCTACAGAATTTAAGAATTTATCTTCTGGGTTTTTTTTTTCCTGTTTTTTTGTTTTCTTGTTTGTTTGTTTTGTTGTTTTTTTTTTTTGTCTGTTTGTTTGTTTTTTTCCCTAACTGCTCTGTTTTTTGGAAATTCTGTAAGAACTGGAAACATACTGAACACAAATATTTTAATCTTTTCTCATTAACTTTTTTTCAGAGACAAATGGATGATGTTCTGGAGAMAGGCTTTTCTCAAAAGTGATAAAAACATGTCTCTGTTCTTCTCTGATCTTTATTGTCTTGCCAGCTTGACCCCATTGCTCTAACACTTCAGGCTGAAGGGCACAAGCAGAAGTGAGACAGTAGGTACTGTGTTTAGGCACACTTTGAAGCAGTATTTTTCTGTGCCTGCTGCCCAGCTATGGAAACACTAATGGCTAGCAAGTTGTACCAGAACTGATTTATGGCAGGGAGAACTTGCAAACAGTTTGTTAAGGGCAGCAATCACTTTTCATCAATAAAGGTTCTCCCTAATTTTCACAGTGGAATATTGAACTCCTGCCTAAAATACTGCTTTCTGAAATTGAGCACAAAAAAAGAGTTCCATCAAATTGTAGAATTAATTACGTTGAAAGGGGCTTTCAGAGGCTGCCTGGCCCAACTTCCTGTCAAAAGCAGTGTTAACACTGAATTCCAATTGGGTTGTTTAGGGCACTGGAAACTCAGGCCTTGGAATCTTCCAGAGATGAAGGCTAAGTGTTCTCCAGACTAAGCAAGTTCAGTTCCCCAAGACTTTCCTTACAGGTTTTCTGCTCCAGCCCATTGTCCATTTCCATTGCCCTCTGCTAACTTCAGAAAGAAGTCTGTCCAGTGGGAGTTCTTCAGAGCAGACTACCTATTTCCCATGGAGATTTTTTAGTACTTTTAGAGGAAGCTACATAGAAGGCAGCAACCTCCCTCTAGCTTTCATTGTCCTATGAGATTCCAGATCCTTGGTAGAAGCAGGAGCTGCCAGTTCCAAAGCAGCAAAGAAATAAAATTGCAGGCTGCCATAATTACTTGTTTCAGGCCCAGCACCTGTCATGTTCTTGTCTCTGTGCCTAGTCTAAACTTGTCAGACTGTGCTTCAAAACATCTGGATGAACCATGCCAGCAGGGAACCCTTCACTTGCTTTTAGCTGCCATTTTAGTTGCACTGTACTGGCTTGTCCTTTTACTGAAAAGGGAAAGACAATCTTTCTTTGTTTCTCTTCCGTGCTCACAGCCATACAGCCTTTGTTTGCAACATCAGCATCATGTGTTGAATCCCCTCACTTTCCTCTAGATGACTAAAATGGCAAAAAGCATGTTACTTTAGGGGTGCAAGCGTTCTCTAAGATTTTAGTAAATTAAATTGGCTTGTGGAAGAACTAATGGAATACTGAATGCTAGTGCACGCAAAGGCATGTGCCAGGAATGTCTGCAGAAGGGAGAAGGAACAGGAGCAAGGGAGAATCTCCACCTAGTGACAACAAACCCTTGTGTCAGCTTTAGAGGACTCATACTCCTGGTCTATTTAGCTTTCTGCCAGTTAGCTAGACTTGAAATGGCCCAGCTTAGCACAGCTGTGAGACATTTGGGAGATGGTGTAAGGGAAAGGGTGAGACACCAATTACATGACCTTCAGCTGTTATAGAATGACAGCTTAACATCAGGTAAGGAAAGGTATGGGAAACATCATCTGACCTGACTTCATTGAAAAAGAGATCTTGTTCTTCTGGCCTCTTCTGCCAACTCTACGAGAGTAGAAGAAGCAGAAGGAATGCACAGCTGGAATCAGGTCCTTCCTTTTGGGAGACCAAGGTGAGAGACATTTTGTGCAACTCTACCTGAGATTGATTTAATGTTATTCAGACTTTCATTCTGCTGCTTCATGAGCTGTCAGTGTACCAAATACCAGCAGAAAATCTCACATTCTCTTTGGCCTGTTTAACCAAACTCACAGCTTAGGGTAAGCCACACTGTCTTTTTGGGCCCTTTCCCTTGACTGCACTGTGCCAGTCTGTTTTTTCCCTTTAAGAGAGTGCTTGATGCCTGCTTTATATAACACATCATCTCTCTTGACATCTGCATGTTTTTAATGGGTTTACCAGGTACCTTCTGCAACTCAAACTGTTCTTTTGGCAAGCATAAGTGCCAGCAAACACCATGCCATTTGGTTTTTGCACATAGCTGATCGCAGATGCTAACAAGTGCTAACAGGAGTGTTTTGCAGAAACAGCTTTACAGCAATAAACAGACTGCCAACCAAAAGGTAGTGTCACCCTAAAAAACTGGCAGACCATGGTGCTGCCTCAACAGATGGCAGGGGTGGGCATCCAAAAGATCAGCTACAGCTAGCAAGCCTGTTTAAAGTAGTATTCCTCTCAGGGAAATGCCAATCATGCCAATTTTGTTTGGGCTAGATAAAGTTCAAGATGAAGCCAGTTACGACACTCTTATTGCAGTTAGAGCTCAAATCCTTCTGCATTTCCATCCGTAAAAGTGGGGACTCCCAGTTTTCACCCTTCCCTGCTTATCTGCTAAGTTTGGTCCTCTGAAACTTAGGTATCAAAAGTGGCAGAGTAATTTCAGGAGAACTCTGGTAACATAATAAAAGCACGTTGCCCTCTACTCAAATAGTTGCTAATGGGGAAAAGTGGAGAAGTTCTTAAAGAATGGGTCCTCACAGGTCACAGAAGATGACTGTAAATCAGAGAAGCCATCATTCTGGGATCAGGCCTGGGATACAACTTGCCAGTGGTCCTTAACTCATTCTGAGACAAGCAGGTATTTATTCAGGGGAGGCTGTGTGCCAGTGCAGTACAAGGCAAAGGACTACTTGTATGCTGAGATTTCAAGCTGCTCCTTGCCAGCAATTTCACTGCTGGCAATTAAGAACTTGTGAACTGCTAGAGAGATTTTTGTCCATTAATATTCACTGACATCAGTGAGATTATTAACCAGTAGTGTATCTAGTACACTATTATTTAGTCAGACATCAGAAAGGGAATTGGGTCTCTAAACAAGCATTAGTGGTCAGATCTGTCTGTGACACATCAGTGTCTATAAAGAAAAGAAAAATACAAAAGAGTTGGGGTAGATATTAAGAGAAATGTGTAGGGAAACTGGTATCTTTTAAACATATCACCACTTTCCTGCAGCCATTCTACAGATGGCCAGTAATTTTTGTCAAATATTACTTCTTTGATGAGACTGCCCTGAGTTACTTTGTAAACTCTACTATATTCCATGTTGTAAAGAACTCTGGAAAGACTTTGCTGAGCCAAACAGCTAAATTAGAACTGAAAAATGCATGAAAAAAAAAAGAAAAAAAAAAGCAGACACAAATATGGGTATTGATATTGACACTTTCTTGGCCTCTCTTCACGAAGATGTTAATGCAGCAGCTCTAATTCTTGACCCTGGGTGTTTTTCCCTTGCCTTTCTTTACTGCGCAGCCACTTTCTGCTCCAACAACATTATCCAAATGAGCAGTTCAGAAATTATATCTAAAACTCATCTTGAGCTGGCCCAATCTCATATTTTTAAGTGATGAAGGTATTATTCTCAGAAGTTGAAAAAATAACATCTGCAATTTTATGTTTTCAATAGAACATTTTTGTCCTAAGTAGAACAGACCATAAGGTCAGAAATGAGCATGTATTTACACTCCTCAGCAAATTTCAATCTAGAACAAATTATTTTGTCATCAATCCAGACTTAAATACCTGTGAAACATACAGGTGATCACACTGTCTTTCCTCTGGAGGAAATATATCTATAATTACAAAAAACTTTGGAATAGCAAAATACCTCAAATCCCAAGCTGTAACTTAGTCCTGGTGGTCCAGGAGGTCCAGGAGGCCCAGGAGGCCCAGGAGGTCCTGGTGGTCCAGGTTTTCCAGGAAACCCAATAGGACCAGCTTCTCCTTTGGGGCCTATTGATCCAGTGACTCCAGTGTCACCCTACAATAAAAATGAAGTCAATTGATGTACTCAGTATGCCTAAGTAGAGGCAAGTAGATTTACAGGATCACAGAATGGTTTGGGCTGGAAAGCTCATCCAATTTCAATCCCTCTGCCATGGGCAGGGACATCTTCCACTAGACCAGGTAGCTCAAAACCACATCCAACATGGCCTTGAACATTTCCTGGAAGAGGTCATCCACCGATCATGTTCATGGCCCCCCCCAGACTTGTTCCAACAGGTGCATGCCTTTCTTGTGCTGGGGGTCCCAGAGCTGGACACAGCTCTCCAGATGGGCTCTCATGAGGGCAGAGGAGAAAGGGAACATCACCTCTCTCAACCTGCTGGTTATGTGTGTTGGCTCTGGCTGAGCTGGAGTGTGTTTTCCTCACAGCAACCCTCACAGTGCTGTGCTTTCCACTGGTAGTCAGAAGGGTGTTGATAACACACCAGTGTTTTGTCTGCTGCTGAGCAGGGCTGGCACAGCATCAGTGCTGTCTCTGTAACAACTCTCTCATCCCCTCCTCCCATTGAGTGGGCTGGGAGTGGGCAAAACCCTGGGAGGGGACAAAATTAGGCTAAGATAGATGACCCAAATTAATCAAAGGGGTATTCCATCCCATATAATATCTGCTCAGGTATAAAAGCTAAGGCAGGGAGGAGGAACGGGAGGCATTTGTTGATTTATAGTATCTGCCTTCTGGAGCAACTGCTTTCCAGTAACCCACTCATGGGAAGTAGAGATAAACTTTTTTTCTCTTTGCTTATATGGATGCAAAGTTTCGCTTTTTTTTGCTCTAGTAAGCACTGCCTTATCTTAACCTGCAAGCTCTTTTCCATGTTATTCTCTCTCCCCAGTCCCGCTTGGAAGGGGAGTAGAGATAGAAGAGGATAGAGATAACCTTGGAGAGGAGTCCAGCCAAGGTTACCCAATTACCCCACACTTCAGAGAGAAGCATATTGGCCAACTGAGAAACCAGTTCTGCCCACTTCATTAGGTTACACAACAATAATCTCCAAGATTTCTCAGCCCTTCTCAGTAATGTGCTGTATTACAGAGATACTGTCACTCTATAAAGACACTTTCTGTTTTGTTACCTTTGGACCAGCAGAGCCAGGTAGACCTTGATCACCCTGTAAAAGAAAATAAATCCTAAATACTTAGAATAAGACAATAAAAGCACATTTATGGTATTTTTTCTTAATACAAATGCCCACAGATTTCTGTGTTGTTTAATTTGATATCCTTTACATGAAGCCCTTGATCTGAAACACCAGATGTCTCAGTTAAAAAGAAAACTATCTGTAATTCAGGAGTTACAATAACATATTAATAGCTCTGATCTGCTATGCTGACTGGACTCAATCTTATAGTCCAATCATTGCTGCAGATTTTAAGAGTTTGGAGCACACAGCATTAAAGATTGCAGGCCACATCCTCATGCTTCTGAATATAAACGTCAAAATTCTTATGGGGTATAACAGAGCAGGAAATAGGTCCCACTCAAGTTGTCTAGGGCACCCTTCCAAACACAGGATGTGATGACTAGGAAGATTTTAAGGTTCCTCTGCAGCAGTCAAGATTTTATCAATATTTGCTTTTATACACTTTACTTGCGTACTGTTTTTTTTTTCCATTTCTATTTCACAGAATAGACAGAAAGACAATAATAATGCACACATATATTTTTTTCCCAAATTGCTATGAATCTAGTGGAATAATTTTTATTTTGGCAAGCTGCTGTCCTTACTCACTCAGCAGAAATATTTCTTGAGTAAAGTCTGAAAAAAATGAGTAAGCACCACGAGTGAAATGATAATGTTTTTTCCTAAAAGCAATGGTTAAACTCCATATCAAATGTCACTCCAATGAACAAAGTGAATTTACTTTCACATCCTGTTGTTTCTTCCTGTAATTCTTCTGGATTAATTTGGAATAATGTAGAAAACAGATATTGCTATATAAATCAAATCAAGGTTTTCAGGAAAAAAGTAGTAAAAGTTGAAAAATACTCTCACTTGTATTGAACAGGCGCAGGTACATAGTGCTTAAATTCTAATGGAACTTCTATCAAATATACACAATGCAGCAAACAGACTCGGAGGCAAAATATTGTATTTTAAAATTTTGAGGATTATGATTTAAAAAAAATCAATTTCTGTTTAATTTCTTCCCTTTCTCCATCAATCTCCTCCTATAGTATGTGATTCATGTACAGTTTATTTCAGCTAGACTTCTTTCTGTTCTTAGGCTCCCTCATGTAAAGCACACACCACTGGTTACAATGGACACGGGTTTCAGGTGCTGCTTTGTAACACACTTGCTGCACTTCCTGGATGGCTGCTGGTTCCCATGTGTGCTGCACTTTTACCAGCTCAGGCTTTTGCTATCACAACTCAAAACTTTCAGCCCTCCAGAGATAAAATTAAATCAATATTCTGGCCATTTAAGACTTGCCTTTTCATTCCCCTTACGGTGTGTGAGCTTACAGCATATACTTGGGAATTTACTTTTAAGTTCTTGTGAGTAAGGTGTGTTGTTGAAGCTCACTAGAGGATGAAATTTTCTCGCAGTCTTTGTCTCTGTTTTCTTCACATCCTTTTTGAAATGGGGTGTAAAAACAATGGTGCTTAAACAATGTTTTGATTAGCAATGGATTAGATTAATTTCCTCTAGTCAAGTCTGTTTTGCCAGTGACAGTAATTGCTGAGTGATCTTTCTGTCCTTGACCCACCAGCTTTTCATTGGTGGGTAGCAGTGTGGGCCATGACTTTGTGTCTTGTTTGCCAATTTAAATGGTTTGTGCTCCTTCAGACTCTTCTGCCCTGACACATAATGTGTTATCACTCTGTGCCAGGCTGGGCTAACTGCACTTCTCTCTTTCCCCCTCCAGGTTCACCTGTCTGAGCCCAGTCACGAGTGGCTTTTGAGTGGCAGATCACAACAGAGTACTTCATACTGCATATCGAACATTACATGCTACAGAAAATGAGACAGCATCCAATAGGAAATTCTGGACTTCTGAACATGCCTTTTGAGATGTTCTAATGAGCCACTGGTGTCTAGATTCCATTGAAAAATAGTGAAGTCAGATGCAAATGCGTTGCAGGGACAATTATTTAAGATTTGACTATTTAAGAATTGACAAAGGTTTTTCACTGAAGTAGGAGCAAGACAGACATTTAACTCACCTTTTCCCCCTTCCATCCTGGTGGGCCAACCACTCCATCACGGCCAGGAGGACCTTGAGGGCCCTGTAGATGACAGTAAATCTAAAGCAGGTGCCACTTGAGAGCTCAGTTTCTAGAACATGTGTTTGAGTGTCAGGGACCAACTGAGGATGCAGCATTATGAAACACTAATGTGTAGCAACTCCCCCCACTAAGTTTTAGCACTTTTATTTCTTGTCTTCTGAGAGTCTGGCTTTGTATCAAACCAGGGTTTAAATGTATTTTAATAGAAAATTATATGCAACAATCATAAAATGATAAGCAAAATCAAAACCCAGCAAATTGTAAATATAACCTTAGCATGAGATATTATGGTGCTATCCAAGCAGGTTTTGACAACACTGTAAAATGGGGTTGAAATCCCCAGGCATCTCAGTTCTCCACACTTTTGGCAATGTCAGTGCTAGATGAGACCGAGCTGAGGAAACCTTGGTATTGACAAAATCAGTGGCCAGGTTTTCCATGTGGTAAAATCACTAAGAGCAGTTGTGTTATGGAGGGAATGATGTCAAACAAGAGTCTTCTGTGTTGCCACTGCAAACAGAGAAGTCAGTAGGTTGACAGAGGTCTTGATTCATAAAACTCCAGAGATATCCTCACATGGGAACAATGAGGCTGAGTCTAAACTCCACATATGGGGCAACACTTGGCTTATTCAGACTCACTTTTCCAGGTGTCCCTGGGTAGCTGAGCCTGCACGTACATTCCTACACCTGCAGGAGCAGTAGTCCTAAAGAGTCCTTCTGCAGAAGAAAAGGTGCTGCCACTTTGCTTTGGTTGAAGGTGCTCATATTGTTCATGACATCTCACTTTAATTTTGCCTTGAAAAGTGTATATTAAGTTCTCCACCCAATCTCTGGTATTGTGCCCACGGCTTGTTGTATTCTGCATGCATTTGACTGAGCAGGCAGCCTGGGAAACACTGGCTTTGTGGGGTCAACCAATAAATACAGGAATTGAAGTCCAGCCCACAGTAACTAGGCATGTATGAAAGGTAACTGGCATACTGCACAAGCCTACAAAATGGGCTCTGAAAGCCTTCAGCTACAGTTACAGGGGTGTATTCTGGCCTCTGGGGATCTTTAATAATATTTATTTATTCATCTGTTTTGAGAAGGATATAAGTGGCTAGCGAAGGAGATAGAAAACATTGTTTCCCTCTGATGTTTTCAGAATTATCACAGACTCATTTTTCTGCCTCTCTCCCTCCCCACACTGCTTTTGCTCTTTGGATGCACTCTAAGTCATAGAGTAACTAATGAATTATTTTTAATATTGAGAACAATCATAAATATTTTCAGTATGTTTCAAACATTTTAATATTGTATTTTGGCATGATTGCATGAGATTGCAAGAAGAGAATAAGAAAAGATGTTGAGCTAAGAACAATAACTGTTCTAAAGTTTAAAGTTTACTGATTACTTCCACTGTAGTGCTTAGCAATTTTAGGCTTCATTTTGCTAAAATTGCTAATTCCCTTTACAGCTTTGGAATAAGGTCTATTATGTAGCTAGCAGGCAACACTGGGACATTTGTTATTCTCATCAAGGTATATTAATGCATTTTGTGAGCTACCTCAAACAAAAAATTAGGATAGAAAATATCCCTATACAATGCTATGAGTCAGTTTAACTTCATGTAGCATTTTGAAAATGTGCATTTAATCAGACCAATACCACATCAGTATGAGATGCGCTGTGAAGCAGTTTGTGCAGGGATAATTCCCATTACAAAATGCAAACATTTACTCAAACATTTCCAAGACACGTTTGTCAAGAGAAGAGATGTTATATCCAAAGTTTGTGCTTTAGCAAGGACTTAAGCCTGTCCCCAACTTCAAGTGATTGGCTGTTCTCCTGGAATTAAAATTCACAGCTGAAAACCCTTAATAACACAAATGTATTAATGTGGCACTTAATGAGCATTCCAACCAAAAAATTCTGCTGGGGATTGACCTCACTTCATTTATGCAGAGTGTGCAAATGTGTGCAAATCTTTGAAAAGCAGGGTGACAGTTTCTTAGGTCATCTGAATTTGTGAGAATGCATGGGTCTGTGTTCTTAATAGCTGGAGTTATCCTTCAGCAGCCTGCAGGTTTGTCCTAGACTAATTCTTCTGAAGATGCTCTTTAGCAGTCTTATTAACATTTAACTACTACTTTTTAAACTGATATGTTTCCCAGGATCTATCCTGAAACAATGATTTCTGTTGCATCAGAAAATTGACTGTCTACAAGTAGTTCACATTATTGCCTGTGAAATCCCAAATTACATAGGAGGGAATACACTAATTTTTAAAAATAAAAGATGAATCAATACTTATTTCTCAATTTTCTTGTAATTCTTTTTTACCTTATTCTTTTATGGCAGACTTTAGTACTATATCTAGACCATTTGAATTACTTTATATTCTAAAGATATAGAAACAGCCACACTCAGAAAAGTTGAAGGTACGTTTTGAATTGCAAAGAAGATGTTATAGAGAGCCTTTTAATCTAACGCTGCACTTTGTCAAATGCAGTAAATAAACAAGGTACATTTTGAATTGCAAAGAAGGTGTTATAGAGAACCTTTTAATCTAACACTGCACTTTATCAAATGCAGTAAATAAAACATTAGGATAACTGTCTTTTTTGTAAGACTTGCCAATCCATTTAAAAAAATATATATTTGTAATCCTCAATACAATTTGATCTGTGTTGGATTCAGAACAAGAGTACTATTGGAAGTTTAGCAATTAGGTGAAATCTGGTCAGCATCTCTCACTTTTTTATTTCATACTGCCATCCATATTACAGTCAGTAAATGCAGAGAATAATGGATTTCCTTGGCTTCCCGTGCACTTGACTCTTAAATCCCATATTAAAGACTTTCAGGTGCCTAATTTCTTTCTGCAGAAAATATGCCGCTTTCCACCTGGATGGCCAAACACTTTATAAATTTTGTATCAACTCCCTGCTTGATTACCCTCAAAAAAAAACCGTCCAAGACAGCTGAGATATAGTGAGATCTCCTTTTTAACACCTGTCACCCACACGCTTCCTTGATACGTGCTAATGACACCTCGTCAGGTACAGAAATGGTGACTCACTTTGGAGGGCCATGTGATGTACAGGACAAATCTTGTCCTGAGAACAACTGCTGTTGGCAGATGGTTGGTGGGGAATAAGGGAATCATACTAGTAAATACATGGAATCAGAGATTATTCTGGATTGGAAAGGATCATTGAGTGCAGCTCTTAGATGAATGGCCAGCACAGAGATCAGAACCACAACCTTGGCTTTATTAGCACCATGCTCCAACCAGCTGAGCTAATCTCATAGCTCCAGAGAGGATTCTCAGAGCAGTTCAATGTTTAAAAAAATAATTTTCTTCACCGAAAAACCTGCTTAAGGGAGGATTTATTTGCAAGTCAAACTTTAGCAACTTTTTTAGCAGCAGAATTATATTTCACAGGTCCAGAGGAACAAGTGTTTCTACCTAGCCGAAGAAAAGGACAGAAGAAAGAAGAAATTTCAGTTTATTCAACAAATTCCCTGGAGCTTATAGAAGTGATTTAGCAAACTTCATTTTCCTGAAAGCACCACAGGAAAACTGATACTTAATCTTATTCAGTGTTGGCAAAAGCATTCTTAATTTTTATTTATTCTGGTCCAGATTCACCAGTATCTGTCTGTCAAATGC
>PYHW01009964.1:2042698-2058289 GCA_013186435.1 Turdus rufiventris
TTTTTTTTTTTTTTTTTTTTTTTGTGCAAATTTCCATAGGATTCAAGCTCTTAACTTAAAAATATTCCATAATTTTAGTAAGAATTACACAGACTGTAAGTCTCAGAACTTAGTGTTGCAGGACAGAAACAACATCAATATTTGTGCACAAAAGGGTACTCACTTCAGGGCCTGGTTCCCCAGAAGCTCCATCTTCTCCTGGTGACCCAGGAGGTCCTACCCCTGAATCAGGTGCTGGCTTTCCTGGAAGACCAGGCAGTCCTGGAGGGCCTGGTGGCCCTGGAAGACCCTGGATAAATCAGCAGGACTGTTAGAAATTATCCTAGCCAGGTTCTTTTCTATATACATAGAACAGGAAAAAGCTCACATAGACTGTTTAGGCTCATAAAACTCAGTTAGGGTTTCCACCCCTATTTTAGAATCAATGTTATTTTGGCAGACACACCCTTACATAGGGTCACACTGGCCTCCCCCACCTGCGCTCTCTGAACTGTGCCACCTCATAGCATGCATTGGCAAGCAGGACATTGAAAACCAAAAAAATTAGTGTCGGCTCTCTGTAACCCAGTAAAGATCCCAGACATATCCCAAGGATCGACCCAATGATCAGAGACCTAACCGTAATGGAACCAAGAGATCATTGTGCAGAGGGAAGGGGTTGCTTTTTTCTCCTCTACCGTTTTATGGAGTTTCTCCATGTTATTGCTGGAGCACTGAGAATCTCTACTCATGGTCAAGACCTGCTTAATGCTGTCAAACTGGCTTTTGCTCTAAAGATCAATCCTGCATGGACGTGAGCAGAGGTATGAATTTAATTAAGTAAGTGAATTGTTATTTTAGGAAGAACACTAAATTTGCAAATATTCCCTCTCATGCCCAAATCCATCTGTGTCACTGGTTGCATTAGCAGGCAGAGATGGAGAGCTGGAAGTTTTGGGCCATGGCACTACAAGTCAGGAAATCTTTGATTCTGATTTAGGGCCATGTACAGGTTTCCATCTGGAAGAGGGTCCTCTTGGATTTTCAGTACAGTAAAGAGAGACTTCTGCAGGGCACTCACCTGCTTTGTTGCCTACAAAGGGCCTCTGAAGGGGCTCCTAAATAGGCAAAATAGCTAACTTTCAGCATGTGGCAACTGGCTCCTGAAGGGCCTTGAAAATAAGGCATTAAGCACTTTTGAGGAAAAAGAAAGAAACAGGAGTCCTGAGGCAGAAACCAGTCTGAGAGAATGAAAAATATTGCTAGTTGTGTTGCAAAGCAGAGGACTTCAGTGTGCTATAGCATTCTGGAGTTCACAGGACCCATGATGAACTCAGAAAGCTGCAGTGTTATTGATGTTCAGCCCACCAGAAAGCTGCACCAGAAAGCATTTCATACAGACACACTTATTGTTTTAGAACAGGTACTCCAAATTGAAAAAAGCAAAGGCTAGTGTCATCTAACACCTTCTACCGACTAAAAGGGACTCACAGGAAAGCAGGAGAGGGTCTGTTTATGAGGGTATGTAGTAACAGGATAAGGGGCAATGGCCTCAATCTGACAGAGAGTGGGTTTAGATTAGGTATTTGGAATAAATTCTTTGCTGTGAGGATGGTGGCACTGGCCCAGAGGAGCTGTGGATGCCCCATCCCTGGAAGTGCTCAAGGCCAGGTTGGATGGAGCTCTGTGGAAGCTTTCCCTGTCCATGGCAGGGGACTGAAACAAGATGACATTTAGGTCTTTCTATGATTCCATGAATCTAAGATTCTCATCTCTCTCCTTTCAACTTCACTGTCCTCTCATAGTCAGATTAAAAGCATTTCCTCATTTTAAAAAGTCCTCTTGCCATGATTTCTTTGGTGGCTACCTCCTGTCTCATACTTCTTCCCACTCACAAACACTTAGGCCTTTTCTGACCTTGAAATGAAACCCTACAAACCCTTTCTGAATGGTGTAAATTAAGCACGTATAAAATTTGCATTATGAAAAATTGTACAACCTGCATGAGTAAAACAAAGCTCTTTATCATGAGAAATATTAATATATACTTACCCTTAAAATCTCAGTCTCTCTGATGCTCTCAGTATCTCCAGAACCTGATTCTTCAGGTTCCAGTCTATTCTGAAATTAGAAGAATTTAATTTTAAATTATTGCTTCTAAAGATGACAAATGCAGATATCACTTCACATTTACTGGAAATGCAACTATCATCAGTATCCTTACAGCAGTCTGTCACTGGTAAAATAAATTATAATTCAACAAAAGCATTTTACTTTTGTTGCTGGTGTTTCATACCATCTTCTTTTGTAGTCACTGAGCACTGTACTTACCTGCAGGTGCTTTATGAGCACAGTGATAACTATCCTGCAGGATACACATGCTATATGGCTGTTCAAGTAAACTGAAGCAATATCTTAGACAAATTCTCACTTCTGAAAGGTACCTGTCAACATCAAGAATATCCTAAAATGCAGATCTAACAAATAACCCCAGTTTCCTACAACATGCCCCTCATTTAAAAAGCCAAAAAAGAGATGACTCTTATAAGGAGAAATCAATACACCGAAGCCTTTTATAAAACATTCTGCTTTAGAAAAAACACCTTAGTGTTTAGTCCTTGGTGAGTTTCATAGCTGTGTACATTTTGCAGACTACAGAGAAAAGCACAGAGAGAAGTACTACCTGAATAAGTTATCACAGTACCTAAACTAATATTTCAAATGCCTGGGAGTAAAGGATGCATTTCTTGGATGTACTGAAACTTCTTCCTGTTCACTACAGAATGAAAGACTTTGAAACTTGCTGTCACAGAAAACAAGAAAGTAAAGGCAGTGTAGGACGTGGTGTTCCCTGCTACATTTATAGAAGTGGCCTTTGACTGGGTAAAACTGTTGGCCTGGAGCACCTTGTCCTGGGGATCTGGGGCTGTCTTGCTGGTCTATTGAAGTCAGCATCAGTGCGGGCTCAGCAGTGCAGCAGAACACTGTTAATCTGTTTCTGCAGAAAGTATATTGGCTTAATTTAGCAGACCCAGAATCAGGAGAGCATATAATCCATTTTGGCCAGTGGAATATGTTCCAAACTGTCTAGTTAAATCCTCACGATACCCAGTGTGACAGATGGTTTTGTGTAAAAGTCCACCCCAGGATTTCCACTGGTGTCAGTGGTGAGCTCTGTGTAAGCATAAAATCAGTTCTCACACCATGAACTGAAACTTCAGGCCAGATTCCCCTCTTTAGCCGGGTGCACGTGTATCCTCATGTACAGCAGTAAGATGGATCTGAAACTCATTCTTTAACATTGCCTGAGTACTGAGCATTCAAAATACAAACACTGCCATCATGCTGGTATGTGTTCTGGTATTTAATGACAGCAAACATAACTGACTGTCAAACCATTTCTCTGTTCAGTAGCAGGAAGAAATTAATAATTTAGGCTTAGAATGTATTTTTGTGGAAATGTTTGTTTCGCGTTCTCTGATATATTGTTGCTTTTGCATAGGAGAGCACACGCATCCACTGACATTTTAAAATGTGAATACTGGCTGTTTTTGTAGCTTCCGGTAGTCACACACTTCGATCAGACTTTTATTTGCATTTCTGCATGAATGTTTTAGAAAACATGATTATCTCTGCGGCAGTCAGGCTACTTTCCCAGAGAAAACCTGTTTAGTTCTGGATTCCTCTGTGGCAAGCTGCGCTCACTGACAGAGAACCCCAAATACTCACTAATCCTCTGGAAGGAGCAGATGGTCCTGTGGGTCCTGGCAGTCCCGGGGGTCCTGGCAATCCCTCACCAGGATCACCCTGAAACAGGAATTAAGATAAATCAGCAAGGATTTAACCACATAAAGACTATAAGCACTAGCTACAATCTGTGTGGATTTCCAATCACAAGAGCGGCTGCTTAGATGTTATGAGCAGGGTTGGACTTTGTTCATTTCTGAGAGAAGCTCCCAAGGAACACGATCTTTGCATTGGCAATGGAAGAAAGAACTTTTCCTTTTCTAACTTCTGCAATGAATTTGCAAATGTACAAGCAGCATTAACAGCATTAGGCAGTGCATAAGTCTTGCCAGAATAAGGTTTAACTGTGGATCTTGCATTTTTGGGGTATATTATATATGAACCCTTGCCCTGCCCATCAAGAAAAACCAAACCAAACCAAACCAAACCAAACCAACAANAAAAAAAAAAAAAAAAAAAAAAAAAAGAGAAGAAAGAAAGAAAGTATGGTCACACCATGGTACTCCATCTGTAAATTTCTTGATTTTATTGCTACCCTCTGTAATGCTTTTTTCAATACCACCACAATATGATTTTTCTTCTGTGTGTTGACCTTTATCTACTGCCAACACAACGAAAGACCCTGTACAAATATGTGTCATTTTCTCTCATAATTACTACCATTTCTTATAATTTGTCTTTATTACATCACCTCTGACATTTTGCTGAGGTTAGTTTGAACTGCTTCAGCTTCAGATGTTTGTGACTTTTAATGTTTTTTCTGCTCAAGTCCAGCATTTTTCACTCGAGTCAAGAGTTGAGGTTTTGCCTCCACCAAACTGTGCTTTACCCTCTAACCTGCCCGTTTGCTATCTGGGCTTATGAGCATTTTAATTGTGTTCTCTAAATTCACATATTCAGTTACATAGCAGGAAACACTGACTTTTAACTGCCTCTTGGTCACTTGCTCTTTATGCTTGAGAGTTCATTAGATAAATCTATTCATTCAGTTCTTTGTTCCCTACGGCTTTGTCAAATGGTTCCTATAGTGATACTTCAGTCATACCCACAGAGAATGTGTTTAATTAATTTGGGGCTATTTTCACTCTCTGCCAGCACGTTCATTTACAGATGCTCTTCATTAATTTTAACACATCCTCGCTTTTTCCCAATGACTATTACATTAGTTCCTGGCAGTGTTTGGTGCTTGTTTTCATGCAATTTCTTCCCCTTTGTGTGCACTGCAAGGTGGACAAAAACCCCAGGGTCATGGACATTTTTAGGAGGCCTGATGTATCCATTCCCAAGGAGCATCTCATGGCTGTATCTCTGCACAGAACATGGACCACAGTGGAAAAGTGACAGCCAGCTCCCCACTCTCCACTGATATATAGTCCCCCATTCACTCCTGGCTTTCCATTTTCAGTGAGAAGAACCACAAAGAGGAAGGTGGATCTTACTACTGTTCCTGAAATTTAAATATTATTATGCTGGAAAAAGTGCTGACAGTCTTTAGACAGCACAACAGTTTTGAATTTTTGTGTGTGCACACATCAACTCTTCAAGCTTTGATCACTCTGCCAACACAGCTAGGCCTAGGAAATCACACTGATTTGGATACTGAAACAATTTTCTGAACAGCTGATACCTTAAAAGAGGATCAGAGCAGTGTCTTCTTGTTTGTCCTGTTTTTACTGCAGGAATTTTTTCTGTTTAAAGTATTGCCAAGACAAAGCTCTGCATTTGAAGCTGTCAGCTTTCCTTAGTGCTTTTGAACCTATTGTTAGGATTTTTAGCACTTGTTTGCTAACTTCACAATGTCTCTTTGAAGTGCCCCTTGAAAATACTAGTCCAATTTTAAAATGAAAAATTAAACTTAAGATGCTGTTACTAAAGTAGCCATAAAAGTAATTAGGAATAGACTACTGGAGTGTTTTCCTTTCCAATATTAACTTTTGCTCTCTAAGCTAAGCTGCTTCTCCTGCTGCTAGAATGTTCTCCTTCTGATGGCTGCTTTCATCAGTAAACTAAGGCTGGATGGCCTTTGGCTGTGAGGTCAGCTGGAACAGACTGGCAGGGCCCACTGTCCTTAGGTGCTTGACTCTGGGACTCCTTTTAGCCCTGCGTGTTCAAAGCTAGTATTTTGAACATGTTTTTTTGTGCATCTTGCATGAAATAACATCAGAAGTACTGAAATCCATCAGCATGGGTATTTGAAAATAGAAAGCTTACTGGGATGGGACTGGAGGAGTACAGAGCCAACCTGTGCAAAGTCTCATCTTGCAGCGTACTGGGTGCTTTTAACAACTGATGCTGCCCCTGAGGCACTGTCTGACTGAGATCTATTTGGAGATATTTGGAGGACAAAACATTGTCAGAGACCATGCCTGCAAGTCTGAGCCCTCAGCAAACCAGTGAGTTCCTGGGCCTGTTCCATTTGGCAGTGTAGGTGTAGCACTTGCTGCTGAAGATTGGAATGACCTAACAGGAGCTGCGGCTGCAAATTAAAACGCATTTGCTAATTTGCACTTTGTTTATATATAGAAGAAATGTAAATACCCATAATCTTGTCATCTTTTCCACTTGCTTTGTTTTCATTAAAAGAATCCTGACTGATTTTATGGTTATGTCAGTACCAAGTGCCCTAGAAATAACTGTGGCCGCAAGAAGGACCAAAGCAGATTTGCAAGAAATATAAAAACTAATTGTCGAAGCACATTTACATGCCTGTAATGCCTGTTGACAACTGATACAATGTTTTGTTGATAATCTGCCTTCCCAGCCTGTCTGTCCTGAAGGGTTCGTATCCATACACTGCAGCACTCCAGTTGTGTGCAATCCCACCATGTCTCTGTGATCTCTAACCCTGTGGCTGTGCACGTACTTGTGAGTCCTCCTGTTTGTCTCCTGTGCTGCCTGGTTTTGTGAACGTGTGCCTGAGACAGGTCCCAGAGGAGAGCAAGGAGTCCTCATCCTGATGTACCTGAGATGCTCCCTGACTGCCCCACTTGCCTTCACTTCTCTACAGTTTGTGAGAACTCTCTGTTCAACATATCTTTCCATTACAGCTGGACATAGAGATGGGGAGTTGCCATGCAATCTTGTGACCTGATTCCTGTACTGGAGATGAATTTTGCCTTTGAAATTATTCTGGATCATTTCAAATGAATCTGAACAGATGAGATTTATATGGGTCATGTCTGTGAAATTATGAAATCTGTATTGTTATGTTAAACAGATGAAAGGGATTATTAATTTGACACTTGGAGTTACTATCAGTATGTCAATTTTGTGTACAACATGTACTTTAATAATAGATTAATCCATTACATCTCACTTCATCTCAGAAGAGATACAAGCTGTTACTTTAGATGGTTTAACTCTTATTTCAATTTTGCTAATTTCCTAAGGGTAATATGATTATATTGACTCTGTTAAATCACTTAGCCAGTAGAGTAAGTTGCCCAGAGCAGTTATATACAATTGATTTTTCTTTATTAAGTGTTCAATATATTATCCTTAGCTCTTCTGTGAAAGCCCAGCTTTTTCTACTGCTGAAACTTATTCACATCCTTGAAAAATACTTACGATTCTGCTATGGTGCCATCCAGCCATTAATGGATGAACAGTAGGATGTTTAAGTTCTTCCTGTGATTCTGTATTTTTATGTTACTCTCAGAATGAACCAAATAAATGCATATCCAAGAATAAATAGTATCTGGTTGATTGTTGGCATTAACAGGACACATACCTTTTCACCTTTTGGGCCTGCTTTTCCTTTCAGTCCTGGCAACCCCTGAAGTCCATTTTTACCCTAAAAGGAAACAACAGTTTTAATTATACATCCTCTTTCATGCAGGTTGAACAGGCTGTACGCTTAGCAGCAGAGGCTGGATATTAAGGGTGCTAGATTCTAACTCTTGGTTTGTGCAGTGGGAGGAAGTATGGGATTTGGCATAGAATGCCCCTGGCAGTGCCCAAAATGTGCCTCTCACCACATCTACTCTTCCCACAACAAAGTGGCAGAGAAGCCTGTTTGGGGGATGCAGATGGAAACACCCGCAGGCTGCGTTTGGATTGGGCGGAGTGCCAACAGGACAGCCACAGCACTGATGGAAAGGATTTTTAAAACTGTAAGATTTGTAACACACTACTGCCAGCTGCTGCCCTGACTGCACAAAATCATACCATTAACTTAAGCCTGCTCCCACCATCTACTAAAACTTTTTTTTTGTCTTAACCAACCTGAATCTATTCAGCTTCTACCAGTAGGATCCTTCCTGAGGACACACCTCTGACAGGCAATGTGGGATACTAGATAGCATATCAACCCATTTTCCATTCTAAACTTCACTAGTCAAATTAATCCCAAATTATCATTCTTTACATCTTTATATTACCTACATACAATATGCATATGCTCTTCCTATAGAGGCTTATTCACTGGCTAGAAAGAGCTCCCACCAGCTTTAAAGTCAGCGCTACTATAAAATGGGGTCGCTTATGAATTCAGTTAGCACACTCAAGAAAATATCCAGAAGGCAAATAAATTGTATTTTCCCACTGGCATTTTGGGAATCTGGACAGCTGTGGTTATGGACTCTACTGAACAAGTTTTAGGACTGCCCTAATTTTAAAGATAGGTTATATAAAGTCATTAGGGAGAAAAACTTATCTCTAGACTGAAGGGTGGCTTTTTTCCTATGATGATTTTTCCTGTAGAGTTACTGGTAGCAGATTAATAGAATAGTAGCAAACACATGACCAAGATAAATACAGAACATGCTAATTTCACTGCTGAAGCCCCATCAAACCAATAGTAAAGGTGCATGGGTATATGTAAGATTGGAGCCCAGATGCACATGGACAAAAGCCTAACTACAAAAAAGTGCAAGACACTGTCACAAGATGCCTATGATAGAGAGCAGGACTGTTTTTCACGAGGATAATACCACTGGATTTTGAAGCATTTGAATTTCATTTGAGAAATTTTCTCTAAGACATATTGGTTTTATAGAATTTTCTTGGAAGACATGCTGCATGAAGATAGTCAGGCTTCCATTAATACATAAAATATAAACTTCTTGTCTAAAGCCACCTTAATGACCTGAGTTTTGGCTAAATATTTGAAAACCTAGCTACATTTCTTTGAAGATACCAGTGTCTGAAGGCAGCAGTCAGAAGGGAGCTCAATAATGCGCCCCATGAATGACTACTGAATTATTTTTTTAATATCTTTAGCCACATCAGTTTCATTTAAGTTGCAGGGGACAGGAAGGATCAGGAAGCTCCCAGCAGTGGCACATGTTAGTATAGAAAAAAGAGGACCAGGCATGGGAATGGTGACAGCCTCTGGGTGGTAAAGTCCTGGAGAGGGAAAAGATGCACAGCAGCAGAAAGAAAAAGAAAAAGAAAAAGAAAAAGAAAAAGAAAAAGAAAAAGAAAAAGAAAAAGAAAAAGAAAAAGAAAAAGAAAAAGAAAAAGAAAAAGAAAAAGAAAAAGAAAAAGAAAAAGAAAAAGAAAAAGAAAAAGAAAAAGAAAAAGAAAAAGAAAAAGAAAAAGAAAAAGGAGCCAGGCAGTCGAACATCAGTAGAGGACAGATACAAAACAGCAGCTAAGATGTGCACAGATTATGACGGCTATGGGTTTCTTTTTGTGTGCTTTGCTGGGCAATTCCTCACATAGAGAATGCATGTGTAGACTATCAGCAGCTTGTGGTGGATTGACCCAGGGGTGGGAGTTGTCTGGACAAGCTGGGAAGGAACACCCCAGGAAGAGGACAGCAAATGTGACAGAGAAGGGTAAAGCAGAGGAACTCGGAGAAAGGAAAGCAGCAATGTTGAAGCAGAAGATGCAGTCGAATTACTGCACAAGGGTAAAGGGGTGAGAGGTACATCTCAATTAACTCAAGTGTACTCTCAATTAACTACAAAGTTAATTGCAGCTGAGGTTAGGAGCAGGCAACATGGAAGCATGTGTCTATGGAGGGTCGATGAAGGGGTGTGAGTATGTCCCCTTTTTGAAATTCCCCTCTGCAAGAAAAGCCAGCCTCACCAGACCTGAATTCCTAGGACAGCTGCTTATACTATACCATGCCTCTTACTTTCTTTGCAACTGGGAAATCATAAATTTCTCTTAGAAACCTGGATTTTGCTGTTGAGGATGTCAACTACTGCACCAGAACTGTCTTCTAAAGAGAGAAGATGAAGAAAACACGTTGCTGCTTAAACCTCAATGTACCAAAGACTCATTAAAAATGTTGTGTTTTTCTTAATTCAGTTCACCAAAATATGTATAAAGGAGTACTTACAGGTAAGCCATTTTTACCAGGAGTGCCCTAAAATAAAACACCTTTGTTAGAAAAATAAATAAAACACTGTAACATAGAAGTAACAAAAGAGAAGAGCAATTAATTAAATTGTGATGTGACATGCAGTGACAAAATGCTTGTGCTGATAGTTCACAAGGGTTTGAGGTGTGAAACATCCCGGATATGGAGAAGCCACTGAAGGAGGCCTGTGTGTTCTGCACCTTTGCACACACTCAAACCTGGCAGCTGGGAGGGTGCTGCGGTCCTGCCCACGGAGTTGGAATTGCTGCTCTGAGAACATTTGTATGTTGGCACAGCAGCTGTTTGCCTTTGCTTTCTGGTGGGTGTCACTCACCAGGCCCCTGCCCCAACACTTGTGCAGGGCAGGCAAGATCCTCCTGAGCTGCTGGGCTAAAGCCCATCGCATAGAAGGGTAACTGGTGACAGTATGCAAGGCTGTGCAGTTCCAGCTCTCCATGCACGTGTGATAGATCACCATCACCCTTTCTAAAATACATGTTTTCTTTCAACAGAGAGAAAATACTCACAGGCTGACCAAGCTGCCCAGGTTTCCCTGGAGATCCTGGAGGTCCTTGATCTTTATTTTCCACGTCTTCTATTCCTGACCCTCCTAGAGACTCTGTGGACCCATCCTCTACTGCCTGACCTTTCTGGCCCTGAGTAATTAAAATGTGAAATAAGAAAAATATGTTGTGTTACTTTGCCCATTTATCTCTCTTCCCTTCCCCTCCCACCCCTTCCCTTTCTCCTACACCCCTTGCTTTGTTCAATGCAGTCAGAACCTGACAGGCACCATACAAACTGTATATTTCATTCAGCAAAGGCAATCCATATTAAAGATCATTCATGCACCTACAAATAAGTTGCTCTCTGAGCTGGTTACCTAGATGCAAATGATAATGATCTTATTTCATATCCCCATAAATCTGCACAGTTGAAGTAATTAGTGTAAGTTTGAAAAAATACAATTTTCACATACTCCGTCTGTCAGGGAAAAAAATTGTGAGAGTCAAGATAGACATGTCCAGGAGTATTTTAGCCAACTTCCCCAAGATCCACGACTCTAACAAAGGAGGGTTACATATCGGTTAAAAAGCGGCAGGAGATGAAACAACAGTAATAAAGAGTAAAAACTGACAACAGAAAGACTAAAATATTGCTAAACATTAGTATTTGGTCAAGAGAAAGTAATAATTACAAAAGGAATAATTTAAATATTCCAGGAACAAAATAATACTTCCAGAAATGAAGCTTGGACATTAATACATATTTAAATTAAAAACCAGTATACAGAACAAAACATGTAAGTCAGTATTGTATTTTGAAATAATCCCTAGAATTTACCCACATTTTAAAGCACCAATAAAATATTTTGAATTCCATTAGCAGCTAATGAAAGTAGGAGGGATGAAATATAATAGCTGCAAAGCATTTTAAAGTTAACAGGATGACAACTTTCAGCAAAGGAACTGTAATCTGATTTTTAAAAAGACATTTCTGGGATTTGCCAAAAGGACAGGTCCCAAAGACGAGCATTTTTTATTTTTTAAACTTTTTTTATTTGTTTAAATCTGGACTCATTACTCATTACAGAATTTTTTCCTACCTGGAAAAGCATTAAAAGACAATCTATCTAGTTAAGCTGTGGGTAGAGATCATAGCCTAAATGAGATAACAGGATTGTTGGTCCAGTGTTAGAGTGCTGAAGGAGGTAGCAGATGGCATGGCAGGACCCCTCTCAATCACCCGCCAAAGATTTTGGGAGTCTGGGCAGGTTCCTGCTGACTGGAAGATAACCAGTGTTATTCCAGTCTACAAAAAGAGTGTAGGGAAAGATGCAGAACTACAGATCTGTTAGCCTAACCTCAGTTCCTGGAAAATTAGGGAGAGGATCATACTGAGTACCATTGAAAAGCATTTAAAGAACACTGCACTTATCAGAAACACTCAGCCTGGGTTCACAAAGCAAAAGTCCTGTTAGATAATTTGGTAATCTGGTATGTTTCTGTGGTGAAGTCACCCACATGAAAGATGAAGAGACAGAGGTGGATGTAATTTCCCTGGATTTTTGTAAGGTTTTAGATGCTGTCCATCACAGCATCCTTTGGGACAAATTTTCCAGCTGTGGGATGAGTTGGTTCATGGTGTGCTGGGTGAAGATCTGGCTGAAGGGCAGAGCTCAAGGGTTGCAGTGAACAGGGCCACATCTGGCTGGTGACTGGTCACCAGCAGTGTTCCTCAAGGATCAGTCCTAGGAGAGTTCTGTTCTRTATATCTCTCGGGGATCTGGATGCAGGAGTTGAATGCACCATGAGCAAGTTGGCTGATGATTCCAAATTGGGRAGGGCTGCTGACTCTCCTGGAGGACAGGAGGCCTTGCAGAGGGATCTGGATAGAGTGGAGCGTTGGGCATAAAACTAAACAAGAAAAAATGCTGGATTCTGTACCTAGGAGTAACACTGAGTACAAGCAAAAATTGAAAGAGAAGTGGCAGCAACAACTTTTAAAAACTATTATTTTCTAAATGATTGGTCATTATTATAATATATATTCATCCTGGGTATCTGTGTAGTGAAAAATATTTAGAAATTGAAATAAGATTAAGGAGAACTTGTAAAGATAAGTAAGTAGCAAAACTACTTGTCACAATAGATTTAAGTGTAATGTGTCACACTACTTAAATCAAGAATTTTATTTAAGAAAAATGGCCCAAAAATGAAAAAAATTAGAAGATAGTAATAGTTTATCTGGTATTTAGTTTAACTATTTGTTTATATAAACTAATAAAAGAATAGTTGCTTTAAAAATATGTGAATGCAGGCATGAAAATGATAGAGGAGTCATATTTGGAAGTTCTCTGACAAATATTAAAACTTCTTGAATGTCATCTCCAATGGATGATACTTAATGTTTCATCACATGTTACATTTTGCCACAGTAAACACAGGAAGACAAGACCCTGCAAAGGAGCAACTTAAACACTTGAACTAAACATACATAGTGTGGAAATTTTATTCTAAATTTCTCTCATTCATGACACAGTGTGTTTTCTAGCAAAAAAAAAAAAAAGCTGTCATAACTTGCTGTACTTTCAAGCAATAAAAAGAATGAACTCTTGGTGTAGGAGTCTCAAGGCAAGAGAAAAGAAAGTTCATTATTTAGTTTTTGCTTAGAAAAATCTGTGGTGGCTGTTGGATTAGGAATGTTAATTAATAAAAAATGTACTTCCAGCTGATTATTTTGAAATATACCAGCAAGTATTCCAGTAACTCACAGGATTCCACATGGGTGACCTACATAGTTCTAATTTGCAGGATCACACAGAATTCAGGTTGCACACTACCTTACATATGCAATATGTTTCAAAGTCCAAATTTTCCTGGTTTTGGGACTAAAAGGTTAGGCATACCATAAACCCATGATACAAACCTCCTCTCTGCTTACTTCTGGCAAAACACCAGCACCGGAGCCATCTTCTTCTCTTAACATTTTCTGTGTGACAGGGGAAGACTCAGTGCTGCCTTGTCCAATTTCCATGACAGCTGAATCTAAATAAAATAATCACTTATTAATGAGAGAGCAAAACAAAACCTGCCCAGAGGTATTTATCAGAGACAGATGTTGCGAGTTGTATAAAAAAAATAAATAATTCAGATTATGACTAAAATACATTCCAAAGATTAATATTAGTCATTTTAGAACTCTGAAAATTTTAAAAGAAAAGAAAAAAAAAGAAAGATGAAAGTAAAATTACAAAACTTGTCTATTTTAAGGTCAAGGACTGCATTGCATCATCATGTTTTCCTCTAGTCTAATGGTTACCTATTTGCCATCCTTGTAACACAAAAAAAATTGAGTAAATTACAACAGGTGCTATCTGAAGTATGTATGGAGTTTAAATAGCGGCATTGTCTTTGGCCTGATTAATAAAAGTAGCGTTTCTTTTTTGTTTTCTAGGGGTATTCTGAAGTTGTCCTAGCAGGGAGAGCTGGATTCCTCACTGCATCATGCCTTGCTGTCATTGCTTAGCTGCCTACACTTGCACCCAAAACACTACCCCCAGTACACTAGGCACATTCACATCCTTTGGAGGCAATAGAAGAAGTAAATAGTTGTTAATTCCATAGCAGGATTCAGTTGTACATGGAAGGCTGGTCATCAAATAAATACTCATGTTAAATCCCTTTTAAACATGCCAGCAGGACTGTTTGCAGAGGTATGACTCAAGGGATGCCATGCTTCTCCCTGACCTGAGCAGAAAGAAGAGGATTTTTCTCCTTTCATTCCCTTTGCCTAACACTTGCACTTTTACTGGAGTGTTGCAGATTGTCAGTTTCTTAGTTTTATCCAAGTACTTTTTTTTTGAAAATGTAAAATATGAGGTACAATTCTGTAAATGAAACGTCCACATTATAGAAGGCTAAATCCCTCCTCTACATGTTTAACAAAAATGAGTCTGAGATAAGCCCCTACATGGAGGGAGAAGTGAGAGATGTGATGTACAGTGGCTATAGTTGCTACCACTTACTTTTGCTGCTATTAATAAATTGTATTTTAGCAGACTGTATTTTCAAAGACCAAATGTTTGATGTGCCAATTCTTTTCTAGCACACAGGATGTCCAAAACCATAGGATTTTCATTCCTGGCTGCACCCAAAATATGACAGTGGCTTTCCATACACAGGGAAATGACAAACTCAAAACCAGAGAATGTAAATTACCCCACCCCCCCAAAAACCCCCCAAAACCCGAGGCAGTGCCTTGTTCTTTAAATTTAGCTGCTTCTGAGGTTTCTTCTGATCTGTGATTTCCAGAGAAATCATTGTCTTCCAAATAAGACAATATGGTTGGGGGGGCTTCCACTGGCTCAGCCAACGTATCTTCGGGCTAAAAAAAAAAAACAAACATCCCAAAGAATGGTTTAGAGTAAAGGTTTATCACATATTCTAAAGGAAGGATCACTAGATTTCCTTACTCAAAGCACAGTACAGTGATTTCACGAATATAAGCCGCATGGACTATAAGCCGCATCTCTGGATATTGGCAAACATTTCGGTTTTTGTCCTTAAATAAGCTGCACCTGAATGTAAGCCGCTCTGTCGTTCACAGTGAGGACCCGTGTGCAACAAAGTTGCCAAATAGTAATAGAATCGCAACATGGCAGGGGGTTTACTGGCTCGGCTAAGGCTGTGCAGGCTCGTCCCGCTTAGGGCTGCCGACGGGGCCAGGACGGAGGCCCCCCCCACCGCTCCCGCGGCGGCGGGCGGGGATGGAGCCACCCCCGCTCCCGTGGAGGCGGCGGGAGGCAGGAATGGAGCCACCCCTGCTCCCGTGGCAGCGGCGGGCGGGGATGCAGCCTGCCTGCTCCTGCCGTGGCAGGCGGGGGCAGGAGTCCCCCGCTTACCCCACCGGCTGAGGCGATGGCAGCACGGGGCCCCCTCGTCTCTCCCTCGGGCTGTGGCAGAGCAGGGAAGGAGGAACCTCCTCCGCCCCCCGTGCTGCCTGCAGGGAGCCAGCTCCACCCGTGGCACAACAGAGTAACAATTTGTAACAAT
>PYHW01009964.1:2058635-2104958 GCA_013186435.1 Turdus rufiventris
GCAAACCAGAATGCTGAGAAAAACTAGTGTAATACCTTTGGACTCCATTCCTCCAAAGCAAGGGATGTACATTTGACAAACTGCCCTAGGTTACAATGTAAAGATGTGCCCAAAAGTATGTATTCTACCACCATCTGCTGAAACCAGGTGGGGCAGTGATTCTTTTCTCTGTGGAAGATGTCTTCTGCTAATGGGCCATCTGTTAAAAACCAGGTGGGGCAAAGTTATCTTTCCCATAACCCACCCTTCCTCTGGGAGATATCTTCTTTTAATGGGCCATTGAGTCCCACTGCATGACTTATAACATTACATCATCTCATTGTGAGATGCTCCACCCAGGGGGACGAGCCAAACATTTCCTAACTAGATAAAAACTGAGATTTGGAACACCAAGGCAGCCTTTACTCACTGTTTTCCAGAGGACAAGAGCTACCAGATCTTTCTACAGGATCACTACCTCAACAAGACCACTTCATCTGGACTACTACTACCACTCTAACTAGTCAGGTTGTATTCTGACTTTGTCAGTAGTTTTTCTTTTCTACTATTGCATTTATTTTACTTTTTTCTCTCTCTTTTTTTTTTCTTTTCCCTTCTCTCTGTTAAATTGTATTTCTGACTTGGAGTGTCTCACTGGTTTTGCTTTCAAACCATGACACAAACTTATAGAGAGGGAGGAAACCACAAGCAAAGTACACTTGTCAGAGACTGCATTTTCGATTAGGACCTTGGCTTGTTTCATTCCAGTTCAGCACTGCTTAACCTATTAAAGTCTCTTTATCTCAACCCATGAGTTTTCTGACTTGTCTTCCAATTCTCTGCCCATCCCACTGGTGGGGCAAAGAGTGAGTGGCTGTGTGGTGCTTTGTGGCCAGCTAGGATTAAATAACATCTTTCAGAAGGAGGAATAATAACCAAAAATTCAACTATTGCTGTGTGTAATTTTGAACAGGGCAGTAAATTTGAAGATTATTAAACAGAAGTTAAAAACAATAGCTAAAAGAATTTATACTTTTCCAGATAGAGAAGCTAGACATCTTTCCTGAATTAGCTACAATTTTATCCAAATGAGAAAAAGCCAAGGCACAGTAAAATTTAATGGATTAAATTTTGTGGTGTGATATAAAATGCAGAGGAGTCATCAAGCACTCATAATCCCAAGAGGTGATTTTGCAGTCATTTGGAAAATCCCTACCTGGCTGCAGAAATTCAGGAAAAGTAAAATGTAAATCCTGAATCCAGTGAGGAATTACCCCATGCAGCAATACCAGTTGGGGCAGATGCCTGTCTCTTGATCACTTAGAGAAAGATGAGAGCAAGGACTGCCTCAAGGCTCAGAATAATCTTATCAATGTGTAGAAGATCCTGATAAGAGGGAGTAAAGAACACAGGACCAGATCCTTCTCACTGGCTGTAGCCAGTGAAGGGAAAAGGGACAATGGGCAGGCATTAAAATACAAGAAATTCAGACTCTATGTCAGAAAAAAACCCTCCATTGAAACAGAGAGGCTGTGGAGTCTCCAGTCTTGAGGAAATCCAAAACCAGCTGTCACTGAACAACCTGCTCACTGAGCAATCTGCTGTATTTGGTTCTGCTTTGAAAAGAGAATTGGACAGGGCAATTTTCAAAGGTCCCTATCATACTAAACTAGTCCGTGATTCTGTGCAAAGCACAAGGAAGGCCAAAATGAGTTCAATGAGCTATATGTAAAAGGCAAAAAAAATTATAAAAATTTATTCAAGCACATCAGGAGCAGGAGCCTGTGTCAATACTTAATAAAGTTATAAAAAGAGTGATCAGAGAATTTGAAGTCTATAGGAGAATAAAATAAGATTTTCTTCCCTTCATGTTGACCTTGGAAGAGTTAAAATTCCTGCAGAAAAATGTTCTTGGGAAACTCAGCAATGGATATGACTAAAACTGAAGCCTTTTTATGAAAAAGGTAGGAAACACAGACAGTCAATGACAGGACATCACAACCAAAAAGGTTTTGCCCACGGGTTCTGTAAGATTCAACAGTGAGAGAGATGAAGTCTGTGTGATATCAGACAAATGTGAGCATGGCTTCTGTGAAGTAATTTCTCAGAAACCTACTGATTTTCTCTAAAGGAACTAATGAGAACTTGTATTAAAAAGAAGAATGTTTGACACAAGCAGCATGGAAAGCTTCATCGTGAAGAACGGGCTGGAATTTTTAAGCCGGGTACAAAAAGTGTGGAGGACATGATGTGTTAGAAATCTCTAAAAATGGTAAGAAACAGTTGTTTACTCTGTTATCCAGTTGATTAACCACCAAATGAGTGCTGCAATTAGTATGTTCAAAAGGGCAAGAAAAAGGTGCGTGTCCTTCACAAAACATGTCATTAAATTAGCTAGAGAATTCTGCAGCAGGAATCAGAGGGTGGTAAAATTCTAATTTGTTAAAAAAATCCCAAACAACAAAGCAAGAAATTCAAGGATGAATAACTCAGCTGAGTTCCACTAACCACATATACTCTTGGCTCAAGCATTTGCTGAGATAAAAACTGATGCAGAGTAAAAGTGTTCCCAGAAAGTGTCATATATATTTTCCCAATCTTGAATTATACTCTTTTCAAGATCTGTTTGCTGATTGTTGTCAAATATGCCAGAATTTTTATCTGCCACTGTGCCATCATTGTCATGAATGGGTGCATGTGGTTCTCATGGGAGCCTTTGAAACTTGCTAAATAAGAAAGCTACTCATCAAATCTAGACCCCACCCTCTGAAAGGGTAATATTAGAACAGAATTGTAAAGTAAATAAATGAAATAACTTTACCCTTATGGGAAGACGAGAAGGTGCAAGGGCTTCTTGTGCCTCAGAACCATCATGTTCTTGAATGTTGCCATTGCCACTGCTGTCCCCTGAAGCCTGTGCAAAACCCAATTTGGGAGGAAGTTAATAAAAATCAGGGAAAAAAAGCTTAATCTCCAAGCAATTGGTATTTAAATGCAGAAATATGCCCCTTTTTTTGGTTGGTGAAGGCATTTCAGTACTTATATCATTCCATGAAAATAACCCTTCAGAAAAATAAAAGCCATAGTTAATTTCCTGAAAGGTGTTTAAGAACAAAATAAAATTATACTAAAAAAAAAAAAAAATAGGTTTGGGGGTTGTACAGGAAAAAAAATCTGCCCCATAGATAGTTTTAAGTATGATACAATTTTTCCAAGAAAAAATTCTACATTTAGTGTTATGAAAGATGTCAAACGGAAATTTACTTTGAAATTATTGAGGAAGTGTTTGTAAGAATACTTACATAAGGGTCATCATCTTCACAATGATCTTCAGTAGCCCTTGGGTCAGATTTGATTGTTAGATGTTGAATGGATCCCTATATGGAACATCAAAGACATTTCAAGGAAGTAATATTTTAAGTAGCGTGTGTGGTGGGGAGTGAGGGTGGAGGGGTGGGAAATAAACAAAGCAACAAAATACCCCAAACTGTGTTCTGATGTACTTGGAAAATGATCTGAAGTAAAAAATTCCATTACAATAATGGAATAAAAGATACTAAAATATATAAAGATATAAATATGTTCACAAATTTTTCTTTTGCAAAATGTAGAGCAAATGGAAGCTGACAGAATATAATGACTGTCATGTCCCAATGACACTGTGATCACCACACTGCATTGTTAGTGCCCCAGCTGAAGGATCTAGTCCTGGATTTTGTCATACACTCTGTAAAACACTGTCTGCTTTTTTTAGTTAAAAAGTGCATAGCAGCTCCAGAAGTGGCATGTGAAAACCCTAAAAATGAAGACAAAGGATGGGAGGGGAATACCAATAAGTGATGAAATCAGTCAGGAAGAAACCAGTTTAAAACTTTCCAGAGAGGAAATAAAGGAGATGGATTTTTTGATAACAAATGTTTCTTTTTTCAGAGTCACAAACTGTACTTCTCAGTCTGACACACTGAAGGAACAGTGATAATTTCATTTAAAACATTTAACTATTGTTTCTGCAAAGACTCAAAGGGTTTTAAGAAATGTGGGGGATGTTTCCTTATTACAAGATCTCACAGAGTTAGATATGATGCACAATAAGGCACAAATATTCAAGCCAAGAACCTGTTTACATATAATACGCAACCTAGAATATTTTAGAAAATTATAAAATTCGTGATTCTATCTTTTAAAATCCTCTAGGTAGATTTATCTAGCTTTGAAGACCATGAAATTAATGCACTTGGTGCCTCCCTGATTTTGCTGGCCTTCCGAGGCAATAGTTCAGTAATCTCAACATCCTATTTCTCTCAAAACTTAATGGGCAACTCAGATATTGAATGATGTCAGACTGACTGAACAGTTCACTGAAAAATCATACATGAAAGGAAGCACAACCAATTAAGCAGTCTCCTGGAAGTCATCCTTTTTTTTTCACAGCACAAGTGAATCACATTTGGAGAATACATTTTTCTCCTCTTGCTCTAATCTGTGGCCCTGGATGGTAAAAAAGAGAAAAATGTAGAGGTCTGATGTTTCCCAAGTGTTACTGCTAGCCAATTCCTTCAACTAGGAAAGTCATGGACCATTCTGCATGATAGGCATGGTAGGTACGTGATATTTAATTCCCTCTCTGGGTCTTACAGCTGCTACTGCCTTCCCTGTAAAAACTAGTTTACAGCATCTGGCATTAGCACTGATTCAGTTATACTTGGTTGTTGTCTGGTTTCTACTTCTCTTTACAAGCACCAGGGCTAGATTTTCCTTTAGTTTCAACAAAACTGGTGATAGTTATGTCCTTTTGTGTCTGACAACCAGAACCTTAGACACATGAATTCCCACTAGCCAATGAAAACCAGCATCTGACATCTATTCATTTGCACAATGACTTGTTTCTGTTTTGGGCAATTAATGTAAACAGTTCTTGGCATAAAAATAGAGTTTGAATGAGGTTCAAACATTTAGTTTTTCTACTCAGAAGCAATTGTGACATATGATGCATGAAGAAATAAAGGCACAGGAGCCTAGAGTACAAGTCACAATTAGTGCTAATGAAGCACTCAGAGTATTGGCTGAAATTTATGTTCTCAATATAGCATACAGAACAGCCTGCTTCAGTGGAAATGCATTACAGTGTCCTCCACCAGGCATTTCTCTCATCACATTTAGAGATTTATTGGTGCTAATCTCAACCAGTGATCATCACATGTGTTTTCCAGGTGGGATACCAAGGTGGTTTCCTTTTCTTGAATGTTTCTCAATCCTACTTAGTGATCAGGCATTCACAACTCTCCTATTTGCCTAAGAAAGGTAGCACCAACATGCAGTTTTTCTACATATCAATTTCCACCCTTTATTTCCTGCTAATCCATATAGTTCTATGATTCTAGGTGCTTAGACTAGTCAGAAAAATTATAAAAGTACATTAAACTCACTTCTTACTAAGCGGAGCTCACCACCTGCCAGTACACCTGAACTTTGGAAAGAACATCTTTATTCCCTAAAGAAAAGGATTCACTCAGTTTTGTGCTGCTGCGTGACTAATTTAGAAGAGATATTAACCTCACAAACACACCACAAGTTCTGAAGTACAGGAAATACAAAAATAGGGCAGATAAAGTGTGACATTTTCCTTTCCATTTGAAGAGTCAATCTCACACATCGTGGCTGCTCTCAGTGACTGAGAATTTCAGTCAGGATGCAGCAGGAAGGAAGTTTGCCCTCAAGCTAAGAGGGCTTGGGAGCTTTGTAGTAGTGGTTTTGGTGCATTCTATTTCCTAAAGCACCTGATAAGCTTCAAATAACACAGATTGTAAAAATACACCCTTATCTTCCAAATATATTTACCTTTGATGACATAATTCTCCTTCTGATGTTGAATATGAATACCTAATAATAAGCATTGGAAGTATTGGCTTAATAGTAAGGTATTCTCAAAAATTAAGAAAATGAATTATCTGAAAACTGCCCTTCGTAGAAAGTCCGTAAAAATTATGTGACATATTTACTTTGAGATTTCTAATATTCAAACTGAAGATTTGGCTTAATATATGGACTATCAATAAAATTCTGAGGCTCTCAGAACATTTGTATATTAAACCAGAGGTTAAATAACGTGACTGTCCAAACCCCAGCTAGGTACGGAAAACACAAGCTATGTGATTTGACCCTCACTTGGGATATAACCACTGTGAGCAGGGTTTCTTGGGTAGAGAATACATGCATTAAACACTGAGGAATGTGAATTTATCAGACAGCACTTACTGTGAACTTTTCCAGTCCTGTGGCTCCTGCATTGCCAACAAATATCCCAGAGCCAGATTCAAATGTCAAGGTTCGAGCAGACCTTTGAAATTGAAGCCTCTGATATTCTTCACAGTCCATGAACAAAGCAACATCATTTCCCTCAACAGTCACTGTGAATTTATTCCACCTGTTAGTCATCACCGGCACTTTAAAGGAAGCAGCCTCTCGGGAGATATGGGACCCAGGCTCCGTGTAGTACATGATTATTCTCTGGGTGCTGTCATCAACTGGTGAAATCCTCAGTCCCAGGTAGATTGTCTTCTGGAAGGCATCTGTTATTGCAAAGAGCACTCCCCCACGGTCGCTGTTTGGTTTCACGGTCACCACAATGGCGAAGTCCCGGTAGAAAGGCGATGGTATTATGGCACTGGTCAGCCGGCCAATGTTGGAGTCTGCACCAAAGCTGTAAGCTGGGAACCCTCCGTAGCCCGTGACAAAGTACACAGAAGGAGGAAGTGGGACTCCTATCAACTCCGTGAGGTCAAGGTGTCCTTTTGAGCCTCGCTCTGTGCATGAGAAAAATTGTGTTATTTACTCTTAGGTACACAGCCCATTTGGTTTACATGATTTAAGAAAGGCCTGAGAAACTGAAATGCAGTGTCGTAACACCAGGAATGTACTTCTGATACTTCAGGCCACAGTCCAGGTAGTGCTTAAACACATCTAGCTATGTACACACGTCATTTTCTGTCCTTTGACTAACAGAGGTTACTCCTATGCTAAAGGAAGGCACATGTAAACATTTGATGACATTGAATGGCAACAAGTATTTCCTGCAACTTCAGCTGTCCATAAACTGCAAAAACTGCTGAAGGTGCTTCCATAGTGAAATCAGTGGAAAACGAGCAACATTTGATTTCTTAAATACATAAAGGTCCTTTTTTCTCACAAAAGCAGCAATCCCTTTCTACAAACAGCATGGCAGTTTCACAAAACAGGATAAAATTCACAGTGGGTTTGCTTTATTCCTTCCAGTTAGCTATGTCTACAACTACAGAGATTAGATTTTATTTATGCCCTATTTTCACATCTATCTCCTTAATTGCACTACATACATAACAAATACTGTTCAGCAATCAAAACTTAGTTTTGAAAGAAGAGTATGTATGCTTTGGCAAACAAGCAGAATTACATATCTCTGCCAAACATGCCCAGAGAGACAACTTCTATCAGGTATTGAAGGAGCAATGACAACAGCTAAGTTTTAACTGGAACCTTGGGAAGGCACACTAGCAGCATACCAGAAACACAACCACCAATTTTCTTCTTCTAAGAAGTAAAAGCAAGCAAGAAAAGATAACATTTTTAATCATAGTCACTGATTCAGGACTGAATCCATACAGAAATCCTATTTCAATTTTTAAACTTATTCAGTTATCTGTGACTGTAATGCCTATATAGGCTGAATAAATCCAAATGGAATAGTAATGAAAAAGGTATGACAGTCCATTTGAATACCACAAGAAAAATGAACTGAAAAACTTTGCTTAAATACCTGATTAAAATCTGACAAAATAAAAGAATCTTACTCTTTGCTCTGTAAACTGGTATGCTGGATCTGATGAAGAGCTAGAGATTTTATTCAGCTGCAATGTACTTCTGTAATTCATTGCTCATATGCAGTACCAGCTTGGAATATGCATGACAAAGTGTTTTCCATCGTATTAGTGGCCTTGCAAAGAAATTGTGAAGTGTTCTTCCTGTGCCAAAGATGTTATAGTACAGTGGAAATAAATCCTAATCTATCTTCTCCCTACCTTATAATCATAGAATCATAAAAGTTGGAAAAGACCTCCAAGATCATTAAATCCAAATGTTAATCCAGCCCCACTATGTTCATCACTAAACCATGTCCCCAGCTACCACATCCACAAACCTTTTGAACAGTTCCAGGGGGAACTCAATAACTCAAAAAAAGTTTATGTGCTTCATACAAAAACAATTGCATACAGAAATATTTTTGAAAGTATAGATGTTTTGTTTAGAAACAGAAAAACTAGCTCCTCATCCAGAAACCAAATCCCTTTGGCACTTTTAAATGCTTTGCCAGATAGATTTTTCCCCTTCTCAATTGCTTAAAAAGTGGATACATTTCTTTTCTGGACAAACACAGCTAACAATATTTTGATTGTGAGTCTAATATTGGGTCATGTTTTCTATTCACACATATATACACATAAAGGAACCTGCACTACAAACAAAATACATAAGCCATTACACAAGGGTAAGAAGGAAAAGAGTCATCTTGAAGGATAATATAGGAACTGCAACAGATACCAAAGCTACATGCAAAGAATCACAACCTGTGGAGCTGCAGTCAAGTTGCAGTTTCCCAGTCACTTACCCAACAGTGACACACAGAGCCCCAAACACAAGCTCGTTTAGCCTCTGAGACAAAAAAAAAAAAAAAAAAAAAAAAGTCTTTGCAAAAGGTGGCAGCAAAAGACAGCAAAGAGCCAGGATTTTCATTCAAGTAAAATAAGTCGTCAGGCCCAGGAAGTGTCTAAACTTCAGTGAGGCTGGGGTAGAAGCTTGCACCTATCTGCTGCAGAAAATCAAAATGAAACAAGAAGCGTCTAGCCAAATTCTGTATTTACAGCTCATAACCAGCTCTCAGAGGATTTATGAGGACCTAGAGACACAGTTAAAAGCAGAATACAGACCTACAGCCACAGGTTTTCGATTATCTCTGACAAAATTAATGTCTCCCTAATGCAGTTATGTTAGAGTAAAAATACTCTCTTATTCCCTTACATTAATAGGTAAATGCTATGCTATTTAAAGTCCCTGTAAGCCAGCAGAGAACAATGTTGCATCAGAATCGTTTTGTTTCAAACACTACTGAGGCACTGGATATTAGGCAGCATCCAGAATTCATCCATTTATATCCATGTTTCCTGGATCTGGGGCACTGGAAGTTGTAGCACAGAACCAGCTTTAATATTAGCTATATTTTATCTCAACAAGCACAGCCCCATAAATTGATGATATTTTTACAATGTACTTTGCATTTGTTACTATTTGTTACTGTATGTTATAGTTGGAATTGTTATAGAATTTACTGGTAACTGGCCTTTCCCACTCAGTAGCTTCAGGGACCATTTGAGAAGAACCAGTATGCTGTAAAAATCATCATGTAAATCAGTATGTGGAGTGTTTCAAGACTGCAGATGACAATAGTAGGGGTTAGGCTGTTGGTTCTTTTTCTTTTATTCCATTTTTTGGATGTAGTTACTTGGGCAGGGTGGAATTTCAAATCCGTGGGATCCAAAATGCTTTTTCACTGCTTACAAAGGATGAAGTACAGATGAAAGAAAAAAACCTACCTGCTTGCAGGCCTACTACATTTGTTTTAGATGTTAAGGCACAAGCACAGTATTTATATGTTATAAAATGGAATGAAGGCAGAGGTAGAGAAAGTATTATATATTCATATAATTTTAGTTATTCCACTGTGACTTTTTGGTTAGGAGCCTCCTTTCAGACGCAGTTTCTGGCATCTGCAGCACTGTCTCTGGACTGTGCTCATGTGTCGCCTCATCCTGGTTGCCTCCTCCTCATGTTCTCCCTCATGGAACAGGATATTCCCAATGCTAGGCCTGATCCAAAACCCTTGGATGATCAAGCTGCATAATAGAATCAGAATTCTTTGGGTTGGAAGGGACCTTAAAAGCCAAGTAGCTCCAGCCCCTCTGCCATGGGCAGGGACACCTTTCACTGGACCAGGTTGCTCACAGCCCCATTCCAACCTGGCCTTGAACACTTCCAGGGATGGACATCCACAGCTTCTCTGGGCAACCTGTGCCAGTGCCTCACAATGCTTCTAAAAAAGGAACGTCTTCCTAACATCTAATCTAAGCCTCCTCTTCAGTTTATGTGTCTGACCACTACATGCCCTTGGGAAAAGTCCCTCTCCAGCTCTATTGTAGGGCCCTTTAGGTACTGGAACTTGCTGTAGTGTTTTCTGAAAGCTTTCTCTTTTCCAGAGAAGATGCTATCAGGATGCTATATTAAAAGCTACTTCAGGAATGCGACTAGAATCTAGAACTTCCTTACAAACAGTAATTTAAAACATGAGATTATTCACTGGGAGTAGGATACTTGTATCTCCTGCTGTCTAGAGCTCATTTAAACACGGAATACTCACAATCTCTGTCTCTAGCTGATGCACCACACTTCAACACAGCCTAACTTCAAAGGTGGTATGAAGCCTACTATCACACAGGCTTTGGCAAACTACTACAACAGAGTCAAAGGCTACAGGGTTACAGATAAGGACACTGTCAGTCTATTTTATCCATGGTTTCACTGCTGGAAAGTATAACAGAAGCAGAGTTCAAAGGCAAGGTCCTCACTCTGACACAGTCAGAATTACCCATCTCAACCTCACTTTAAAATACAAAGGTCTAAGCCTGAAACAAAAAAATGAAAGAAATATTGGCAAGTCCTTTGAGCCAAAGAACATGATTGGCAGTGGTATGGTGAGACCAACCCAAGTCACACTGCAAGACAAACATACTGCTGATGTCTTCCTTGCTGTAAGAAAGATGCTTGAGCTGGACCATCTCAACTCTACGTGAATGCAAAGACTGAAGTTACAAATATTTGTCATGCTTGGCCCCAAACACTTACACTTTAGCAGAAATATTCATTCATTCATTCAGCTGTTATTTTAAAGATTGTCCCATTAATGTTTTCTACTGTGTTTTTAGCTAGAAATTCTTGTTAATAACTATTCAGGTAAATCAGCTGCCAGATTTAGCCCAATTCTGCTCCAAGTAAATGCACCATGAGGGGCACATAAGGGTTAGAATAACATGCTCAAGTGTTTGCTATTTGCTAAATGTAAGGAGACAATCATCCTGTTGCTAAGACTATGACAGCTGGTTTTAACTCACTCAAGGGAGGGCTTGGATGGCTCCACACAGATGAGAGTGGGATAGGTGCTGGCTTTTGAATGAAATTACTATTTTCCCTTTATTTTTAGCTTAACTTCACCTAGAGTTTCCCCTGTTCATCTTCAGACACTTTTATTGGAGTTGCTCCTGGCCCATGCCTGTAAAAGTTCATTCACCCCATGGTCGTTGACTCTCATCCTGTGCAAGAACACCTTGTTTCACTGCTGTCCACTGCTGCATGAGCTCCTTTACATGGTCTTTTAAGGAAATGAGATCAACACAATATTCTACGAAGGTTTTCATAACCAAACCAGGCTCAGAGCAGCCAAGATCAGACACTTCTCTGTCAGTAAACTTGAGCCAAATTGATCTTGCTTCCCTGTTCTCTTCCAGTCCAAATAATCATAACTCCAGGTTGCAAGATCCCTTTCCAGCAGCATAAATAAACCATCTCTCTGTCTCAGTGGTGCAGTGCCTCTGCTGTCTCTACTCTGCATACAGATGTTGTAAATGTAATAGAACATTATTATACACTGAGAGCAGTTACGAGGTGTAGTAAGAAAATTACTTCTTCCCTGCTGCCAAAGTGTTATTATTTTGAATTAACAAGAAATATTTGTAGCAATACCATTAGGCAGAGAAGGATTTCCACATCAACCAAATAAAATTTAATGAATTTACTGTAACACAGTCCCAGATGTGCTGCATGAAATGGAAGAGGCCAGCATCATTGCTGCTACCAGGAAAAACATCATTGGCTCTGCTTGGACACATTTTTAGCTGCCACTACTACACTGTTGGAAAACATGGATGGAATATATTGGTATTAAAACCTGCAGCATTTCCTTCCAGATGTCTCAGGAAACCTTGGAAGTGCTGGAAGTCATGCTGCAGCCTGCAGGAGTTGGGGTACTCACTGACACGCCAGACCAGGGCCAGCACTCCTTTGAGAAAAACGCTTCCCAATACTTTCTGCCAGCTCCTGCTTTTCCGTCATTGTCATTCTGCCCTCTACTGGGCGCTTAAATATAGTTAATTAAATAGACACGTATTTTGCACAAAATACAGTTTGGGGGATCCCCCCCACCCCACCACTAAAATGCTGTTTCCATACAATCAATTTTTCTGCTTTTTTTATTTTTTTTTTTCCTGATCTAATACTCTGCTATTTTCTTATCGTTTTGTCAATTGTTCCACTAGAAGATCTTCCGCATATTTTTGAGCCCCATTATTTTTTGTATATATAAACCCAAAGCTTTTAAATGTGTACTCAATGGACTGTTCTCCTCTAATGACAAAAATCTATGCTTCAAACACACTGGTTTCTTTGAACCACAGCAGTAGAAAATACAAAATACAGCACAGACACAAAATATTCATTGTCCTTCTTTCCTCACAAACAGATGAGAGGAAAAAGTGGGAAATATTTAGCAATTCAACTCCAGTAGTGAGGCAAAGTTAACTAACAAGGTCAAGAGACTGAAACCACTACCTGGAAACTCAGAGTCCTGTTTCTCTTTCTGATTTTGCAGTCCCCTGACACATCTCTGGACTTGCTGCCATGCCAGGTTCCCACTCTGCTTATGAAGCCTTTAGAGCCATTTAATTACCTGTGAAAGGGATCCTTTTACTCATGCCAATTCTTTGGGGATGTACCAGGCCCATCAATTTCAAGGCATTTTTCTTTACGATTGCATATATTCCATACATTCTGTATGCATTGATGGAAAAAGCAAAGGCACATAATACAGATGCCCTTCATGGAAAAAGATTTCCAGTCTTGCTAGGACATCCAGCCTCCTAAAGATAACCCAACAAAGCTTACCTGTTTAAGAATTACAGATTCTGCATGGAATTTGCAATAGCAAATTTGCTATAGCAATTTGCAATAGTTCAATAGCAGGCACCTGTGCCCAGGTTGGGCAGTGGCTTTATGAAATAAAGTCTGTGTGTGGTGCACATATGTGAGTGTGATGTGGGAAGTCTGATTTACAGCTGGAGACACAAGCAGCCTTCAGCGACTGCAGGAGAGCAGGAGCTTTTGCATTTCACCGCTAGGAAGCAACACAGCACTTCATAAATTAGATGGGAGCTTTGGCTGAGGAGAGAACATTGCTTATGAATCAGCAGTGTCAGTGTCTGCTGTGCAAGCTTTTAGAACATCTAAGCTAGGATGTTTTAATTTCCATTACGTCTATGACAAAGCAGATGTGAATTATCACGCTACTCTTCTTCTTTCACCATGACCTTGAAAATAAAAGCACATTGTCTTCTGTGTATTTTCTTTGGGGGGAGGGTAATATATTGCTGTTCTTATTTTTTCTTTCCCTCTTTCTTTTATAATTTCTAATTTTAAAATTTTAAGGGAGAAAATGATCAACACCCTCATTGCAAAAAAGAAAAAAAAAAAAAAGAGTACTTCTAAGATGGTGAAGACACTTCACTTTTAAAACACTGGCAGAGGCAGCCGACACTCCTAGATTTAAGAGCTGTACATGCCAGTAGAGAAAGTCTCTGCCCAAATGTGGAAAAACAGACACTGGCATAGTTTGGCACACTGACCTGAATTTAAATTCTCATCCCATATAAAGACGTTGAATGGGAAGCAAGGATAGAGAGCACTTAATCAGCAGCTTTTGCCAGAACCTATCTCCACTGCAAGGTTCATAGAACAGGGGCATAAGAAGCATATGGACAGGTGGGATTTGCCCAATGAAAATCAGAAACCATCAGCCAGAAATACTTCTTTGCCCCTCACACCTGACTGACCTGAGCACTGCTTTCCCCCTGCAGTTCCCATGAGTATCATGCCTTCCTGCTTTTCCTCTGTCACTGTGAATGACCCAGAAAACTCTCTCCTGCCAGGAAATCCTGCTACAATGGTCATGTGCACAGTCAGTGCCTGTGTAAGAAGACACATGTCATGCTCCCTGCTCATGCCACTCTCAGGATACATTTCATCACAGCAGTCTGAACAAAGTCAGGATGTTCAGTGAGCCTTCAGGCCAGCCTTGCCTGCTGTGTGCAGCAAGCTGCTCTTGCAAGCAGCCCCTACCCAAGAACATCTAAGGACAAGCATTAGCTGCTGGGAGTTTTTGAGTGGAACAGGCAAGAAACAAAGTGCTGACAGACGTTTACTAGATAAGAACAGAAAAATATAAATATTGCAATAACTAAGGTTACGTTTTGGACTTCTTGTTTTGGTCTTTGTTGTTTTGGGGTTTTTGTTATCGTTTTTTATTTTTAAAAATTAAGGGCTATGAAGCCAATAAGGTAACAAAACATAGAGGATTCTTTGTGCATCCTTGACTCTTCCACAGCACTTTGAGACCTGGTGGACAGTGTCCCTCTCTCAGATGACTAAACTATCCATCCTTTCATGTTACGCAACAGAAGTTGATATTTTGTTTCTAATGTTTCATTTTCAAGACCTTATGAGGACTTCCATTGTCTTCCAGGAGCATCCCTTTCACAAATGTTCTTAAATTTATGCACCTGATATTTATCATTGCTTTTTATCCTTCTTAGTGTATTCTCATGCATTCTTTACAGTATTGGACTTAGTAGCTAATAGATTTGGTTTATAAATGGATTCAGAGAAGTTGAAAAAAGATTGTGAGGTAGATGATATGGGAACAGTAAATACTAAAAGTATGTCTTGTGTTGAGCATTAACATTTCTGACAGCTAAGTACTTTTATAGCATGAATGCACCAGTAGAAATGTAGAAATAAAATCCAGCCAAATAGTCTTTCTTTTTCCATCTTCCTTTTTCCCAAGAATTTCATTTCCCAAGAGCTGTGTCATAGTACTTTAATATCTTAGTATAAATCACATATGCTTTCATTATGCTCCTGGTTTTTTTGCCTTTCCCCAGTGAATGCACTGAATTTTTAAAAAGTTGATTGATTTTAAACAAGATATCATAAAAATGTCATCTCTAGTCAAAAAGCTCTGCACTGAAATCCTGGCTAAAGTCCTAAGTGAAAGACCTTCTGGTTTTAAAATTATTACTTGATACAAATTCCTAGAATTTTGTGTTATGATTGGATTCTGTTGCCAGGAAAGGGTAAGCACTCACTAAAACTTTTCCAGCATTTGAGACATCTTATGCAAATATATTGTTTCTCCAAACAGTCCCTCTCTAAGTGGAATCACAAATACATTTCCCACCCTTACTCTGTTCCTGATCCATGAGGTTTGTAAGGATTTAATGGCCATCAGGCCTCTGTGTCTTTGTCAAATTTGGTGCATAGAAGTTCAGACTCAAAGCAGACTCAGAAGTCATGGCACAGACGTGCTGCAATAATGTATGCATTATTTCCTAGTGAAACCAAGTTATACTCAAAGCATCACTGTAATAGCTACCTACAGATAGCCTCTTAAACACAAATATAAGGGATTCTTTTTTCAGCTCACTGGAGTAACTGCTTTTACTACTTGCAAACCACAGATTTCCCACTAGGGACCTCACACATGGTCCTGTGCAACAGTAAACTAACCAAATCTGGTTTCAGCTACCTGACTTCATAAACAAATATTTTGTTAAGTATCTTTTAGAGGAATTGCTATCTTCATTAAGAAGAATATAGAAGTTTTCTTCAGAAGACAAATGAAGTAAAAAAGAGATACTGGATATAGGTATTTCAACCCAATTATAAAGGTGGAGAATGCAGTGCAGTGACTATACTTTTACCTGGCTTCAAATGTGCACAGCCTCATACATTACATTATCCATGTTTTTGGGACTTTTCCACAAACACAAATGCTAGAAGTACAGGAAAAATTCTCAGATGTAGACCTACTTGCTGCTGTTTCTGTCAGATAGTTCAAAAAGCTTCAATCAGTTCTACAAACAAGATTTATCATAATTTTTAAATTAGTTTGGACATACTACCATGGAACACCAGCAAACAAATGATTTTTTTCCAAAAAGGCACCATGCAGAAAGTGCATGCTACGAAAGGTGTTACTCCACTTAGATGATGTCCAGAAGTCTTTTCTCACAGTGTAGCTGCATTTTCAGGCATGTATTCCCCCTTTTCACTCCATCCTTGCCTACCTATCACCACATGACCCAAAATGCAGTCTCAACCAGGGGCTTGAGAAATTTGAGAGAGATGAAACAACCTTTCACCTTGACTCAAAGCTGCATTTCTCTTGTGCCATTTCCAAGGAAATATGGCAGGAGGAGTGTGGCAACGTTGGAACAGCTCATGGATCAGACCTTTCAGCAATGCAGTTCACTGTTTTAGTCAGGCTCAAGCATGTGAATGAGATCCTCCATGTACACATATGTGTACCAAAGCTTGAGTTATCTGACATCACTGATCACTGCCTGATGACAAAATCAGAGAAACCAGATTGCCTGGTAAATCATAATTTACCATAAGAACACTGACTGAAAGAGAAGTAGAAGATAAAATATTTTCCAGCTTGGTAACATTAATTTTAACAGCTCTACCATCATGCAGAATTATTGAACTAATTCTGATGTCTCTGCAGCTTATTGCACATGTGAGCAGTTCACCCCTGCTTGTACAAAGTGAATTAATCAACAGCTTCTGCCTAGAATAACTGAAACATCTGTTATATTTTATATTTATTCAGGTCAGGATTTAAAGCTGTATGACCAAAGGGGGAAAATGAACTTTTTTTTTGAACACACAGAGAATATATTATGTTTTACATGTGCATAGCCAAAAATAATTTCATTTCCTCCAGAGTATGTAGAGAATAGATGAAGTCTTGTTTTTGGTAAATATTGTATTTTTAGTTCACTCAAATGTTATTTGAGACAAAAGCTGAAAATAGAGAAAAAAGATAAAAGTAGCATACAGAAGTAATTCTTAGCTCTTGATACTTGATATGCAGTTGAAAGTCTTTCCCAGGAAGTCTCAACTGCATGCTGTCTCTAACTTGGAGAGTATAGCTGATTTACATCTGCATCCAATATTTATAAATCCATTTAAAATGTGTTGGCATATTGGTGTTCTGCTTTCAAAAAGCTGGTTGACACAAAATGTTGCTCTTTTGGCTTAAATTTCAAAGGTTACTTTCTCAAGGCCGTTAGTGTTGTGAAAAGAATAAGAAAGAGTGATGTCCTTAGAATTTGTGTTTTTCTTAATGCTCATTTGAGCCAAAGATTCATAAAGTCAAAAAAAGAAATTCATGTAATAAGCAACAAACCACAATGCTGCTGGCATTTTTTGCTTTGATTATATGCTTTGCTCTTTATTTTCACCATCTGAGCCCTCATTTGTATTTTAAGACATTGGTTTCACCAATTTCACTCATGATAAGCACAGCTGTGTGTTAGTAATACGACAACTATGTTGCATAAAATTTTAATTAGGTCTGAATTAAAGCATGCCCTTTGGGGTCCGACTCTGACAGAAGTTTCCAGGTAGTGGAAATTATAGCATCATGCAGCCTAAAGGTTGTGTTTTCTATGTTCTGAGCAGTGGGTTCTCCAGATCTTTCAGCTGCCTGCTCTCACCTCCTTTTTCTTCCACCATCAGCTGGAATCGCTTTCCTCCTCCAACATTCCATGTATAGTCAAATACCACCTCATCTTTGTTCTTTGTTTAGCAGTTTCCTGCCAAAACCACTGGACAAAGACACGCCATGCAGTGTGCTGAGCTGCAGCTTCAGGAGGTATTTTTCAAACTGCAGGCTTCATGACAAATCTTATAGGCAGTGCTGTAGGCCTTTTCCCTGAGAATGTACTGCAGCTTAATCTTGTTCTCTGGCATATGCTGCACATACTGCCAGCCCTGTGCGCAGTATGAGCTTGTACAAGCCAACAGGCACCACAGCCTTCAGTCTCTTCCCAGGGTGTCGACATTCTTGTCAACAAAATTGTCTCAGTAATCCTCCAAACCTCCCCTCTCTGCTTCCCATTCCCTGCTTACATTTGCAGAACTACCAAGAAAATTCAGTTAGAACAGGTTCTAACTATTCCCCCTTTCTCATCAGTCTTTGAAAAGAATATTAAGCTTATATGGTTTTATTTTGGTGGGTTTTTAAAAAATCTAATCCAGTAATTGAATAGTAAAACCAATGTACACTTTTCTGGGTTTGCAGCAATTAACACGGCTGCTCTGTAATCATAGAGATAACTTGTTCTTTGGGCATCCAGAGTTCACAAATCCTGCAGACAAAAACTGCAATATGTTCAGGTTCATTCCCTGGAAGCTGAACATTTGGACTTCAGCTTACATTCAGTGAGCTTTGACCTTCTCTGTACATGCTGCTCTATCACAAATTGCGTTTAAGGAACAGCAGAATCATGCTGTAGTAGGTTAAATCTGAAACAGTTACAAAAATAGAGGAGAAGACATTGCTGTTAAATAGTTTTTTTGATTCTGAGGAGCTCTGTACATACAGTCAAAAAACCCAAAGAAGTGTAATTTTCACATGGGGTGAAATCATAGCAGTTCTGTTACTTTTAGTACAGAATGACAATTTTATGTAATACAGCAGCTACTCTCAATACCCAAACTGAGACTCCACAAATGTGGAAACATATGGTTGATGGCAAACCCAAACTTGTGTGCATCAGTTATTTCCTCACTTCCTTATTTAATCATCACCCTCTTATTTAAATGCTAAGTATGTTCCACAGAAACATAAATTACAATTCGACATGATTGTGGCAGATGAATGCAGAGGGTATAAACAGAACACTGAAATTTGCAATATGGAGATTAAAAATATCCATCTCTGCACACCCTTCCCAAGAACTTTTCCATATGGATTAGCTTCTTTGTGAGCCAGGTCAGTTCCCAGTGGTCTGTCTGGCAGCTGCATTGCTTGCTTTGGAGTAACACCAAGGAGCTAGCTGATACAGCCTGTGAGGTCATATGTAGGGGCTCTTCTGTTATTTTAAAGTAAGGAAAAGAATCACAAAATTGTTTTGGCATATAGAATGCAACTACAGTACTTCAGGTTCAATGGGGCAAGAGGTTTGTCTTGGATCTGACAGGATGTCTCTTTCTGCAGCTGAAATTTTGTGGTTCTGTTACATGACCACATAGCCAAACTCACACAGATATTAATGTATTTGGCTACACTCTCATATCGGAGTCTGAACATCTGCAGTGACCTGAAGGAACCTAGTGAATTCTGGTAGGTCAGAAAATAAAGACAGATTTTAAAACCCACTTAGTAGATATCTAGAAGTGTGTCCTAGTAGAGGTCCTGTGCCAGACTGAAAGGGAACAAATAAAGAGATACACATTCTGATCAGCAGGAGAAACAGCATTCAAAAGAAATACCAGGAATACTTCCAGTAACTTTATTCCATCCATCTTACTTGGCGATTTTTGGTGGTTAACAGTAACTACTATTAATTACAAAAAGGAATATCTACTTAGAAACACAGTTATGGGCAGATCTGCTAGTAACAAGCAATCTATTCATGAAGTAGTGCTGGATTTGAATGGCAACATAAAATATGCAGATATAAAAGAATGGATATTTTCCTTCCTTGTCCTTCCTTTTATGACTTTTCCTTATCTTCCTAATGACTTTTGGAGAAAGTGGCACCCTCATACATTGGTTTGATTGTAGTGTCAAAGACTTTATGCTGTAGCAAAAATTCCTTGTAAGCAAAGGAAGAATGAGCTATAAAGAACCTGACAGAGCTGCTTTATATATATACATATTTTTACACACACTCCCTCATGTTTTCCAGAGGAAATGTGGTTGGAGAAAAGAGAACTTGCATCCTTTGAAGTCTCTCATATTTGTAGCTATTAGAGGCAACTTTTTCAAAGAAGTGCCAAGGATCTGACACACAGGACCTTATTATTGTATTCTTACTAATTTATATAAAAACATGGAGGGGGGAGGGAGGAAAGTGGATAGAACCAGACTCTTTTCAGTGGTGCCCACGGACTGGAAAAGAGATGATGGGCTGACACTGAAACACAGAAAACCCTCTGAGCATGAGGGAACCCCTTCTCACTCTGAGGACGACTAAGCACTGACACAGGTCATGCAGGGAGTTTGGGGAATCTCCTTTCTTGGAGATATTAAAAATTCATCTGGACATGATCCTGGGCAACAGGTGAGCAGGGAGAATGGAGGAGGTGACTTCCAGAGGACCCTTTCAACCTATAAATAGACTCTAAAATACAGTAATTTCGCGAGTATAAGGCGCATCCTTTTGACTAAAATTTTGGTCTGAACCCGGAGGTGCGCCTTATAGTCCGGTACGCCTTATATGTGGACAAAATTCAGAAATTTGCCAACCTGGAAGTGTGAGCCTGCAGCAGCCCCGAGCCAAGTCGAGCCCGCCTGGCCCCAGCGGCGGGGCAGCGTCAGGCCAAGTTGAGCCCAGCGGTGGCAGCGGTGGCCCAGGCATGAGGGGGAAAGGCGGTGGTGGCCACAGTGGCCAAGCCGTGAGCCGAGCTGCACCAGCCAGTGCCGGGGGCTGGTGGGTGTGCCAGGGCCCGCAGCATGGAGAAGGCACCTGGGGCTGCATTTAAAGGCTATGCCAATCTGTGAAAAATGTTTGCAAATTGAGCACCTGCCAGTAAACAACACAATCGTGCGATTCTGTTACTAATTCATTACTTTGTTGCGCGTGGATCCTTACTGCAAAAAAAAAAGAGTGCACCTTATACTCTGGTGCACCTTATATGTGGACGAAGTTCAGAAATTTGCTGACACACAGAAGTGTGCCTTATAGTCCAGTGCACCTAATAGTCCAGTGCACCTAATAGTCCAGTGCACCTAATAGTCATGAAATTACTGTATTTATTTCCCCCATTCTTTTTTGTCCTTTCAATGCTTTTCATAGTGAAAAGAACCACTGATTTACCTCTCACTTGAGAGTTCCACTTTATTTTCAACATAATATGCCACTAAAGAGAAACTGTCTAAAAACCAAAGACTGAATAAATCTTGCTCTACAAACTGTCAGACTTCTCAGAGAATTAACCATAATAGCAGGTGATCCACCATTATCTTACAGGCCTGAGCTCTCCTCTTGATCAGTGCTACTGAGGTACATGTGTGTGCAGATATGTTTGTACATATAAATATAGTTTTTTAAAAACTAACTTATCCAGTTGTCACTATATAATGATTAAAATTTTCTTTCTGAGACTTCATGAGCCAAAACACGGAAGTGTGACAAATTAATTCACATTATGCAACCACTCTGGAATTCTCATAAACATTAAAACAGTATGTGGTAGCAGATTTTATTTTTTTTTTTTTTGAACAAGAGCTGCTCAGTCTAGTTTTGAAGCAGTTGGTGAAGTGTTTGCTAACAGCAGGGTCTTATGCTGCTTGATCCAGTTTTGCCTATGTGGCAGCTATAGATATTCCAGACTAAAGATCAGATATTTATTGCTCATTCATTTCCACTGAGACAAGTCTGAAATGGGCCCTTGTATCTGTACTAAGTCCAGTAGTGGAAGAGAATAAAAACAGAAGCCTAATTCTCTGGCATGCTTCCTACACCCAAATGCAGCAAGCATGAAGTTGTGGAGCACTACAAGTAGGAATGGTTGAGATTTTCTCTCCTGAAAAGAAACCCAACCCAACCACAAATAGTGGACACAGGGTAGAGAAATAACATGCTGAAAAGTGAAAAACAAAGCACATACCCTCCACAGATAAATGGGAAAAAAACATACTTTCCTTCGAAAATTTATTTTACTGTTGGGTCATTAACAGCCAAAAGGACTGCAGCATTTGCTTACTGTAGTCACCAAGAAATTAGCTGTGACATTTTTGAATGAAAAGGAGACTTTGTTCAGGCCAAAGAAAATCCCTCAAGAGGGATTGGAAACACTTTGTGAACTGTGATTACAGTAATTTCATGGTTACAAGCCGCACCATTTTGACTAAAATTTTGCTCCCACCCCGGAAATGCGGCTTACACTCAGGGGCGGCTAACACGTGAATAATTTTCTGACATTTCCAACCCCGGAAGTGCCAGCCAGGGTGCCGAGCTGAGCACCTGCCAGTAAAACCCATCTTTATGCGATTGTTACAAATTGGTTACTCTGTTTCACGGCAGGTGGAACCGGGCTCCGTGCTGACAGCGTTGGGGGGGGAAGGCAGGGGACTCCCTCCTTCAGGCAGCGCAGCCCTGGGGGAGAGATGGGGGGCTCCATGCTGCCATCCCTGCGGCACGGGGGAAGGCAGGGGCTCCATGCCCCCCTGCTACTGAGTGGCAGCTCTGAGCTAGGCCACCCGGCCCCATCGGCAGCCCTGAGCGGGCTGAGCCCTTCCGGCCCAAGCCGAGCCAGTAAACACCCTGATCCCGCGATTCTGTTACTAACTGGCAACTTTGTTGCACGTGGGTCCTTACTGCGAACGACAGAGTGGCTGATAATTGGGTGCGACTTGTGTATGAACAAAGAACAAAATGTTGCCGACACCCGGAGATGCAGTTTATAGTCAGTGCAGCTTGTAATCGTGAAATTACTGTATTTTCATGCATCCATTTTGTTTGCTTACAACTTTTTTTAATTAGCCTTTTTTAACTAATGAAATCAGCACAACACAATTCTTGTGACAGAAAAGCAATTCTTTTCAGTGGTGCATTGATATACATTATCTCATTGCAAAATAAAACATAAAGCCAAGCCAAATGTCTTTGGATTATAATTCTGTCATATCTTAGCAATACAATAAATTTAGATTCTCTGCAATTGTATAAAAATATCTTCATCACCTAATGTTCAGGCAGGAATTACCAGTTTAGCTTTGTAGAGTCTGCCTTTACAGTTTGCTAGAAATTGCTTGTCTCCTTGCTGGTGCTATAAAGCCAATATGATGGAATTGAGCCTTGAGCTTTGTTAATGGGTTTAATGTTCAAATGCATTTCAACTTAATGTTGAAATTTGTATATTCCTGGGTAGCCCAATTCTCTGGCCTACTTCTAGGTGAAATTATATATCCTTCAGCTCTTTCAGAGGACTGGGTCTTGACTGCTGAAATTATTCTACGTGGCTGACAGATTTTCAGTCTTTTCTTTCAATTTCTTTTCTGTTGGAAACTGTGAAGTACAACCAAGACCACAGGAGATTTTTACAGTGCATGTATTACTCCACTATTTACACTCCCCAGAGTTCATTCTCTTCAATGAACTAAACACTCTCCACTACAGAAAAGAAACTATTCTTTACAGAACATGTGTATTTTCAACTTTTAACAATTAAGAGGGAAAGGCACAGTAATTTCATGACCATAACATGCACCGGACTATAAGGCACACCCCCGGGAGTCAGCAAGTTTTGCAACTTTGTACATTATATAAGGCCCACCGGATTATAAGGCCCACTTCTGGGTTCGGGGGAAAATTTTAGTCAAAAGGGTGTGCATTATAGTTGTGCAATTACTGTAAATTGAAATAATTTTGGAACACTTGTCACATTTTTCTATTTTGTTTCCGAGAGGATCCCAACCTGAAAGAGGAAGCAGGTTAACTGGACACTGAGACATTATCCTGCTTCACGTTTTCCTTCATGTCTTTGTAATTTCATCATACATATTTATGGTAGTCCCTACTACCAGTTTTGAAATTCATTTCTCAATTTTCATTTTGATGGGAAAAGTGAATGAAAATTTATTGTTTATCTTGTGAATCAGTTTCACTTATGACAAAATGTATTTTAGCTCAAACAATGAAGTCCAGAAATTTATAATCTGCTAAATATATAATCTAAATGCTAAATTCCTCACTTGACATCAGATCTAAAACATGACTGCAAAAAAGAAAAAAGATTTTTTTCAAAGCAAACACTGCTTGACTGTTTTCTTTATACAAAGGGCTCCAGTAGCTACCTTTCTCTTTCCAGAGTTTCCTACATTCCATAGGAATTTCTTCCATTCCTTACATTGATCAATAGAGTTACTGTTTGATACAGCAGTCTTGATTCACAGCTTGTGAATGATGTTTTTCTAGGTGCAGATCTGTTAAAAAAGAGTCACTGCCATGTTTTAAGTACTTTTTTTGTGAAACTCCACTTCATTTGTCCCCAGCTAACAGTTGTAAAAGGCTGTGAGGAGCAAAAGTATTTATTTTAGGATCACATTTAATAACTCTCAGACTTTTAAGCACAGATTTTTGAAAATCATATTTTGAAGCAGTCAGAATTCTGTGCTTATTTAATATACTCTCCATTCACACATTTCAACAAGTTGCTTCCTAATGCCAGTGAAATGAGTAGATAATGTTGAAATATTTGATTAGAGAATAAAAGTAACCTCCTGAAATAATGACATCATTCATGTATCTAAAATGTAATTTTATTTTTCATTCCCATCTCTTCAATGCTGGCACCAGAACTACTGAAGGTAATAAAACCAAACACTTCTTCCTTGGCCATAGAGTACAAATCATTCTAACACAGACTGGAATCCAGTGTTGTATCAGGGTGGAATGGAGTACACAGGAGAGGATGACATTGCCAGTTCTTCTTTGCAGGATCACCTTCCCAAGAAACATGATGTTTTGCTTTAAATTGCCCGGCTATAGGGAATGGCATGTATATCAACCCATTAGAAGGGTTAAAATACTTATCTCCAAGTGGGCCCAGCACATCTAGGAAGTTCAAGGCTAGCCAGGCCAAGCCAAAGCTGATTTGATCTAATAATGGTCATAATTTGAATGGGAAGTTTGAACAGATGAACTCCAGAGTTTCTTTCCTTCCAACCTGTATTCCCTTTATTTTGTTTAACAGGTAGAAAATAACTTTTTGTAGCTGCCATTACTCACTGACAGGTCACTGTGAATATTACTGGGATTTTAAAGAGAACTAGGAGGTGAAACTACACTATGAAAATGCTGAGACCATATTGCACAAACTTTAATGCATGCACTTAAACCTGGTCTACTGATTTTCTAATGAAGTAACAAGACTTCAGAAAAATCTTGGAGGAACTTAAGAGTGGTAGACAGCATTTCTTTTGAAGAAACCTTTACAAAAAGGTTTATAGAGAAGCACACAGTGGTGAGAGGGAGCTGTAAGCAAGGAATGCTAGGAAATGGGATGAATAGGGATTGCACTAAAAAGGAAACCTGGAAGATGTTGCAGCCTCCTGGAGTACTGTGAGAATCCATGCATGGTAAATGCCAAGGCTACAAACACCTAAACACCCATATAGCTCTGCTTGCCAGGTATTTTCCCTCCTAATAATTTGTATGAACACAATCCTGGAAAGTGTAGAAGAGCAGCTTCCCAAGTTCTGCTTCTATCAGCTTCAGAAGATACTAAACATTTTCAAGCCTCTTCTCGAGGTATCAGTAGGCTGCAGGATGGCGTTTTTTAGACTGGATCAGAATGGCACTTAGGGAAGCCTTTAAGGACCTCACCCCACAGACATGGGTACTCATGTTTCTAAAAGCAGGGACATACTCAAATATTCTCCTGAGCTGTGGCTGTGCTGCCTTCTTATTCATGATCATCTCATCATTAGAAAAGTAATGAAGCATTTCTAAAACAAATCTCTGACAATCAAATCTAATAGTATATTTAAAAGGCTGAGCATCTTGGTGCTTTAAAAAAGATGATAAAGTTTTCCTCTCTTTTCTGATGATATCTTCGCTGTTCCTGACAACACAGTTTTGTATTTTCTGGCTAAATTTATGACAAATTCACATCTCACTGAAGCTTCTCACAGCTACAGCAAAATAATCCTATCCAATATCATTACTGTGAAAAGTTAACAGGCATCCTACTGATAGGCAGTACTAGCTGCCTCTAAAGTAAACCTAATGGCTAAAGGATTTTTTGCTTAAAATGGAAAGGAAAAGCACATTTGTGTGAAGAATTAGTAAAAGAGTTGTGTCTTAGACACAGACAGGTTGTCCAGCTCTGTAATACTGGGTAACAGTGGATCTGTTATTGTTATTGTGCTTCTTACAGAACTGATTTATCCTTGTTTAGTTCCTTAATCTGACTGCAAACAGTAGGAAATCAGACTTTCATTTCATCACCCATCATACACACTGTGGAATGGGTCATATAATGGAAAATATTTTCCATGCAGCAGGGAGGGGTTTTTTATAATTAACATGCTTGATATATGGCTGTATATACTAACAGCACTCCAAGTGATATAGTCCAGAACATTTTGCAGAAGCATATCATGGCAGACTTTAATAGCATTTATGTTAGCTTTCCTTTCACAAATATTATTGTTTTAGAAGGACTGTGGAGTAAAATTTTTCTGTTTTCTTGTTAACAGTAATGTATCTATCAAGCAAATTGTCAGTGTTAGTTACTCAGTGATGTGGATGCTGGTTACAGGAAATAATCTTGGAGAGCTATAGTCTCAAAAGCCTTGGAATAGATACCCCTCTGTCACCTGTAACAGATAAAATAAAAAGGAGCAGATGACCAAGCAAATACTTTTAAAAAGAACTATAAATATTTTAATCCTTGAAACATGATTGAAGAAAACATATGGAGAATGTGGAGGAAGAAAATTATACAAATGAGGCAAATGTTACAAAAATAAATACATGCCCTTAAACTATCAGCTTCCAGAAATCCTGCAGGATCTTACTGAAAACATTGCAAAGTATCATTCCAAGCAAGTCTTGACATTACAATATTCTGACTACTTTCACATTTTAAGCATATATTGTCACTTTAAAAAAGCCAGCAGTGAGCCTAGCAGATGAATAGCCAAACCACTTGGCAAGAATTTACCTTCTTGAGATAAACCAAGCTGCATGTCAGCACCCACCCCTGAGCTACCAGGATTTACCCTGGCACTTCGCATATTGCAAGGGAGAGCCAGGGCATCTGTGAGATGTCTCAGTGTCTCACTGTGGTATGATTTTTTAAAATTTATTTTTATACAGCCCAGAGGCAGAATATCATAGAATCACAGAATGGTTTAGTCTGGAAGGAACCTTAAAGCCCATCTATTTCCAAGCCTCCTGCCATAGGCAGGGACCCCTTCCATTAGACCAGGCTGCTTAAAGCCCCATCCAACCTGGCCCTGAACACTTCCAGGGATGGGACATCCACAGCTTCTCTGGGAAACCTGTTCCAGTGCTTCACCACCCCCACAGAGAAGAATTTCTTCCTGATATGTAATCTAAACCTACCCTCTCTTAGCTTAAAGACATTCCCCCAAGTCCTAAAACTAAGTGCATTTGTAAAATCTCACTCTCCAGCTGTCTTATAAGCCCCCTCAAGGTACTGGAAGGTGCCATAAAAGCTTCTTTCTTCTCCAGGTTGAACAGCCCAACTTCTCTCCATCAGTTCTCATGGGAGAAGTGCTCTATCCCTCTGATCACCTTCATGGCCCTCTTCAGGACACACTCAGGAAGGTCTGTGTCTTTATCATGCTCGATTTTCCACTTTTGAGTATTCTGATTGATTGTAGACTGTGATGAAATGATTGAAACACTGACAGTGGCATGCCTTTGGTCAGAGTATTTTTTTTCTACTTTTTAGTCATCATAGGAATGTTTTCCCTTTGAATCTCTTATTTTTATATAACTTCTTTTAACAAAGACAGCAATAATAATATCCAAACATCCTGCCCAGGCTTTCTGAATCAAATTCTATGGCCCTTACAGTGTTAAAGAAAAAAAGATATGTAATTTTCAGTACATGGCACATTTATCTCATTTGAATGCAATTAAAATTGTTTTTTCAACTTCTTACATAATGTAGAAAGACAAATCAGCTCTTAATTCTTCCAGTTATTTCACACTTCCCATATAAGTCAGCTAAGGGAGATGGATAATGCAGAGGGGCTGTGCCAGGCTGTGAGTGGAGAGGTGTCCTGCAGGGCTGTGCCTGGCTGTGAAGGGGAGTGGCAGTGGGGCTGTGCCGGGCTGTGAGTGGGGAATGGCCCTGCAGCAGCGTCGGGATGTGAGGGGAGAGGGGCTCCACAGGGCGTGCCCGCCGGCATCGGGGCGGCCTCCATGCAGGGGGGGAAAGCCGCTGGAATTGGCGCAGTGGTGGCATGGGGCGAGCCTGCCGGCATCAGGGCAGCGGTGGCGCCGGGTGAGCCCACAAGCATCAGGGCACCCGGAGCGCCAGGGAGCTCCTGGAGCAGCAGGGCCCCGGGGACGCTGCACGGAGCAGCGGTGGACATAGCCTGGCCCCGGGAACGCTGCATGAAGCGGCGGATACAGGCGGGTCCAGGGGCCCATGGCTGCCGGGTTGAGGTGGGGCCTCGGCCAGCAACTGTGTGTGGGGAGTTGGGGGCGGAGCCTCGCTAAAAAAAAAGTGTGCCCTATAGTCCAGCGTGCCTTATATGATCTACAAAGTTGCAATATTTGCTGACTCCCAGGGGGTGTGCCTTATAGTCCGGCGCGCCTTATGGTTGTGAAATTACTGTAATAGTAATTTTTATAAAGCACTCAGAATTATGTTGGACAATCACTAATTGCTGTGTAATGAAGCCATCTTCCAAAGTGTCTTGACACAAATTTTGTCTCTACCAGTCCAGTGTCCACTGAACATTTCCAGCTGAAACACAGAATGACTGAAACACCCATTAGTCATATATTGTAACTGTTTGGTCATATCCCAGTCAGTAATTGGTAAAATTGGAAAGAAGATTGGCAGCATTCAGGAAATTCCATCTGTCCTTAATTTTTCTCAGTGCTGTTTCTGTTTTCAAGGCAGTGATGGGTCTTCTTGATGCCACATTGCATTTATCACTCTGTGTGCGGGTTTAGAATCCAAGCTTGCAGAAAACAGCAAAGATTTCAACCCGTTTGGCTCCAACTTTCCATTGCTTTTGTATTCATTTCAGCATCCAGCTTGCCTGAATTTTCATCTCCAACATTAAATACCACATAGACTACTCCAATTATTCAGATCCATAGCTCCAATTTCTTTTTCCTAATTGATTTGAGGAGGATTTTCATAATGAAGTGAGGTTTTTTTTAAAGCCTACTGATTAAAGATTTTTAGAAAACATGGTAGTGCCAATGAACTTCTGCCAAAATACAATCATGCTTCTTTTGACGGGTCTGGCATACTATGCAAAATCAGATAGCAAACATAAAATTGTAATTGATTTTTGCAATTCACTTTGATGTCTCAAGTTCAAGGCTTCAGGACAGTTCTATAATACAGAAATCTGCGTTTTGTGACTGACACACTGTTCGGAGTTGGGATTTTTGGAACCACAAATGAACTGGGAGATGCTGGAACATTTTTCCAAGGGTCAGTAACATTTTGTGTCTTACAGAGCAAGTGGGGGAAAATTGTTGCGAAAATATCAAAGTTTCACTTTACGTTAAAAGAAACACAAATTGTTATTGCTACTGTCATTTTTAAGAGTGTCAGAAATGCCTAAGAAAAGCAAATGTTGACTTTATCTAGAGGTTAATCTATAGAAAGCAGATTCTTCAGCTCAATCTCACTTCTGAAGTCTTTCTGTAGTGAAACTTTTAAGTGGGGAAAGCAGAAACCTTTTCAAGGAAGGCAAAAGTAGAAGCTAAAAACCCTTATTATGTTTAATCACAGCAGGTTTCCCTTGGCCTTGGCACAGATTCAAATGCAAGGATATAATCAGCAGCAATTGCACCAAATTTGGTCTGCAGTGGAAGTAAAAGAGGTAAATAAAATCCTTAGCACAGCCTCAGCAGGTGCCAGCTGCATTCCTGCACACCATGAGCCATACTCTGTCAGCAACAAAGAGGGCACCCTCTTCCTGCCTCACAAGACGTCTGTTTGCTTCAGTCTTCAGTGGTGGCTGGTGCCCAGGTCAGAGTACAAGAATATGAGTAACTATAGAATAGACTGCCCGCAGGGAAAATTAATCTTTCAAATCTTGCAGAATCCTTGCATCTTTTTACAGGTCAGCTTGTTCCTTGAGGAACAAGAACTGTATTGCTTCCATGTTTTTTTAAAAAAAGTCCTTGTTTTTAAAAAAAAAGGTCCTTTAAAAAAAAGTCAAGCTGTTGCATTTATTTTAGCATCTAGTTCATCCAAATTAGTGTTCATTTCCTTTAGTAGTAACTGGAGACCATCTGCTGCAACCAAACACTATTAGGAGTTGACAGATATCCAAAGACCGTTTTCCCTCATTAATCTCTGCAGATCAATGGCTGCCCTCTGTGTCAGACTTGTGTATCTTCACTCAGGGTACATGGAGCACCTCCGCTCACAAATGTGCTGGTTTATGGCCAGGGGTCAGAGGTGTTACAGAAATGCTTAAGAAAATCAAATTGTTTTCCCTACACAATACATTGCAATCAACTTTTCTGGAGAAGAGCTACATTCAACTACTGCAAAACTGCCTTCACTTGGCTGAAATTCAAAATAATCAGGGGATAAAGAAGCCAGTAACAATACTGAGTTCAGAAAGCAGAGGACAGCTTCTTTTGAAATGATCCAGACTTCAAAGTGTCAGTGTTCTACGTACACAGAACTATGTTTGAACAGTTGGCTGTAGCATAAAATGTTTTAATGTAGAGAAAGAGCAGGCTGGAAGCAGTTATAAATAGCAATTTCTCTCTGAACAATGTGGCCATTCCCATATGCTGCTCCTAATGTACAGTTTAATAGTTGACAATTACAATGGATTTGGTCAGTACCCTTGGCAGGAAAAAAAGACACCATGAACACACACAAAATTGACCTCTGAAATATGTCAGGTTTTGAAGTTACAAGGCCACTGGGTTTTGTCAAAGAAAATTTCAAACCATCTTTTTTTCCCTGTCTGCCAAGGAAGGAGGTTCTCAAGAGGCACATGCCATTACTTCTCTCAAATTTCTTCTGTAGCCCATATTAAAATAACAGGCATGAGGAAGCAAAACTAAAACCAAATTATTGTTAATAAGAAGGCAACATGGTTTTCTCTGGACAAAATATCATGCATCTAAGGATAAGCTATGGTACCCCAAAATTATGAGCTGCCCACAGGTATCTCTAGGCTTTCTTGTTGGAAGTTATCATATTTGTTACCACATTAATTATTAATTTTAATAGTCAAAATTGCATTGCACATTCAGAAAATATCTGGTTCTCTGCTTTGGCAAATAGGCATATTTTTTCTCAGTGTGTAAGTGTGAATAGATCTGTAAAAGTAAAATGGAACGGGGAGTCCCAGGACCCAGAAATATTTCATATCATCATCATCCTCATCATCATCATCATCATCAGTGACAGAGTAACTTCTTGCTGTGAAAACGAGGGTGTTTTGCATAGTGACATCCCTAAGTTTTTCAATCTCCAAATGATACAATGCCTGTTCTACTGTGGGGCTCTGCCCTGCGTCACAAACCTTCTGAAACCTTCCTGCAAACCCCAGGAGGGACAAAGTTCAAACAGTACAGCGTGCTCCAGGGATATCCCATAGGACCGTGTGTTAGGGCTTAGATTCACAGTATTCTGCCATTTCTATCTGACAGGAGCTGCTGCTGGCACCATGGCTTCTCTGCAGCAAAGGCACCTATTAGGCACAGATCAGTAATGTAAAGGGAACATCCTGAAGTGAAAGTCTAGATCAGATCATGCAGTGTAACTGCCATTCTCTCTGAGACAATTTTAGGCACCATCCAGTATGTTATCACTTCGGCTGTAGTAAAAGCCAGGAGGACATTTTTTATTCTGTGCCCAGACAGGAAACCAAGACAGTGCTTTCCACTATATTCTGAAATCTGAAGACACAGTAACAGTAACTCAGTAACAAAGAAGTTCACTTCCAGAGCAGGGACAGGAACTTCATGGCTCTGTGTCAGTGTCTCATGCATCTAACATTCCCTGTAGAAACAGTTCTAAGAAGCCACAGCAGGGCTTTCCTTCACTCCTCCTTTTGGCAGTTGCCTTTAAACTGAGGATCTTGCCTTTGGTCTGTGCCTGTGTTATGTTGCAGCTGGCTAATCCATGTCCACCCATGAGTCCTGCTGACTCAGACCCAGAGCTTTACCCAAAAACTTGTATTCCTGGCTTGGTTTCCTGGCTTCCTCATCACTGTGGACTTGTGCAATGATACAGACTCCTGGCTGAACTTGGCTACCATCAGCAAACATACTCTGATCACTTTGCTTTCTTTCTGTGGGACTGCTGGTGGGGTCACTTGTTCAGATGTTTGGCTTCCTGCTCCCTGACCACTGCAGAGCAGCCTGCCTCTGACAGCCCACACCTGCTATTAAGAAAATGAAAACTACAGTAACGTCTTCCCAAGTATATATTAAGAGCATGCATATATTCATGACATGAAGAAAAATCATAAATGAAAAAAATTATTAATGTCAAAACTTTCTTGTATCTAGACAAACAAATGTGTAATCAGATTAAGAAGAAGACACAAATAATTTTTTTTTAAGTCCAGGGATTTGTAGTCTTCAAAGACAGAATTCTGCCAACTAATTCTTTGCAAGGTCACATGTCTGTAAAACTTTACATAATGAGAAATACATATAGGAATTTAATAGTGATTTATATCACAACTAATCCAGGCCCAAGTCTCTTCCAGCAGAATGAATTCCATTAGGAAAGAACACTTGTATTAATTTCTGTGTTAAAATTAGGAGAGAGCAGTATAGACAATGATAGTACAATCATGCCAGGTTTTACTGCATTTTATGAATCTTCGGCCTCTAAGGGAAGAAATATGTGTTTGTTTTTTTGCATACTCTTTTTTGTTTATTCAAGCCTTGATCCTACAGGGCTGAGATTAGCTTTTAGAAGCTGAATAGAACACCATTTTTAGCAAGGACTCATTGTTGGTTTCAAGATTTAAAATAGCCATTAATACTGCAGGTGGAAACCTTTCACAATGTTCAGTGATTACCCAAAATTATAATGTTGTCTGTTTTCTGTGACATGCATAAAGCAAGAATAACACAGAATCAGAACAATAAATCACAGCCCACGGAGCCACTGATATTCTAGGACTCTGGCCCATTTAGGACAGTCTTCTGGGGATCTGAATTTTTTTTTTTAATTTGAGGGAAGCCTATTAGATAGGCTAACTCCAGGTAACAAATTATGTCTTGGAGTTAAGAAGAGAGGAAATTATCCTCCATACTCTTCTGTATTGCAGGACATAAAAAAAATGCGATTGGTCCTACGCACTATATTGGTTTTATATAGTTAATATGACGGTTTTTAATTTTCTGTCTTTAGACATGTGTCCATGCTTAGGTGTGTTTTGGTTTGAGAAGTACTTTGAGAAGTACTTGCCTTTTTATATTGAGAGTTGATCTTGTGCATTAGTTGAAAGACAAGTCAGGAGCAAATGCCATCACAGCTATGACAATAACAGGTTTGCTTGTATTAATGCAGAGGTACAATCTGCCTCTGTCCCAAGATGAAGTTTGTGACTGTAGTCACTGTGACAGGCCCTTCTGAGACTGGGAGCAAAGAGCTGCAGAGAAGGATGAAGCACAGAGTTTGTGGTCAGTGTAGCCTGCCTGACCACGAGCCCCTGAAAGATCAGAGAACAAGAAGGCACTTAAATTTTAAGAACCTTTCACCTCTACTCTCTTGGAAAGTAGAACCATTGTTTAAAGAGCCTCATGATCAGCAGGACCATGAGGAAAGATGAGAAATCATAAGGTTACAGTAACATATTCCTGTCTTCCTCTCCAAGAATGTTTTCCCAAAAGCATTCTATGTAACTCCAAAACAAAACAAAATGAGAAGCAGAAGTTGGAATTGAAAGGGAGGAGAAAGAGGGAAGTGTAGAAATAAAAATGGATAAAGGGGAAAAGGAAAGGGAAAAGAGAAGAGGGAAAAAGAGAAAAAGGAAAAAAGCAAAAAATGGAAAATGGAAAGGGTATATGCTTTGGCCTATCTTTAGACAAGCATATGAAGTGGAAAAGAGTAATTTGATTCCACACCGATATTGAGTGTCAATATTAACATCTTATCAGCTCTCTGATTATTCTAACAAGGCTCACAAACAGCAAGGGATTAAGACAGCCAAACACAGTCCAGGTGTATTAGTATTAACTATATTCACTCTCCTCATCTCTGACTGCCCTTTTCTGTGATCACATCACTGACAATGAGGCTCAGAAACAAAATAATTATATAAAGCTCAATTTTAAGTTCCCTTTCCAAAAATCACAGAAAAAAAAGTTTACCAGAGCCTTGCAAAAGTAATCTAATCCAATCTGTTGGACAATGCAGGGCTATCCTGAAGAATAATGCTGCTAAGAGCCCTACCTAGTCAAGTTTAGAATACCTTTAAGAATGGAGATTCCACAAACCCTCTCACCGACTACTTCCAGAAGTTAACTGCTGACATGGTGAAGATTTTTATCCCCACTTATTCAATTAAGATTTCCTTTGTTGCACCTTTTGACTGCTACTTACTCTTTTGCTCTGTTTTGTCCTCTGAGAAGGTAGAAGATGCCTCTGTTGTCTCTACCACCATTCAAATAGTGATGATGAGGACTACATTATCACCTTACTCAGGAGTGGAAACTTCTTGAGCTACAGGGTGGCTGAAGCTCTTAAGAGAGACACCTAGGATCTACGAGTCAACAGTAATAGAATACTGAACAGAAACAGCTGAGAAAATGGTGATATACCAGTAAAGACAGAGAGAGAGAGAGAGAGAGAGAGAGAGAGAGAAAAGCTGTACACTGCAGGCTATTCTACCTGCTTAACAGAAATTTCATCCTCAGATGAAAAATGTCTTAATGTCTTTCTAAATTGCAGCATGACAGGTTCAGTTTGGGAAATCTGCAGATAACTTGAATGTGACCCTCAATCTTTAGGGTTTCCCTACAAGTTATGAGATGCATTTTAAGCAAACTGGCAGTTGAGACTCTTTGTTTCATGGGCACTACAGAGGTAGAGACCGATCTGAAGCCCATCAAACTGATTCATTGCACTTCAGGACAGATCCAGGCATTACGACCAAGTTCCTCTCTGATCCTTGTGCAGATGCAAGAGAATGTGGAGACAAGTGCTGAGTGTTGCCCTGCCTCTTCTGGTTTCAAAACACAAAGTTAGCTCCTTCTACTTCGTGAATCAAAAATGAATAATGGACAAAATTTGATACTGTGAATCAAAAATGGAAAGGCTGAAGGAAGTTGGAGGCGCACAGCTGTCACAGCTTCCTCAGTAAGGAAATAAATGCTACCTGTCAACCATTTTGATGATGGTGTCATTCTAACAGACTGTTCCACATGCATTTTCCTTCATTATTTCAGTCTGCGTTGTTTGTGTTGCACTGATCTAGGTTTAGAGATTTATCCATGAAGAAATAACAGAGCTAAGTTTTCAGACACAGGAAAACCTTTTGTTCCTATCAGATAAACATGTCACACAGGGATAGCTAATTTTTCCAAAATACTTCAATTGTAATTATAGAACAGAGGACAAAACAAGGTATTCAGGTAGTCTTATATACTTTCCCCATAGTTGTTTTAGGCATTTGTATTTACTATGAGGTTTTGTTCTGCTGACTGTACAAGAGCTAAATGAGGCAGTAGCTTCATTTGAATGTTCTTTATGGAAATTCTGCAGCGTGTCTGGAAACAATATGTCATAGACACTTAAATATGAGTAGCTTCAGTATATCAGAGGGCTTGTAAGCAGGTATTCATTTAACACTCATACTGTAAATACTCGGGAGTGTCTGCATTAACTCCTAGTGGGAGCAGCAGCTTTATCCCCAGTTCTTTTTTTAATGAAAACTTCTTTGTTGAACAAGTCAAAGCTCCTGTGGGCAAAGCTGTAAGAGAGTTGCCACAATTCCATTCCGTCTTTTAAAATTCTGTAAGAGAAGTGTAAAAAAGGAGCTATAATACTTCAGGTCACCAATGGTTTGTTTATTTTTCCACTGAGAAAGCATCCTTAAAATTCTATGAATGTTTACACTTGCACTGAGCACCACTCCCACATTCCCACTCATCATATCTCTGGACCAGAAAGTTGCCATGTGGTACTCATTTGTCAGATTTGCATCTCGTGACAGATATGAGTTTCATTATAAGTGCATCAGAAAGAAAAAAAATCCTACACCCCCAAAACGCCCCTGAAAACCCAACATACAAAAAAACCCAACAAGAAATACATGTAGAATCAAAGCCTTGATTATAATATAAGGCCACCTTAAGGAGTACTTTGAGTTCAGTCAAGTATGGTTTGGTAAAAAAAAATGGAGCTACACACTAATATGACATACTTTATAGAACACTAAAAACTAAAACTCTTTCAAATAAGTGTTTTTACATTAATATTATTTCATTACAATAACTAATGGGTTATTTTGGTCAAGAGCCAGATTTTCTTCAGCTGAGAAATCTTTCAAAACCTGTATGTGTTTTATACCTTTCCTGCAATTGCATGTGAAAGAGACTAAAGACAGAAACTTTAAAAAAATCAAACCATGTGTGTTAAACCACATTCATGGCTAGCCTGAACAGGATGAAATGTTTGCTTGTTTTTTACTGTGAAAAGCATGAAAGGGCTTGAGTCATGTATACCCATACCCACGAGCACCGCAAAGTGGCAGCACTACTGTGGAGCATTCATCACAGACGAGTGGTTCTGCCTCACCCAGTCAAGAGCTGTGCTGGCTTGGCAGAGTGCTGAAACAGATGGAACTGGAACAGCCTTTGGAAAGTTGAAGGCTAAGAAAAGCCAAGACTTTGGGCCTCTGAGAATAAAAAAGCATCTCAGGCACAGAAGTGACGCAGTGCATTAAGTTAGTCCATAGCTAACCAAAGTGGGATGGCAGAAGTGAAAATCCTCACTGTGGGGAGACACAGCTCCCTCACACCTCCCTCTGTGAGGCAGCCACTGCACTGGCAAGAAGGATTCCTGATCAATGGATATTTTGGTGTTAGGAATTTCAAATATGAGAGGATTCCTAGAAAAGCCTTAGATTTTGCATAATTTCCCCCTCAGTTTGCTTGTAGACCACCATGTGCACATTAATGCCTGATTACTCAAGCCACCAGCACATTTGTTTCAATTATCCAGAACAACTCCTTTTCACCTGAAGATTTACCTTCTCATGCACAATGACAGCGCTGAGCCAGAAGTTTTCTGTGGGACAGAAAGAAAGAGAGGGACAAGCAGCAACAACTCTAAATTAATATATTTCAAGAAATGTACCTGCAGTGTATGCTTGACAGCTGTTAGTTATTGAATTAAGGCATCAAACATATTACGATACAGTGTATATGCATAATGGTGGGGAAGAAAGGGCTTGATACATACTGCCACAAGGTTTAGTTTCTTTGGTGCCCTCAAGGAAGATAAAACAATAAATTTAGAAAAGCTAGACAGTTCTTCTCCAACCCCAAACAGATCTGCTCTTTCTAGATGCCTGTTTTTCCCATGAGCATGGCATGCTCAAGTTGTGAAATTTTTGACGGGATCACACTTGATTTTAGGACCAGACTCCACCTAGATGTTCAGGGTTCAGTCTATCATTCCTGTTGTGAATGAAGATGTTAAGGAGTGCTGGTCTCAGTATGCGCCACAGGGTAGCACACTAATGGAGTGGTCACTGGCACCCAGTAATTGCACTTCTTACTTATTACACCCCTTCAAGCCAGACTGCTGTCAATACACATCATTGCCCACTCATCTCATCCTTACTGCAACAGTTTATTATGTGGATGTTACAGGAGACTGTGCTGAAAGTCTTGCACAAGACCAAAGATCAGCTGTCTTAACTGAGCTGGTTATTTCATTGCTGAAGGCTATGAGACTCCCAAGCAAGATTTTCCCCTTCCCACTTAAGTGAAGTGACTACTGACTACTGACTACTCCTAATCACCTCATTCTTATTAGAATGGCTTCCACAATTATGTTCCCCCACACCTCCCCAGGAACTGAGGTCAGCTGTTCAGCCTGTAGATCCCCAGGTCCTGCTCCTTGCTCTTCTTGAAAATAGGAGCAACATTGTTTTTCGTTCCATACACAGAATCTTCTTCTCATCACCACAATCTTTCAAAGATTGTATTCCAAAGTTCTATCTCAATGATATCAGCCAGTTTGATGAGCCCACATGGATGTGTCTCATGGGGTTCTGTGAACTTGCAGATACCCAACTGATTTCAATATCCCTTCTCTCAGTCTGCCTCAATGGAGGACTATTCATGCCTTCAGACTTTCCCAGAGGCACAGTATCCTGGAGGGAAATCTAGCCAGTAAAAAGTGAGGCAAAGAAGGCATTGAATACCTGGGCTGTTTCCATGCCCCATCACCAGATTTGCTGCCCTATTTCATTTTGCAGCACATCCAAATTTTCTCTAATCTTTTTGCTTCTGGTGTAGCTGTAGAAGCCTTTCTTGTTGCTCTTCTCTTCCTTTGCTAAATTTAATTCCAAATGGGTTTTGACTTTCCTGAGCTTGTTCCCATACTCTCAGACAGTGTCTCCATATTTTTGTCGTGCTACCTGACATTGTTCCCAACTGTCATATGTTTCATTTTACTTTTTGAATTTACTTATATGAAATATCATCAGAGACAACTCAGAGCTTGGATGTCACACAGGTTTATGTTTTGAAACTGTTTTTCAGCAAACCCCAGTTACACCCTGTTAAAAACATCCACAGCTTACAGGAAATTCTGAAGCATGTCTTGGAGCACTGTTCTCTCAAGAGTCATCAACTTACTCTTTAGCAGGCAGCATAAAATTAAAATAATTTCTAGGTGGGTTCTGTTCTCCTTGAGTTATATCATGTGTATCACTTGTAAGAGGGATAGTGATTATGAAATGCAATGAGTACAGTAATTTCACAATTATAAGGCGCACCCTTTTGACTAAAATTTTTCCCTGAACCCAGAAGTGCGCCTTATAGTCCAGTGCACCTTATATAATGGACAAAGTTGTGACATTTGCCACCCCAGAAGTGAGCCGCAATGGAGGGGCGGTGCTGTGGGAGCACCGAGTCGCGAGGTGGGGCGGGAGCGGGTGGCCGCAGCCAGAAGGAGCCGCGTGGGGAGGGAGGGAGCTGCTGCCGGCCCTGGCCCAGGCAGAATGAGAAGCAGGGCAGCTCCGGCCCTGGCCCAGGTGCGGGGGGAAGGAGCCACCAGCGGCCGCAGCCCGGGCGCGGCGGGATGGAGCCACCAGCGGCCGTGGTGGCCGAGCTGCAAGCTGAGCTGCACCAGCCAGCACCGGGCAGGAGTGCCTGGGCCCACGGCAGCCGTGACCGCTGGGCAGGGGAAGCCGGGACTCACAGCTGCGCGGTGGTAGCCAGGAGCTGCGAATCGCACCAGCTGGTGCTGGGGGCGGGTGGGAGTGCCAGGGGCCCGCAGCACGGAGAGGGCACCTGGGGCTGTGTTTAAAGGCTGCGCCAATCTGTGGAAAATGTTTGCAAATTGAGCACCTGCCAGTAATTCGTTACTTTGTTGCACGCGACGCAGCTCCTTGCTGCAAAAGAAAAGTGCGATCCGTGAGCCGAGCCATGAGGGGGCGTGGTGCCACAGGAGCATCGAGCTGCGAGGGGGGGTGGGAGTGGGCAGCCCCTGGCCAGCAGCAGCCGCACAGGGAGAGAGGGAACGACCAGTGCTGCACTGCCCCAAGCCATGGACGGTCCCGAGCCGCCCTGAACTGCAGCAACCCCGAGGTGTGAGCCATGGCCACCCTGAACCACGGCAGCAACAAGCCATGGCTGCCCCGAGCCCCGCCTTGCAGTCGGGGGCAGGCAGGAGTGTCGGGCCCCGTGCACAGGGAGGGCGCCTGGGGCTGCGTTTAAAGGCTACACCAATCTGTGAAAAATGTTTGCAAATTGAGCACCTGCCAGTATACTCCATGATCGTGGGATTCCGTTACTAATTCATTACTTTGTAGCGCATGGCGCAGATCTTCGTGGCAAAAAAAAAAAAAAAAAAATTGCGCCTTATAGTCTGGTGCGCCTTGTATAATGTACAAAGTTGCGAAATTTGCCGACACCCAGAGGTGCCTTATAGTCCGGTGCGCCTTATGGTCGTGAAATTACTGTAATGATAGATTCACTGTAATGATAGATGCTATAGCACAGTCTTAGACACCAACCACCAAAAACAGTACAGAGAAAATCAAAATCTATATTCAGCTTTCCAAAGAAGCAGAGCCAGACATCATGACTATGTATCGAACTTTAATTTCACAGTTCAGAGGAAGATACGTCACAAATAGGACTGGTAGTTAACCTGAGGAGTTACTGCAGTAACTCTTCCCAGCAAGAAGTGGATTCAGTAGCAGTAGAGGAGGCAGACCCAGAATCGTAAGACCCAAGAGGTTCCCAAATATGGAAAGAACTGGCTGAAGCCCTTACTTGTTAATATTTTGTCTTCTGTACTAAAGATGAAGCAAAAGACCATGAGTGATGGGGCAGTTCATATTCAAATTTCATTGCTGAATCACTGTTACCAGATTTAGGCTTCCAGTGATTGAATGTTTGGAATAAAACACACTTGAGTGCCTCCAGAAAACCCTGGTTCTTTTCAGAGTCCTTCAGGAAAACTTGGTACAGACCCCAGTTCTCCTCAGACTGGGCTGTTAGACAGTCACAAATGATCTAAACAACTTCAGTTCTTTTTCAGGACTTATTCAGCTCTGACAGTTGCTTTTCCCAAGGCTTTCTGACCAGAAAGTATCCTGAATAATACATCTSTTATTGCACGCTGCTCATATGCAAATGCATTAAAACTGAGGTTTGATCACTTTACTCATTCTTTGGGAAAATTCTACCTGCATTTGACTCCCTGCACCATCTGTGAATTTTTAGGTTTGGGAGCAGGAGCAGCTAGAGTTGGGAAGGTTTCATGAAAAGAATTAACCACAGTCTAAATTGTGTTATTTTGTTGTTTTATGAACCTGCTGTAATTGCGTGGGTTGGCCAAATGGGAAAAGATTGCTTGAGGACTTAAAATTAATGATGATAAATAGACATGCTCTCTTAAATAGTTACCATTAATGACAGCCTAAATAAAGCAATCAGATTTCAATAAAATGTAAAATTTACTGTCTTTCTAGCCAAGGCATGCTTACATAAATTGGCAAAGTTACTGCATTAATTTGGTCACATGTGAGATACCACTACAAGAAAAACCAAACTGATCCATGGCTAACACAGCAAAGGAAAGGGGAAGAAATCACAGCCAAAGGGACAGGCAGCCTCCAAAACAAGCATTTGATCTCATAATTAACATGTTAGAATTATGTTCTTTGGAACCCTTTGAATGTACCAAACGTAAGTAATGCAGTCAAATCATTCCTCCTGATGCTTATTTATTGAAATGATCCTTCAAATCTAAATGCAAGTGGAAAATGCAATCACAAATGGGATTTTGAGTTCTATTCAAGACCGTGGAAACAACTGCTTTCTCCAGACTTCCGGTGTGCCCAAGGACGCCTCCAGAGAGCAAATGAAGACAGTCATTATAGCACTATATCCACCCCAGCTGGTTTCCTCTTCTGAGGCCTCAAAAAAAAAGCTAAAAACATCTTCTGTTGCCTGGTAGAGTGGCTTAGGAAGCATGTAGTTTATTGTTCAAGAGAATTAACACGTAGAGAGTGTTACACAGAAAAAGAATACATTTAGAAAAGTGACAGAATGGAACAAATTTTCTAAGTCAGGTTTGCTCTACTGGTGTTACCAACCTCTTCAGCTACTGGAAGAGATGACCCCAACTGAAACCAACTGATTTTCTGTTGTAAATTACAATGTTTTGCACAGAAAGGCCTTTTATCAACTATGAAATCAGGCTCAGCTCCACATTAGAAACATGCACAACAGCTGGTGACAGCTTGAAGACGTGCCTGAAGGATCACAGTGGCTCATTCAATTTAGACTCAATTGCAGTTTGATGATGTCCAAATGCTCAGTCTGGTTCAAGAGGATTGCAATGCCATCTGAGTTCTCTTTAAGGAGGACTCTGCTTTGTTATCACTAATTGTGTCCTGTCTTTGGAAAGAATGGGCTGAGTCATCCCTACTACACGTATAATTGCACACATTTGACACTCAGAGCACATACAGTAATTACTTGGTGGAAAAAAGATTTTAGATATATGAACAAGTTTGTTTACACTTGTCATGTCAATTCACTGTGAAGAGAAGTTCTGGTTCGCTGCTTGTAAGAATCACACCAGCTGATCATCAGCCAATGGAAGTCAATAACTTAGGATTCCTCCATTAAACTCAGCAGGTCAGGAGTGCAAAGTTTATGTCAACAGCCTAATGACAGCCTTTCTGTGTACAGAGGGCCAATGAAAGAGACAAATATTTACTTTATGTAAACTACTGCTAAGCATGTTACTTAGGCCAAGAAAGAGCTGTTCAGCTTGGCTAATAATAAAACCCAGATGTCAAAGAGAAATTTGTGAAGTTTCTTTTAGAGCTCATAAACATAACATAAATTGCAGAACCACACACATTTAAACATTTTTTCTGTATTTTTTTAAATGCAGGCACTGATTTGACTGTAAGGAACTGAGAAACACTGATAAATGCCTAGATAGCCTAGAAGAGTAAACGCAACTTCTGCGAGAAGGCAGAGCCAGTCACAGGGAGAAGTTTATCACTCAAACTTCAGCAGAGTTAGCATTGAGATTTTCTAACTTTAGGTCTGTCTACAGTTGGGGCGCCAGCCTGTTCAGGGCTATGCTCTGCATGCCTTCTGTTCACTAAATTTGTTGTTGAAGAAGCAAAACATGTGAAAGCAGCCAGGGTAATCAGTGTAAGCAGAGATATATTATCAGGCATAATTAAGGGCCAAGTACATGCACTGCAAGACAGTGCCAGGTAAGATAAGACTGACCATGCTTTTATGAACAGATAGATACAATGCTTCATTGTCAATTGACCAAAGCAAATGATGCATTAATTCATTAAGGAACCAATGTATCTTCAGTCCTGCACAAACCCAAGAAGACTGAGGTATTGTATTTGCATAATTTTTTTGAACACAAAAGAAAAGCTGCAAAAGCTCTCCACGTTTCAAATGACGCCATATTTGGGTGAAGAGGAAGAAAGCATGTTATTCCTTACCTATTTGCACATGTTCAGAGCTAGCTGCAGTGAAATGGACTAAAACCTTTCAAGAGAGTAAAATTCATCATTTTAACCCACAGAAATTTCTGAGATTTCAGAACTCCTGTTCAGTTTCACTCTGAAACAAGGTCACATTATTTCTTAAATGTTTTGTTGAAATAATGACCAAATTCCATCAACTTCCAGACCATGCAACTGATTTTCAAAGTTTTGAATTAAATGTTTTAAAAATTTAGATATTTGTTTTACAACCAATAGTTCATTACTTTAAAGATGAGTTTTTATATACTTTCTTTTTTCCTGTTTTCTGTTTTATTCTACCATGAGAGCAGTAGCCAGACATTCTAGGACTTGGAAATGGAAGCAAGACTTTTACTAAAAGAAAAGACCCAATGTGTCACAAGTTTACTAAAAAGTTAAACTAGATCCCAGAAATTCTCGAACAATTTAAGACTTGCATCTGAAATTTTCCTACAAGCCTACAACTTCACATCATTCCTTCCCCCACTCCCCTCCCTTTTTTCCTGTGAAGGAAATAATCTTAACTAGACAATTTCCTCAAAAGAAACAAGACTTGGCCAAAACATGGTTCCTGATAGGAAACTGATTAAAATTTTCTAACTAGTCTTTCTAGTATCTCTCCCAAAGTCATGAAAGAGCTCAGGCCCTCTGCTGGACATCTGCTGAGACTTTTACTCAGCACCCTCAACCATGCTCCACAATTCAGTGCTCCCCTGGGGAAAACAAGATGAAAAAGATGGTGAAGGCAAAGACAGTGAAGGCAGAGATGGTAATTTTTTCTCTTCTAAACTCTGAGGGTTACTGCTTTGTTTTCAGGTTTTTAAAAAATGTTACTCCTTCCCCATCCCTCAGTGAATAGCTCAATCTCTGAACAATTTTGCCATTATTTAAACATCTTGGGAACATCTCAAGATATGTTTTCTTCTTTTGCATGTAGCCAGCACAATGGTGCAACAGAAGGCACCTGCACCAATCTAAAACCACATTGACTCATTCACAGCTTCTCTTTCATTCAAACAAATTTAGAGATACAAATCTGTGCTATGGGTAGGTAGGGTAGAGCTAGACTCAGAATAACAGTGCAGCATTGTTCACTGGGCTGGAGAATCCTGGAAAGCAGTAACCTAGAAGGAGACAGCGACCAAAAGGATGCTGGATAGAGCACACGTTTAGCAGCAAAAGGCCTGAATACCAGAATATTCATCTCTCTGTGTCTCCAAACATTTTCATAAATACACAGTTTATTTCTGTGCACTTCACTGCTGAAAGGAGCTGTGAGAAAGGAAAATCAGGTTATTTCTCCAATAGTTAGACTGGAAGACTTAAAGTATGAAACTCTTCTCTTCAGTTACAGCTACAATTTATATTAGTCTTTTATTTGCAGAGCCAGAAGGGAAGGAATATTATTCCTGTCTCTGGTGTTCCACAACTGATATAAGAAGAGGAAATAATTTAAACTAAGCAACAGGAAAATATGTTGTGTAATGGAAAGCATGCAGCTGTGAAAAAATGCAGTAAACATTTGGAAACAGGAACTTTTGTATTAACAGGCAAACGAGTACAGGATATTAGGGCATGACAATCACAAAGGAACATATTCCCAGAGCAGTCTCCAAGTCTCCAGTGATCTTAGGACACTCCCATAACTCCACTTGACCTTCATCCATGGTATGGTTAGGAGTCCTTCCAGCAGCAGCAAAATTCTGCACTGGAAGAAACTGTCCAGAAACAATAGGGATTATCTTTCCTACTTCTGACAGCTGATCTGACTTTCACAGGTAGGAAATTTTTTAAAAACCCCAGGTCTTCAGGTAATAGAAACAAGCATAGATCCACCAAAAAAGAAGTTGTGTGTCAAATAAATATTGGCAGTTTTTGTCACTTTACTCGTAGTTCTAATAATATTCTGTTCATTAACTTGTGTGTGCCAAAATCTGGTTCTCCCCCATTCATACCTCTCTATGCACTGTCATTCATCAGCTTAAGAAAAAGATTTTCACCTGATCTGCCTCCAGTGGATAGACAATATATTGTATATCAGTCACCATTCAGATATACATTTCTTAATTCTAAGAGCTGTTTTCAGTTTGTTTCCTTAATTAATTTCATGTAATATACAGCATCACATTTTTCTCATCTGTGCCTATAGAATTTTTTAGTAATAACTAATCTGTGGCTTTTTCTCCTACTGAAGTAACTACCCAGGGCTTTGGCTTTCAGATGCCAAAGTGTCAGTGATCTATGACAGAGTCAGTTAAAAAGGCAAAAACCAACCTGAGTAACATTAAAGTCTTCATGTGTGGTATCTACTTCCCATCAATACTTTCTAATGCTCCTATCACATAGTTATCTCACATTTACATAATAAATTCCAACTCTTTTTGTACAAGTGTTAAAGAAGCTTTTGGGTGTAAATATCACTATTCCAAATGGCAAAGTAATATGTGAAGCTTTTTCACGTTTCTCAAAATTGCATGTAAAGTTTTAAATCAGTGTTCTCTCTCACTAGTTAAATGTAAGGCTATGCCTTCCAGAGATGCTAAGGAATTTGGCTGTGTTACAAAAACGTATGATCTGAAATTACAAAAAGACTTTTCACTGAAAGTCCATGAAGAACTGAACTGGAAAAACTAAACATTTAACTCAAGAGATTAGAAAATCTCAATTTGTTCAGCCTCTTACCAGGAGAAATCTCTATGCACTGGAACAAGCAACACATCTATGTCTTTGCATTCACACCGTGCCTGGCACATTCCTGATATTCCACAGTGACACATATATCTATCCTAATTGTAAAAACATGCAGTATTCTGAACTTCTTCAAAGTACTTTCTGTTAATTATTACACTCTCAAGATATATTGAGAAAGCAGGCGTGATAGGCTGCCTCAGAGCTGGAGAACCAATGTATTTATTTACCCTCATCCAGAATGAATGGGCATTTAAGCTCCTAACTCACAGCAGCTTTCCTATATGAAATGATGAACAAATAAGCAGCAGAGAAAATGAAGATCTGAAACAGTAGATTCTCTTTCCATATTAGAAAAGCAAATCTTAAAATTCACACTTACTCTCAATTTATAAACATGATTTGGAGGAGCCTTACCTTCTATGATCTGAGCTGCTGCACCAGCATGGATTGACAAGCCAAAGAGCAGTAGGGACAAGTCCCAGGTCCACCAGGCATGCCTGGAGCAGGTGTGCCAAAAAAAAAAAAAAAAA
>PYHW01009964.1:2105008-2119912 GCA_013186435.1 Turdus rufiventris
GAGTTCTTACCATGAGTTCATTTTCTGAAAGTCAGTTGAAAGAGCTTAAGCAAGGAAAAAGTGCAGTGCACATGAGTTTTATGCTTGTGAAAATAAGAAATTAATAAAAACTGGAGCCTGCTGTTTCTCCTCCAACGTTCAGACACAAGTGGAACAAAGGCAGCACTCAGGCTCTCTGTGTGACTCACTGCAATTCACTGCTCCAGCTCTGAAATCCGACTCCGTGTAGACTTTCCTGTCAGACCACTGCCGAAAACTTCCTACTGTATTTATGGACGGACACCCCTTAGTGCTGCACAGCATCCCAGCTCTGTCACCACCCAGCCCTGTCTTTAACTGCTGTGTTCCCTGACAGGCGGTGGCACAGCTTCTCCAGCTTCCCCTCCCGCTCTCCCGCCTGCTCACAGCCTCCGCTTGCATATTTTATATATGACCTCCAGCATCCTTCCACCCAGCCTTACACAGGCTGTGGTACAAATTCTTATGCGGAATGGACATTTCTCCTGCCCTTTTAGCCAGACTTTATCAGAAACAAGTTTGAAGATAAGAGCAGGAAGGGCAGCAGTTAAATGGCAGCAAGCGCCTGGCATTCACACACCTGCACTGTCTTACAGATTTTGTCACCTACAGAGACATTCTGAAGTACAACCTTTTCTCTGACAAGCTCTCTAAGTTTAACACTCATATTTGCAGAGATTTACACTCTGCGTGTAGTTTAAGAGTGTGTCTCTACCTCAGCAGCTGTGCATGTACATGTCTGAGCATTTCTAATAGTTTCCATTAAAAGTGTTATTTCACTCCTCCCTCCTAACTCAATGAAAAGCATTTCTTTCTACTTCTTCAAAGCTAGTACATGCCCAAGGAAGAAATTCTGCAAGGATATGCTTGAAATTAATCAGGCAATTTTTAAGTCATGAGATGTTTAATAAAGGTTGCAATTGTCACTTTTTGACTGGGGCAGGAAAAAGCTTGGAACGCTCTGCATATGGAAAGAGACCAGTGGGCTTTTGGTAGATCTAGGCTGAAAACTGCTGAAGAACACCTTAGGAGAGTCAAAGCTAAAAATGTATTTATCTAGGATGAAAGTGGAAGACAGATAGGAGTAAAATTTTCGTAATTAATAAACAAAATTAGGAAAAAAATCATATTACTCTGAATAGACTGCTTGAGTTTGGGCATGGTGGTGGTAGTGTTTAGCTGGCTACTTTGGGTGAGGTTTTTTACTGGGTTATTTTAGTGGCTTTTAGTTGATGCAGTTCTTGGGAAGCTTTTTTTTTTTTTTTTTTGATTGCTAGTTTATTTATTTACATTTTATTAAATTGGGAAATACAGAGGTTAGGGTTTTAAAATCTAGAATCTTGATTCTACCTCAGGCTCCCTCTTTTGGTTAGAAACCACAACAGGTCAGGTCTCTCCAGGTATATTTTAAACTAAGCCACAGACCAGCATTATTTGCTGTTCACCTTCTCCATAATAACAAGTAACAAAGAGATCAAATTACCTTTTAATCAAGTGTCTTACTATAAACACGCACAATTCAATCTTCTTCAGAGGATCTAGGGTCACCGTTTTTCAGTCCCATAGTACTGTATCAAGGTTGAAAAATGGTTTAATAATTCACCTTTTCTACTTGAGGCTGTCATCTCTTTGCTTTCTCGCTCCCTGAAATTTCTCCATTGTTACCACCAACTGCTGCTTACAGGAACAGTGTTTGTAACACTTGGTGAAATCATACACAAAACCCATTTATTTTATGCCTTTATCTTGCATACTAGATGTATGTTATCCTAAGAGAAAATACTGATTCTTTTAAGCATTCATGGCAAACTTATTTATATACAGCCTGGCTCACTGCTCCATTTTTTTTTTTTCAGGTTTGATATTTAGCAATAGCTACCAAGAACCATTATTAGTCCTGTTAAACTATTTTTTAACTCAATTCCTTCCTTTGATAGGAAAGAAGGAAGTTTCAATCTCTTTGTCCACAAAATGTCAGCTGCTTATCTGCATAATCCTTCCTGTTGCAATACAGTTTTAATCCAGCATATATGACCAAAACAGATGTCTGCCTTGGTATCTTACAGTAGACTAACATATATAAGAGACAAATGCAGAAGCAGCCTCCAGATTTATAAAATTTGTTATGAATTTTTACAGTATACACAGCAAAGACTTAATTATTGGATAGATATTCTCTCTGATTTTAGAAACCACAGAAATGAGGGAAGTACTATGCTATTCATGCAGATAGTCTACATGAAATACTGCTGACAGTGCCTTTAGTTTCCTCTGGACATTTTAACATGGATGTCTGGCCAATGCTCAACAATTTAATCCAATATTGGATAAATGAAAACAAGACAGAGCACGTTCTTGACCTCTGCAGTCCATTAGTTTTGTATGGATGGCTGTGGAGGAATCCCTAAATACAGAGAGTTTATTACACCCACTTCTGTAGGTCATTGGGATTTCCTAAGATTATAGTGCTCATTTGTAGACCCAATAAATACTGAAGTACAGTCTCTCTATGTCTGCTCTATCCATCTATCCATGTGTAACTTGCTCCCCACAAGGGCAGTGACATTTGTACACATCCACGCAGTTTTAACCTTGCTGTTGGTCTCATCTATTTCAAACACAGCAGTACTCCTTTGAATTAGGACATCTGTGCTTTTCTTCACTACTGTGTCCAGCTGTCTTCAACTAAACTGGAGTTTTCTTTCTTGTTAAAAATCTCCATTTTCCAGGCAGAAGTTTTGTTTACTTCTCCTAGCTCTGTCAACTGATTACACTCCTTAAGACTCCAAATGGCAGGGCACAATTCTGCTGCTGCAGTTCTAATCTGTTCACTGAGTTAGTCTGGCTGTTGTTATACTTCTCATCAGAGGGTGTTTTTTTCTTTCCTGCTGACTGCAACACAAATTTCTTAGCTGCACATTTCTATCCTTTATAACTGTAGGATATAAGACTCATAGGAATATTCATGTGCAAAGTTAGAGAAGCAGTCTGGACCAAGGCCTGAGTGAGTTAAGAACTGCACTAGAAAAGAATAAAAGATTTATACATATACAAATAGTTGGCATTTATCATATCCTCTGGCTCACTTACGTATTTCATAAAGGAGTCTCTGCTTCTTTGTTTTCAGCTTAGGTCCTGCTGATGTTCTTTGATGTCTCTGAGTTCTTCTGTTGAATAAGGTTCACCAAATCAATGCCCAATCTTTTTTCTCCATGCCCTTTGTGGCTTAAAGAGCCTCTTTTATATACCCTTTCCACTTGTCTCCTTTCTGTACTAAGTGTGAACTTTTTTTTTTGTTGTAATGCAACCATTCCACACCTCTAGTTGTCTTTTTAGTCTTTCTCACAGTTTCTGTGTTCTAGGACATAATTTATGATCTCTGGTAGAGTCCCGAGAATAATAACTACACACGATGCAGGTAACCCCAAGATTTCTCGAGTGACATGGAAGTGTACTCTGTAATTTTTTTGGCAAGTAAGACAACTGATGTGCTTTCTTGACTGCAGCCAAGATGTCATCTTCATGGAACTCTCAAAAGTTTAATAATTCATGCCTAAGAGTTATTTTTATGTGTAATTGGGTATTCTCCTCCCTCTGAATAAATTTATAACAAATGGTAGAAATTAACATAAGCTCCCTTTTAATTCTCCAGTTATTCCTCTTAAGGGATCCATTTAGAATTCTATACAGTCTGTCCCATCCTTATTACAAAAACCTTCATTGGCGAAGTTCACTGCATGGTACTCACATAACTGCCTGCCCTCACTTAATCCCACAAGAAAGATGGAGAGAGGCTGCAAGTGCATTTAATGACTTGGAGCCTCTGTCCTTAATGACTTAAGGTCAAGGAGGAATGTTTTCAAACTGACAGAGAGTAAATTTAGATTTTGGAAAGAAAGTCTTTGCTGTGAGGGCAGCGAGCCACTGGCACAGGTTGCCCAGAGAAGCTGTGGATGCCCCATCCCTGGAAGCGTTCAAGACCAGGTTTGATGAAGCTCTGAGAGTTGTCCCTGCCCACGGCAGGGGGTTGGGAATGAGATGGTCTTTAAGGTCCTTCCAACCCAAACCACTCATAAGGAAGGTAGTGCAATGTCTGTGAAATTTCAGTGGTGACAAATCTCTGCTACAAGAGCTGCCTGTATATTCCTGACATTTCGCCTCTCTTTTAAACAGTTGTTCACTCACAGATTAATTTCTTGCGCCTTGGCTTCCTGAAAAGCCAATCATTCTGAGTACTCATTTAGGTGATGGATTGCTGCAGGGTGTATCAATTTATCCAGAAACTCTGAATGGCATTTTGGCTTTGAATATGATCAGCTCTAAACAGCTGATTTCACAGTGGTTTGGCAATGCGTTTTCAGAAGCTTAACAGATGGTTCAGTATCTGTTCTTCTGCATTTTTGTCCTTTAAACAAAGCACCTTAGGGAAAAAAAAATCTATAAATGCATATTTTAATATATACTCATGAAGGAATAAGAGTGTAAATTTATGTACCTGAAGACAGGGCTGTAGTAAACCCTACAGACAGATGCAAGTTAAGGTCACACAGCAAAAGAATTCTGGCATTTTATGGCTCTTTAGTACTTAATTTCAATTAATTTGATTTTCTGCCTACTCTATCCCTCCCTCTCAGTATGGAAAAAAAATGTTAAATCTTTCACATAGCTTTGTCAAAGAAGGCAAAGAGGAATCAGGGACCTGAAGCTTGCAATAGAAATCCCAGAAAGGAAAGGATCTCACAACGATACTTACATTGAGAGATGATTTTTGAAAGGGAAGAGACAACGTCAATTGGGCACATAGGTGTGTAAGAAAGTGGATGAAAAATACAGAGGAAAAAGGAGAGTAAGACTGAGTGAAAAGCCTGGGATAACAAGCTAGGAAGAGGTGAGGACAAAGCTAGGATGACTGGAAGTCAGCTAGGAAGCAGAAGGAAAGGGAAGTGTTGTATGTTACCTGACACTAGGTAAAAAAGCACCAAGAATAAATGTTTAGGCATATATATTTCTCCTCTACAAACTCTGACTCAGTTTTTTGCCAGGCAGCATGACAAGAAGAGGGAAAACTCTGTGATACTTCTGTTATAAGCAAGCATCCATGAAACCTGCAGGCAAGGCATGACTTGTGCAACACTCGAATATTTCAAGCAGTTTATGCTATGAAAAAGGATATTTCAGTACTTCTGGTGGCACTTGCAAGTGTCAATATACCCCTATCTGTTTTTCAGTTTGTGTTCTAAAATGAAAAAAACATTGAAGCTATTAACCAATTATTTCACAGACTCACAAAAATTGTCATTTCCAGAAATGGCAGAAATGTTTCTGGGGAAGTTTATGGTATTGGCATGAGACACTAAGTCAGTGTTTAGAAACTGTACAAGCAATTGAAATTATTCAATAGAGCATGTGGGACAACTGTAAAACCAAGCATAAGTAGATGTTCTGCTTGTAATTTAAACTCATGTACATGGCAACACTGATCCTATTAGTATACTAAATTAATTTATCATGAGCAGAAGGGTACATAGTTTTAAAGCATATTTGAAAAAATAAGTCTTAACCATATTAAGTACATGCATTGCACTGAAAGGCTCCATTCAGACTAAATGTCACGCATTCCTTTTATATGAATAAACCCAGAAAGAATTATATGCAGCACTTTTGCTGTCTGTCTCCATGTGCAGCTGAGCTGAAGAAATATTTTCTCCTCCACACACATGCTCACATGGCCTGTCACAGGGCACAGAAATTAAAACCTTCATCAGAATCCCTCTCCCCTTCCGTGCAAGCTAACTTGACTCAAATATTTTCCTTGGAAAAATACTTAAAGAGCTTGACCCAATGAGTGACCTTAGTGATTACTTTTTATATATACTGCCTTGAGATAAACCTGTAAAAAGCCTGCCCCTCTGAACTGGGAGAAACCTCTTTTCCCACTGTTTTATATGAAGCAGGGTTCTCAGAAAAGCAAAATCCTACTTTTTAAGCCAACCTCAAGGTGATGCAAATGTCAAATCTTTAATCACATTAGATTATTTCTTCAAATTTCTTCCTTGCAAATCCTCACAATAACGTGGACAGGATAAGTGAAGAGCAACTGATGCCATCTACTTGTACTTGTGCAAAGCATCTGACCCTCTCCTGCATGATGCCCTCTGAACTGGAGAGACGTGGATTTGGTGGATCAGTGGATGACGAGGCTGGATGGTCACACTCAAAGAGCTGTGGTCAGTGCTTCAGTGTCCAGGTGGAGACAAGTAGCATTGCTCAGGGGTTGGTGCTGGGACTGGAGCTGCTCAACATCCAGGTGTGTGACATGGACAGTGGGATCCAGTGCACTCTCAAGGGCTCAAACTAGGAATGAAAATGGAGGGACCATTACCAGCAGTCCTGTGACAGTGGGGTGGATAGGGTATGGGGTGATGTTGTCACAAAAGCAGAAAACAAGACTTAAATAGGAGCCCCTCCAGACTTTGCCTGTAACCAAAACAACAGCACTCAAAAAATGCAGGCCCTTGGATTTCCAAGGGTTCTAGGATGCTTCTCTGAAGTGCATGTACACAGCACAGGGAATAATCATGATGAATTAGAGATCTGTGTGCATCTACAGGGCTACAATCTTATTGCAATCACTGAGACACTGTGGGATGGCCTACAGGCTATTCCTGCTACCAGCCAAAGTTGATGGAGGTGGTCCTTCCCCTCTGCTCAGCTCTGGTGAGCTCACACATGGAGTGCCATGTCCAGTTCTAGGTTCCCCAGTACAAAAGTGATGTGACCACAGTGGAGAAATGTTTAATGAAGAGCCACAAAGGTGGTGAAGGGTCTCAAGGTACTGATTCCTTCCCAGATCCCTTCTCCCTTCAATCATCTGTGTTTTTGGGATTGTTAACATAATGGAATTGTTAAGAGTCTAATTGAAGCATCACCATTATTCTTCATCTAATTATTGCAGAAAAAGAATGAAAAATAAAGTAGTTAGAGTATTAATACTCAGGAAACGATGCAGTAATTGCAACAATACCATTAAAACTGAACACACACAATCCTATTAGCTTCTAACCCTTTTCTGATGTCAGGCTCATCCTTCATTGCTCCTCTGAGTCCTCGTTTTGGTGGTTTCACTCTGGTGTTGGCCATGGGGACAAGGTTTTAAGCAAGTTCTCAACATCTGGAGTCCTTTACTGGAGGGAATACTGTATTTGTGCTGACTGTTTCCTCTTCCTCTAACCTGATATACATTTGCCTTGAATTTAGGACTTTTTAGGAATTGTAAGCAAAATCCAGGACATTAAAATGAAAATAATATATTAAGTGTAACTAAGTTGCAAATAAAAACTAAGATCTCTTCAGAAAAAAATCACACACTGAGATGAAATGTCCAAATAATAGAGGTGTCAGAACAGAAGTTCCTGGTCTCATGAAGTTTAACAGTGCAGTTCTCACCAGCTGTCAGTGGGAAAATGCCAGTCAGGGCCACTGTGTTTGGTACTCTCAATATGATGGCTACATTTGCTGGCAGGATGATGTATTCATGTTTGTATCTAGAAAATATATTTCTGATTAACACAAAACTTCACTTTCAAAGTGACAAGGCTCCATATAACAAGGAGGTAGCTTCATTTGCCAACACAGCATAGCAGTGTCACAAAGATCTTTGAAAGATATTTCTCTTCCCTCTTCAAATCTCCCTCATCCAATAGCTCATCTGCCACTGTATTACTTAGAGAAAATTGAGCTATCCAACTATCCTAAAATTGGAATAAAAAATGTAAGGATTAGGAGAACTGATTATACTCAAAAGCAGAGAATACCAAAATATTTTCAAATAATCATTAAATAATTATGTTGCTAAAAGATTTTTTAAAAATGTTTAGAAAGTCCATATTATCCATTCTTAAGACTAAAAAGCCATTAAAAAATCTTCAAAGCAAAGCACAACAAATAAAAATGCCAATTTTTATGTCTTAAGTTTCACTTTTCAGTTTAGAGAATGGAATTGTTTTTCTACAAGAACAGTGTTATTTGAGATACTCATCTGTCAAAGAACCTTTAGGATATGACCACTTTAGTCTGGCATCAAATTTTACAGAAAAATTCCTTCTTTTATCCAAGTATGTCTCTTTCTGCTTCTTCCATGTATTTTTGGAAAATACATTCCAAGTGACAGATTATTTTCACACAACTTCGTGAACTGTTCTCCCTCTCTTCTCAAAATGCAGTAAATTCTGCCTTCCATATTGCCAGTCCTGCCATTACCAATTGAGATTTTTCTTCTCCTGATCTCACTTTCTGTGTGAGACCTCTGGAATGCCAAGAGAAGGCAGCAGAGGTTAAAACTGGAGCTTGCCCACAGGAAGTGAGGCTGCTCATTAAGGGAGCAAGGGAGAGAAAAGCTGGGCATTTTAGTACCACAAGAAGGAAACACACAATGCCAGCAGGACAGAAAGTGTGTTTACGCCGTGTGCACTGTCACAGGATAGCTACCACCCACACTTATGAGACAGAAATAAACACATTACCCACACATGTGCTTGACTCCTTTACCAAAATTTAAAAGGCAGTTATTTATGGATCTTAAAAAATATGATGTGGGCAAAATAAGTTTTGGCCAACAATATGATTCACAGCATGTTGTAAGTCTGACATTTTCTCATTGTGTCTGTTTTTGGAAGAGGTGTTTGGCACACAAAAACACCCAGTGATGCTTTACACAAAACTGCTCAAAAGCAGAAAGCGACTCACTTCCACAGGTTAAACACAGATGATTTCTGGCACAGCACCAAGGATTGTTCAACACTGCCAGAAGAATCCACACCAAGAAGGTTTATGACTAGAGGTAGTCCTTATTAAACAACTCTCAGCAATGCAGTGATAACAACAGGGTTGGGAAGGGAAGCAGGGAAAGACCAGGAAGCACAGAAGCCTGGCTACATCCATACAATGATGAAGTTCATCACTCTAAGGGTCTCTGTCAAAACAGACTCTAAGCTATCACCACCAAACTTAAAATTAAAGGTTATTTTCACCTACTACCTCTTGAAACTAAATTTCATTGTACAAAGGTTTAATCACAGATCAAGAAGAAGAAATTACCTGTGACAAAGTAGTTCTGTGCTTTAGCCAGGTAAATTATGTAGTCCCTAATACATATTTGGATAAATAAGAGTACATTTATTTACCATACTGTCTTCAGAGAGATGCAGAATATATTTCCTGATTTCCTGGAGATTTGCATCATATATCCTCTAACCAACCAACTCACATCCTGATGCTTCTCAGCACAACTTGTGCCTGCTCTGCTGTGCTCTCAGAGCAGCATTGGTGCACTGGTGGCCCTACCTATGTTCAGAACAGACACTGAGAGCAGTTCTGCTGCATTCATAACCACAGGACCACTGGCCTAGTGGGATGGAGACTCATTCCCACAAAAGCCATGAGAACAACTATGAGGATAGGAAATTTCTATCTTTGACAGCTCTACTCTATTAATTTTGGCTGACATTAGCCAAGGAGATGTAAATTGTTTTGCCTGTGCAACAAGACTCCTGCCAATTGCTGTGGTTGTTAGTTGAGAGGAACGCTGCATTTGTCTTTACAAACAAACTGTGGGTCTGCTGGTAGATAGGCTAGCACTGAGAGATAGAAGAAACAATAGGATTGATTGCACTGATTGATGAATGGAAAAAGACGTTTGCCTTTACAAACAAACTGTAGAAATGAAACTGGGTATTGGAAGATGAAAGAAACAATGGGGGGGAAAACTATGAATTCTGTAAGAATTAAAAATTAAAAGGGAGAGTTGTACATTAGAGGGGAATCTCAGGTATCAGGTGTTCCGGGAAGTCTGTACCTCTCAAGTACCTCAGCTCATGGGGAAAGAGAGAAGGAAATGTGGTCTGGAAAATAGGATAAAAAGGAGGCTGCGTCCTCCAAAAATGTGAGAGACCTCAGGGGAATGCCCCATGGCCTCTCCCTTTATTTGAATAAAGCAAAAAGGACTGTTCTGTCTCCTTTTTGGGCATAAACCTCTGGTGTTTGTGGATTAATTTTTCTGACACAGTGAATCAGCTTGGAAATTATTTTTCTTTTTTCTCCCTTTGCTGCTGAGATGCAATGAGCTTCACTTTGCTCATGGGTTAAAAACAAACAACTGCAAAACTTAGTTTGCATTTTGATGATTCAAATTCTTTTTGCCAGATGCATTGCTTGCTTCCTAAATCATAAACTCTAAAAAATTCCTTAGCAATAGTAAATTAAATAATGCTGTACCAATATTCTCTGGCTTTTTGGTTCTACTCATATTGGCTTTTATCTACAAAATACTGTATTTTCTTCCTTGCTTGATGCATAAATTAGTATGTGCTAACTCACTCACCCTGTATTTTATCCTTAGCTAGCAGAGTGCTGTAATACCCAAACACCAATTACATGAACAGTAACTCTATTCTGAATCGCTGGTGTTTGCACCTCCCTGCTTCAGAAACCAGCTGAGCAGTGAAGACAAGCATGTGCTAATCTCCCACGGTCCTGAGTCTCACCCACCCTTCCCACTCCATCACTGTATCACCTAAATATAAGCATGTTTTCCTTTCAGCTCCCAGTCCCTGCCTGTCTCTCCATGTTGTCATAAGCTGTAAGCCTAGTTTCTATCCCACTTTATTCCTTTCAACTACTTTTTTTACCAGACATTGTAGAATTATTTTAGCTTGCTGTATAACAGAACCTGGGGGGCACAACCTGGGTAGAAAACAGTAGTAGTTAATTAAACAAAGCTGAACAAATAGAAATAATTTAAGGATATGAGCCAGTACTGTGAATGCTGAGTGCACCAACATGCAGTTCGCTGCAGCACATACATAGCACATCCCTCAAGCCCTTCTAGAAGTCTAGTCAGGTCTCAAATGGGGGGAAAAATCATACCATTCCCTTTCAGTGTTTTCTTTTTATCAGTTTTAAATGAACATGGTTCAAGCTTCTGCTTGTGTTTATGTGACAGGACTAAATTAACAGAACGCCTGAAATAGGCCTGAGATACACCTGAGATACGCCAGGCAATGTCCTTCTACCACACTGTGATACCTCATACTCTGGTATAAACTGTGTGTTAGTGTATTAGTGGTGTTAGTCACTCCTCAAGACATCAAATTTTAATTCCTTGCCTATAAAGGATAAGCTAACCCTTTCATATTGTGGCCTAGTCAAACTAGCTGACAGCCCTTCTGTTTTCGACATTCCTGAAGGGTGTGTATTGACCTTCTACTTGGCTTTCAAGGTTTTCTTCTCACTGCTTTGCCCAGCTGGAGCAGCCACAAACCCCCAGTCTTCCTCAATGACTATGTAAAACCCACTTCTTTGGTGTGCTGGTTACACAAAAACACCCTACAAAAGGAAAGGAAAAGCCTTCTGATTGCATGCTTTGCAAAGAGGAAGTCAAAGAGGTAAAAAATATTTCTGTGCATATTACTTTTACATCAGTCAGGATCATATGCGAGATGCTGCACTGTGCAGCAACAGAGAAAGAGAGGAGACATTTATTTTTATCTTCCATGACTGAAGGTAATCCCAACCTTTTTAAAAATAAACAGCAGTTTAAAGTGATATATGTAACAATCAATAAAACAAAACAAGGAAGATACATTTTCAAAACAAAGAGCTGAATATAATTTTCTGAATAGTAGCTGTAAGAGAAACAGGGAGGAGAGGCTCTTAGATTTTGGATTTTCCAAAAATGAAGCATGGCAGTTATTTGTAATCAAGACAAAAAACAAAAGCAGAAGACTTACTTAACAACCACAAACTTCTAGTTTTCCAGACTTTCACTCTTCTGTCCCCCATGCCCAGCTTCTACATTTTCTTGAGAATTGCCCAAGAAAAGGAGCACTGTGTGTCAATCAGCTAAACCTGCAAAAGCAATGATAGCAGTGTGGGAAATGCCCAGACTAGAAGTAAGAACTTACAACAGTAGGTAAGAATTTCCTTCCAGACAATTTTGATAGCTGATAATATAGAAAAAAAATCTTGGTTGGATTTTTGGTATACAGGGGAGCATGTAAATAGCAGGAAAAGCCAAATTTTTATTTTAAAACTGAGTGCATTTAGTAAGGTGAGACTGATATGAAATTGATAGAGAGTCTATGCAGGTTTATGAAGTCCTTACATGATCAAGGCTTTGTTTTGATCCTAGAGCTTCTGCTGTGTTGCTGAGGAATTTTCTTTCCTTTAGAAGTGCTACAAATAGCAGGAGAGAGGGCACTAAGTTGATTCCTGGCTAGAGGAGCAGCTGCTGCTGCAGAGCACAGGGATCTTTCAAGCAAAGTTTGTGTTTACAGAGGTGACCTGTCAAAAACACCTGAAGTTTTGCATTGTTTCGTTTTTGTAACCACCCATAATGTTGCCATATATTAAAAAGAGATTTTACAAGCACTTGTTTGCTCTGATAAAGAAACTTGTGTTTCCTTGGCTCCAAGAAAGCATAAACAAAGGAGAAATGGAAAAAAACAAGTAAGATTAACAGAAGGTTCTTTTAGCACAGACTCATTTTAGCTTTCCTGAAGCAGTATAATCCAATGCAGATGTTCATTTGCCTCATTCTTGGCAACTGCATTAGATGAACTTCCTCTCCTCAGCAACATTTTCTCAGGGATTTATTGTCCCTTTGTTAGTCTGCCCTTAAATTGCTCATTCCTTTCATGTGACAGTGAAAACCCAAAACGGTGACAAATCAAGCTAAACACATGAAAGAGCTACAAGAAAATAGTAACATTATGTAAAAGTAAATGCAATATATAAGTGATTTAAGTACAAACAATGATCTCTGCTTTTGTTTTATCATTTCTGATAGTGGAGATGATAGTGGTAAAGAGTCATTTATTAAGCCAAAATAAACCAAATGATTACATAAGAAAATTAGAGAGATGGAGCGGTAGAAGCAAATCAAATGACGTGGACAACGTTTACACTTAGTAACAAATGTATATAAATGTGCTATCTCAGACTTTTTTTCAGTAGTCTAAAGCACTAGGTTCTCAGATAAACGAATTTAACTAACAACATGAGTACACGCCTTCTGATAATATGAATATGGAGGAGAAGGCAGTACTGCCAAGTTCTTTAGCATTCAAGTTGTTCTTTTAATTGAAAACTTTCACTTCGCTTTGACACAAAAACATTATAGATGGTCAAATTCTTGAGTGAACTAACAGGCATTAATTATCCTAAGATCCTCATGAGGAACCTTCACTACCAGGAGCTCTATCAAAGATCAGGGACCTAAAGTCTCTGGGCACTGTTGTAGATGTAGCTATCTGTGTTCCTCTCTCTGTTACTACCTTGTCTCCAAAAAACCTGTGCTATTTTATCACAATTCTATCTTCATTGGCACTAGCTGAAAAAGTGCCAAAGAATTTTAAAAATATGTGTGTTAGGATATTTTAGGGAAATGTCTACTTTGGAGCAATTCAGTTGGAGAAAAACACAGTTTGGAATCACTAATTCTCCTTACACTAAAAATAGTTTAATCGAGCCCTGATTTTATGAAACTCTAAAAGAAAAACATTTTTCATTAAGAAATCTTTATATTACCTTGTTTGATTGTTTTTGTTTTTGGTTTTTTGTTTTGTTTTGGGGTTTTTTTTGGTTTTTTTTGTTTTGTGTTTTTTTAAAATACTAACTGGAGTCCTGAATCCCAGACTCCTATGTATTCCTTTAAAAGTAACTGAGAAAAAAAATCACAGTGTGACCATTCTGGGGGCTTAATAAAATGAATGTCTGCCAGGGAGTGCCAAACCAAGTAGCCCAAGAGAGGCAGAGGAGCCATTTCCCCAGCTCCTGCCTGTGGTGAGGCTGAGCAAGTAATCCCCAGGGCACAAAAACATTCAGGATATGGGAGTACACCTGGCTGGCCACACAGACCAACATGGACAGAACACAAAGCCCTCCCAGAGAGCACCATCCTGCTCCTTCCTGTCACTGATTAGGATGGAAGCCCACCATAACATGCAGCCTGTCCAGCTGCTGTCCCCTTCATCCTCTGGTCTTTCAGCTGCCTCTCACACAGGGACGTACACATGCGAACAATTCTCTCCGACAGCTGGTCCAGCCCTGTGGCCCTGCCAACAACCAATCCCCAGCCCCACCTCCTGCACACTCCAGGAGCCAACTCACACACCCTCTGGTCTCTCCAGCATCCAGCTCAGACTTAACAGTCTCCAGTCCATTTCCTGCCACCTAAACCTCCAGACATTCTCATCCACACAGATTGACTCCTCTAACCAGGGAGAAAATCATGGCCAGGAAAACAGATGGACCAGACATCCGTTTACACATGCCCAGACCCTTTTTTCTCCCTTATCCAGCTATTTACCCATGATTGCTCCTCCCCAAGCTGTTGTGATTGCCTCACCTATGTCCACCTTTAGTTCTTCCCTTTATCAATCCCAATAATGATTCCCACACAACTGTTGGGCAGTGACTTCCTCCACTCCAGCTTAAAGCACATTTCGTTAGGAATGGCTGGCAGGAGTCAAAAGCTAAAAGTACGAGATGGAGGCTGGTGGTGGCATTACATGGCTGTGCCAGAAGTGCAGCTTCCTTTGTAGACGATGTCTGGCCCAGGATTCCTGCACTGACACATAACTTGAATGTAGCATAAGCAGCGCCTGCAGTTACTCAAACTAAAATATTTTAAAAGCGTGGTTGTGGCTCAGTTGCAAGTTCATTACACTGTTGTCGAGGAGTACCTACATAAAGACGCTCAGCACTTTAGGAAAAATAGTTTTGACAAACTTCTTGTGTGGAACTAATGAGAATGCTTGTCTAGAGTAAGACTCATCGTCATTCCAATATCTGTATGTTCCTACATTCTTTGGCCCTCAACACTAACAG
>PYHW01009964.1:2119962-2201181 GCA_013186435.1 Turdus rufiventris
TTTTTTTTTGTTTGTTTGTTTGTTTGTTTGTTTGATTGGTTAGTTTTGGTTTGGGATTTTCTAGGGAGCAGGGTTGGGTTGTTTTTTAGTTCTGTTTTGTAGTTGTTGTTTTTAAGAATTAGTCAGATTTCTAAACAATTCCTTACCTTTCATGAAACTGTTGCGCTGCAACAATTTGAAACCCATTATTGTTTAATCTTGAAAATTTACTGTTTCTGATCTAAAAAGCAAAAGCTGACACAAAAACTCAGAAAATCTGCTCTACCCAAATCCTGTGGCACATTCTAAAAACTGAACCTGCAAACAAATTAGTCACTTTAATCATAACATAGAAAATGTACCAGTAATTAATCACTGGAATGAAAATCTATATTCTTTCTTACCTGGAGGCGTTCCAAAGTGATACATCTGTATCAGTTTTGGGGTTTTTTTACACTTGTATTTAATGCCTAAAGTATCAACCGAAGTAGGAGTTCTCTTCAGTCTAATTTCCTGCCAGCGAAAGAGTATTCCTCAAAATATACCCTCCATTTACAATACAGGCAGTTCTAACCATACCAAAAATAAACTTTGCATTGATTATTCTGCAATCTGGTACCCTTTGGCTGTGACTCCCATCTCATTATTGAAAGTTTTGATTCAGATAACCAACACCATTTTACGTTGACTAAAACTAGTGAGCAAAAATTTTCCAGATAAAGTAGGATCTTCACACACTGTTGCCTTGTTATTTCACTGGGCAATCTGAGGGCATTGTGAAAGCAAAAGGGTAATACTAGGGTCAGGACTAGGGCCACTGCTGATTCTCATCAGTGAGGGTACAGGTAGCCCTAGTGACTTCTCTCTTGTGCACAGGGTGGCTGTGCTTTTAGTGAATCTTTTTTTTTTGATTAAGGAAAGTAATAGCAAAAATGTTCATGGAGTTTAGTGAGCACATACAGGGCCAGTATCCTGGGAAAAACTAAGCTGGCACACAGTTTCGGCCTATTGCCTCCCAAAATTTCCTTTCCACTACCACTACATGTATTAGTTGCCCACTGAGATTCAGGAATAGGCCAGCAGGAAAATTTCTGTGTGTGTAGTTTCTCAAAAACTTAGGCAGCTGAAGACTCAGAGCAAGACCAGATTCAGGTGGAAGGTAAGGACTAATACACAGCCTGGGGTAGCAGATAGGCAAGACTATTGCAGTCAGCACTAAGTTTGGTTTCAATTGCTCTGAAACCAACGCCTGGGTGAAAGTCAAAGCCTAGAAATGAAGTTTTCCTTCAGTACCAATCAGGCCATGGTCTTTCATCAATTCTCACGCACATGACTATCCTGTGAGCTTACTAAACTGGCAAAGAGCTATTCTGTTCATTTCTGCTGTGCAAGTAAGAACATTTGGCTTACAGCATGAAAGTTGAGAACCAGGGTCAGGAAGAAGTATTTGCATGGATGTACGGCCAGGGGCAGCAGGAGAGGGAGGGAAAGATCATTTGCTTTATTTATTTTGACCAGTTTTGAACACTGCAAGAAGCCCATCATGCCCAAAACTCTGCCCATGTCTGAGACAAAATGAAGAAAACAACACCAAAACTATTCCAATTTAAGCAGGTTCTTCCAAGCTGATACATCATCTTGCACTCCATATTTACAAATTGAATAAGCACAATAAAATGAGTAAAGAACTATCATGTCCAGTAAATCTGTAAATAGTTGGAAAAAAATTTTTTTGATAAGTGTGACTAGTCCCACCTTCAGAGGTCTCTGTGGAAGTGTGCAATCTGTGACAGAGAAAGGAAAGATCTCTGAAAAATCAAACAGGTTACAGCAGATGAAGGCACTCCTATGACAATCTGTTCTCTCCAAGATCACTTTGAGGCACAAGAGCAAAAGAAGTGCGTGAGAGTTGTTTGCCTGCAGATAAACAGAAGGTTTCTTTCACTACAGCTAATGCCTCACATTTTCTTGATATGAATATTAAGGATATAGGAATTTACTGGCTTGTCTGAATAAACACCACATGTGCAGCTGTACTAAATATGTCAGCAGTGCACACAGGGTAGGGCAGTTTTATTTGTTTGTTCAATACAATGTGTTAGCCATATATAAAATACATGCAGTCACTATATCTATCTATAACTCAACGCATAATTTATTACAATAGTCTTTTATTTTATGATTTAACTTAGAATTAATTAATCTAAGATTTAATTAAGAATTATAACAGGTTGATCATATTTAAAAATCATAAATACAGATTCATCCCCATGTATATATACTGTGTATTAATTAAATATTTCTTCCTCTTGGTGTTTGTGATCAGAAAAAATCCATGACTCACAGTCATTCAGTCAAGAAATGCAGTGATAACATCACTGGTGCTGAAGATAAAACAAAGGCGATTCTTACAGTCTAGCTCTTTCTGGGGGAACTACAGAAACAATATCCCATAGATGTAGTTATTATAACATCCATTTATTCTGTCACTTCTCAGTGGCTTGATATACTTTCAGGATCTAGACTTTCTGAATTTCCAGAACAAACCTCAATAGGAAAAAATCAAATATTATTTCTTAATTCAGTAGCAATCTTTGTATTCTTTTTATATGAACACAAATCTTGTAATTTTTTGAAAGAATTGAAAAAATGCTTTCAAAGAGATTGATAATGTTGAATACACCCATTATTATCAATAAATATGTTGATTAAACTGTTAACAATATCCTTGTACCTTTCTTCTGTCATATTCCAGTCAGACAAAGATTTAATTTAAGAAAAGAACACAAACCAAACTAAATGCCAAGAGTTAAATTTCATCTTGAAATAAGTAGTAGTCAACTACAGGTTTTCTTTGCATAGGGACAGAGAGGGCATTTTAAAGTGTTAGAAGATATTACATCTTCCTTCTTCTTCTGTCCAGGCTTACCCTGGAGAAAAACTGTTCTCTTTCCTTGACTAAGAAAAAGAAGTTCTAGAAAATCACATTCAAAACATATATATGATTGCTTTGAAAGAAGGACTTTTCATGAAGAAATGCAGTCAAAAAAGGACACAGTAGTCAGAGTGTGGCAAACAGTTTGCAGCTCAGGTAGTACAAACATGGTAAGGAAGAGTGAAATAAAGCTCCCTGTTTTTCCTTCAGGGAGGCGAGTACAGTACACATCGCCTTATCTCCCTCATGGGCACAAAATCTGAAGGTGGTGAGGGCTCAAATTCCATTCCTGGGTGTCCACTGTATGAAATCTCAGCAGTCTCAGCTTCGCAAGGAGCTGTGTATTTCAGAATTAATTGCAAGAACCTACTCCAGGATTGCTCTTCTGTATGTGTGAGAGTGAGCAAATGCAACAGGTAGTGGGGTTAATTGCTTCAAAATTCTGTCTTTGGAGATATTCCATAAGCAATCTGATTAAATTGGTTCTGCCTGGAGCAAGGGATTGTATCATTTGATATCCAGGAGTTTTTAACAGTATTAATTCTTGGAAAGGTCTGTGATTCCACAGGGGCTTTGGAGGGGCAGGAGATTGTAAAGGTCCATTCACTGTAGAGAGAACCTCTCAGTGGGAGACTAATACATGCCTTTTACATGTCCTTCAGAAGATGACATTTGGATCAAGAAACTGTCCTTAGAAAGCCCATCCCACAACCATAAAGAAAAGGATCTTTTCTAGGAAGTATACTTTGCATGTTTGGAAAGAGATAAACACAGAAACCAAGCCAAAACAAGGGATTGTGATAGTCTGGACTGCAAGAGGCATCAGCAGATGTAAGAAGGGGCCCTCACATGAATGCTGCTGCAGCATTCTTTAGATAAAGATTAAACAAATCACCCAAAACTATTTAACAGTCAGTAGCAAGGCTAGGCATAGGCAATTTTAAAACTAGGAATAATCTGGCTCAAGTATATCAATCACACTATTTGATTTTCTTCTTATAAATATACTTACTATTATGTTAAATAAAGTTGGAAAAACAATAATGTAATAAGCATGTGCAAAAATTAATAACAAACAGTTTTATTTCAGTAAGTCAATAAAAAAGTATTTCAAATACTATAAAATGCAACTCAGTTAATCACTTCAATAAATGCTTGTGGAGCACTCCATCTTCCCAGTTAACAGATGTGGATGATTTAAAAAAGGAGCAATAACAGAGAATCTATACACACCATACTATGCTGTTACAAGTACTGAATGCAAACTGAAGAACCATGACTGAAGTGGCAGGAGAAGAACAAAGCTAAGAAAGGGAAGAAAAAAAGTTGTATTTATTTGACAGGATGAACCCCACAGGCATCTACAGAGATAAACTTGGATCACCCTCCCATTTATAAATCTCTCTAATTGCCTTCAGAACATTCCAAATCTAGCCAAAGATGTGGAGAAGATTCTGTGTTAGACAAGGGTCCAAATATTTAAATGATTGCAATAGTTGTAGAGCTGGTAAACCTATGTTCATTGGAGATCTAATTTTTTCAAAATGCAGAGACCACACTAGGAAGAACATCTGAGGTGGCATTGCCCCATTTAGCTGCAAGGGGCTGATGCCAGCAAGCAGGAGTCAGGGCTCTGAGTGCTCTAGGGTCACCTTAATGGCACAGTGCCCCCAGATGTGGGCCACAAACCAGGATGGGGTTTCAATCCTGCTTCTGGCTAGACATGGGGACATGCAGCTGCAGGAGGAGGTTGGCATCTGACAGGCTGGGACAGCAGGATTTCCCCTAAAAGGAGAGCCAAAAGTTGTCTACCTTCTAGCATACTCTCCAGAAAAAAAAAAAAAAAAAAAGAAAAAATTGCCATCTGCGTTTGTGCCAGTTTTTTGTTTGTTTTTGTCTGGTTTTGTTTTGCTTTGTTTAATATGTGTTGGTTTTTTTTCTCCCAAGCCAAACATTGTTGCTCTTGTCTTCTCATTTCTTTGATCAAAGCATTAGCAAAAAGTTAATGCTTCAAGAGAAATTCACCAATTCTGTTTCTAATTATTCTCTTTTTTAAAAATGAGAAACTTGTTCATAGTTAGTTTCTTAAGAAAGGACTAAGCTCTGATGTGGATAATCAAATTCAGATTTGAGGTATAAAAACTTTACAATAACTGATCTGACTCTTGGTTTCCTTGTCAAACAAGTCATTAGTCAACATGAGACTTCTCTTCCATTGAGAGCTAGATTACTCTCCTCAGAGGTTCAGTGATTTAGCTATATGAAAATCTGACATAACTTACTGTTATATTTTAGAAGTGTTGGTGTGCATTGTATTTAATATTCAATCTACAAATAACTGAAAATTAGAGTAATAATTGGCAGCAGGTTAACGCAAAAAAAGAGGGCTTTCAGAAAAGCAAATGCTGTTCTAGTTCCCATGGCACCATTCCCAATATTTGTTTCATACTCCTGAGAGAAAAGAGGAAAGCAGAACAAATGTTAAACCTCCCACACAAAATTCTCAAAGTAATATTATAATTCTCCCTAAGGCTCCAGCCTTGCTGTCAAATTGCTTTTTCTGTCAAGTTTCCAATTTTTTTTATTGAGAAAGGATAATAATTATAATTATCCAAAGTTTAAGTTGGTGAGTTTTTACTAAAATAGTTAAGCTGCAAATTCTCATTACAAAACCTTGTAAAGTAATTCATTTAATTTGCACGATATGATTACCACAATGAAAAAGTCTCATATATATACATGCTCATATATATACATGTCTCATATATATACATATATATACATTCCTAATTATCACCTTCATGGGAAAATAACTGGTTTGTATCAGCAATCTCAGTAATTATTCTTAAAAATTATCTCAGTATTTATTGATTCAAAGAATTATTCACTTGTGCAGACATTATCTTCTGTACTTTTCAATGATGTTGTACAAGTTCTGATATACTGCAATATCATTTTTCTTATCAATTTAGCTGACTGTGCTTTCCACAATTCCTTGGGCTCAACAACCTTCCTAGAATGTTCAAGAAATGCATACATACATATATATATATATATATATATATATATATATATATATATATACACACAGTAATTTCACAACTATAAGGCACACCCTTTTGACTAAAATTTTGGCCCGAACCTGGGAGTGGGCCTTATAGTCCGGTGCGCCTTATATATGGAAAAAGTTCGGAAATTTGCCTATCCAGAAGTGCAAGCCGCAAGCTGAGCCGCGAGCCGAGCCGTGAGGGGGGGCCACATCGCGGGAGTGCTGAGCCGTGAGGGGAGGCCGCGCTAAAGGAGTACCGAGTTGTGAGCCGCGCTGCGAGAGGCCCGAGCCACGGCAGTGCGCCGCAAGCTGAGCCTCACCAGCCGGTGCCAGGGGTGGGCAGGAGTGCCGGGGCCTGCGGCATGGGGAGGGTGCCTGGGGGTGCGTTTAAAGGCTACACCAATCTGTCAAAAATGTTTGTAAATTGAGCACCTGCCAGTAAACGCCACGATCGCGTGATTCCGTTACTAATTCCTTACTTTGTTGCGTGCGGATCCTCGCTGCAAAAATAAAGCGTGCCTTATAGGCCGGTGCGCCTCATAAATGGACAAAGTTTGGAAATTTGCCAACACCTGAAATGCACCTTGTACTCTGGTGCGCCTTATACTTGTGAAATTACTGTAATTTGACGGTTTCCCAGTCCTCTAAAGAAAGGCTATTCTTCCAGGGTTAGTCTTACTCTGGGAAGAAAAAACAAACAAACAAACAAGCAATTAACAATACAAAAGTCAGCAAAAGACTCAAATGCTTCGGAAGCCAAATGTCTTACTGGACAGCTCTAGAAACTGCCAGCGTGAGGGGCTGCATTTAACAACCTACTCAGGTGCTCTTCCAGCAAAACTGAGTAACACCTAAGCACCTTCGAGAAGCCGCCACTTTTGGAAACCCTGCTGAGAGAGAACAAGTGCTGCAAGGAATAAATGAGCTCTGAATGGATATTCTTTCCTTCCTGGGATTCTCCTTCCTTAATTCCTGTGACTAGGGAGCTGCAGTGGACAAGTGCAGGGAAGCTCAAACAACCTCTGGCTCATAAATCCTTTCCCTGGACCAAGCCCTACTGCAAAGCTTTATGAAATCAAAAGAAGGATGTGAGCCACACATCGATATTCAGAGTCTTTCAATCAGAGAATCACAGAACAGTTTGGGTTGGAAGGGACCTGCAAAGGTCATCCAGTCCAACTCCCCTAACATGAGTAGCGACAACATTGATTGGCATTTCTCACCACCAATGCCTTATTTTAAAAGAATATCCTAATATTTCCCTGATATCAGGGAAATTGATTAATAGTTATTGTAGTCAGTAAGCCTTAACAGTGTGAAAGACACAAAGGTCAGAGCTAGTGTAGCTGGTTTATTTGCATCTATCTGCAATTATAAGCTCAATTTTACATGGAAATAATCACAAACTCTTGTCTCTATGTGATGTCAAGATGTTTGGGAAAATGGGGTTCTGCAGTTTTGTTGATAGCAGATGGTCAAAATCAGACAGTCCTTGTAATAGTGACTTTGACTGGTGGTTTGCTTTGCATTGCTCCTGGTCCTCTGCAAGCTGTGGGGCCCAAATCCTGGTTTGACACCAGGACCACGTATTTGCAGGGGTCCAATAATTTGCATACGTAAGATGATGCTTGCTGCAGCAGACCTCTCATTAGGGGTAGAAATGAGCCAAGACATGGACTGTCATCCGACAACATGAAAAGGGTCACAGTTTATTCTTTACAGATTTGCCATCCTAAATCTGACTGCAGCAAGCTCCTACTGCAGGGTTCAAGTGCAGACTCTTCTGGCTGTTTCCTGCTGCACTATGACTGCAAGTGTTGGTTTGCAGACTCTGACCACAGGCTTTCACCGAGCTCAGCTATGACTGCAGGCTGCAGCAGCAGGCTCTAACTCCATCCGATCCAGAAAGGCCTCACAGCAGATCTTTTACTCCCCCTTGTTTCACTTTCCTTTGTGTCTCTCTGGATCCTTCCTTCTTCCTCAGGGCTCTTTTATGACCTTGCCATTAAGGGCAAGGCTATTCCTCTTCTGTGGTAATTAGTACAACTGTGACTTATCAGGGGCAAGATCACCAGTACTCTCTCCTTCTACACCTACAGTGCTGAGCTCGTTAGAATAGAAAGTGCCAGCCCACAGCCCCTCAAGTAGCATTTTCTGTGATGATCCTAAGCCAGGGTGACATCCAGGAGTGTGATCCTCCAGCCCCTTTTGAATGGAAGCACAACTGTGTAGTTTTAGATGAGAGCAGAGTGATTTTTGTTTCATATCTGGACTGCTTAGGAGGCTGAGCACCAGCCTAGCATTATTTCTAGACTTATCTCAGATGAATTCATTTGATGATCATTCTCTCTAGCAGCAAAAAGATATTCCCATGAGAACTCTTCACTTCTTCCTCAGAGCTGAAACTCCAGAGCAAACTACTGTAGAAATATTTCTATGGTTCTAATGATTACAACTTATTTGTGTGCCATAACAAAAGAAATGAAAGAAAATTTTCTTGAAAAACAGCATCTCCCCAGTCCAGATTGCTGCATATTGCTGAATGAACCAAGCCTCTGTTAATTTCCAAAAGTTTGCTTTAAAATCATCATATCATTCTCAGTGTCTGGCCTTGCCTCTCCTACCATGGCCTCTCATCCTTTTCTGAACTGAGAATTTAAAAGTGCAACACTGCACTGATAGACAGCCATGATAGTAGGATCATTTGAAATGAGTAATTTTGCAGGTCCAAAGTTTCAGACAGTTATTTAACCTTTGAAATAAATAGTAGGAAAATCACTGTCTTTGCATTATTTCCAGTGAATAAATTGGGTAATAAAATCCTTCTGTCTTCAACCTTCTCTATCCCAATTTTTAAAACCACGTCATAGGATCTGGATCAGAAATGAAAAATTTTTGTTGCTTGGAAAAACATTAGTCATGGAAACATCTCATAAAAATAAGCTGTGCTCAGCTTATTTGCTCAGTCTATATTTGCTTTTTCCAAGAAAAAGAAAAAGTATTTTACTTTTCTATTTCAGGATTACTTAACTATTCTAAAATCCCACACTTTAATGTGCTTATGCTGAAAGTTTTTGCATTCAACAGGTTCAACATTTCATCATCTATACTTATAGTGATCTAGATCCCAGATATTTTTCTAAACCCACCAGCCAGTGGAGGAGATGGTAAAAGTATACTACAAAATAATTTCTGTTGCAGCATAGAGAACTCACTGCTTTTTATCTTTGGAACAAATTCTTCAACAGTTTCCTTTTATTAGGAAAAACATTTTAAATTCCAGGTTTTTTTTGTAGAGAGAAACAGAGAAATTCTATGGTGTTACATTACATTACAGCAGATATTACATCTCGAAGGGGGATTTTCACTGCAGCAAAGTCTTGCTCATTAGGGCTTTTGAAACCTTCAGTCAGCATTCCCATTCTCACACGACTTGTTCAATCTCAAGGATTCATTTTTGCCATCTAGTGGCTTTGAGCAGAATTAAAAGAAATTTGCTAATGACAAATTTGAAAATTATTGTTTGTGATAAATGATGGCCGTTTTAATTCAGGGTTATTTTTGAAAAAGATACTTATACCTGGGAAAGACTATTCCCTCCATGTAACCATTAAATGAACACTGAAAGAAAACAGGATTAATGTGTGGCCACTGAAACTCTGTGAAAATAACAGCTGAGGTTACCACACTGCAGTGTGGGATGGAGTTGTACTGACTGAAGGAGGAGGTTACTCAGAGGACTCCTCATATCCAATGTGTCTTTTGTTATAGCAGTCCTGGAAAGTCGTAAGACAATCCAAGCACAACTCTCTTCTGCTGCCCACCTCCTTTGTGTTTTGGGGGGTGGATACGGAATAATATTTAACAAGTTATTTCCAGAAGTAGTATAATGAACAGACACTTAGGCTTAACAGAGAGGATCTTTTCACATTCAAATAGATGTCATAATAAAAAAATCAATAGAATTTCCCAAGTTCCATTCAATTTTTTAACTCACAGTGTATAGTGTTCATTAATAACTGTAACTCAGGATAAAAATATACCATCTTATGAATGTAAAATATAACATTGATTTAAGAGATACAAACAAAGAAGAAACCAAATGTACTATCACTAAAGTATTTCAACACCAACAGCTAGGAGGCATCTCTGAACTTAGTATCATCAACTTGAATCTCTCAATTTTCTCTTAAAAAACCTATTCTGGAAACTCTTTTACAATTCAGAAACATATAATGGTTTAGGTTGGGACCTTAAAGATCTTCAACTTCCACTGCTCCCATGGAGAGGCTGCTTCCCACTAGTGCAGTTTCTTTAGAGCCCCATCCACCCTGGCCTTAAACACTTCCAGTGATCGAGCACCCACAGCTTCCCTGGGCAACGGTGCAAGTGCCTCACCACCGTCAGAGCAAAAAATTCCTTTCTAATATCTAATACAAAACAACCCCCCTTTCCATTTAAAATTGCTCCCCCTTGTCCTGTCACTACATACTCCCATAAAAAAGTCCCTGTCCTTCTTTTTTATAAAACAACAACAAACCAAATTTGCATTTAAAGATAAAACATTGTGGTTATACTTCATGGAGAAAATATGGTCCACTATGGTTCACATACTTTCAAAACCATAAAAAACCCCCCACAAGTTTAACAAAATACAATTACGCGATCTCCTGATTTTAAATTTTTGAATCTGATGTAATTAAAACCCATAATAATGGATATAGAATTTCAAGATAAGGAGATGTCAGCATGAAAGATCTGGTCTGTCACTGAGCATTTGGAATTCTTCCCAGTTTCAAGTCTGTTATTTCAGATGCATGGATAGAAAGTTAGTGATTAAGAAATGAGGAACAGAAGCCTGTCCACTTTTAGTAATTGCAAAAGATGAAAACTGACTTAAAGGATTTTACAATCCTTTTATAGACATTTGAAATAAAAGTTTTGAAAAATATGCTGTAAACTTCCTTAGTTGTTTATTAATGAACATTTTGAAAAACCAGATGAGGCGTTCCATGTTTTTTAAGGTGCTGACATTTTATTTTGCAATTGCATAAAAGTAGCACATCTTAATATACATTGTTATATATATGAAAAATATAACAATACCGTTAAGTACAAAACAGTAGAGTATCACACGCAGTCTGCAAGACTCTTTTTTTCTTCAAATTGTTTGTCTACTGCAAGTGAAAGGGCCTGAAGAAAAGTTGTCATTGTAACACTGGGGCACTGAAAATAAGAGAACATTTTGTTAGACACACCACAGCAACAGGCAGACATAGTATTTTACATACAAATCACGGCATTTAAAAGAGAAATATTTGAATTTCATATTATGAAAACAGCAAAATGCTATAAACCAAGCTGCAAGTTTTTTTAAAATCAGCTAGCACAGCAAAGTCAAAGTCAACTTTTGCAAAGTCTTCAGTCACAATACTGTATATTTGCTTAGAAAAATTTTTAAGAAATTATTATTTATAAAGTGGTAGAGGTTTGGGGTTTTTTTCAGCAAGCAATTATAAGAGCACCAATATTAATGTTCACTAATCTAACTAAAAGTAGAATGCTCTTGGGCAGGTCAATTCCACCTGTCTTCTTCAATTCCATTCTAAATTATGGGCATAATTATATATTATATATTAACATAATTATTTCAGTCTACAAAGCTGCAGAAACAAGTGCAATTGAGATTAAAAGGGAGGTTTGGACCAATCTTTCATTTCAGGCAGTGTTCAGATGTTTTCCTGCCTGTCTCAAACTCAACACAAAATATAACGAACAGAATAAACTCACTTGAACATAATACACTTACTTGAATATAAAGTGCATGTGCTAGGAAAGGAAGCTTTCTCAGGACCCGGCCACCAAGACCTTCACTTTTTCTATGGTAAAACAGAGGCAAGTGCTGTTTAAATGCTAAATATCCACTCTTAAAAGAAGGCCTTTCCTTTTTCTGTGTTTCTCCATTAAGTTGCCCTAAAAGGACCTCAGATGACAATTGAACAAGTCACTTGCAGCTCTTTTAGCAGGAGTAGGGAGCGAACAGACAAATTCTGCTCATGGGAGGCTACACAGCATAGTATACAGCAACAGCACAGGCACAGATCCCTGCCAATGCTTACATCAGGCCCTTCATATCATGGTGCTAGCCTCATGAATTTGGGGAGATGTTTACCACTGCTGTACAGAGTGGTACAGACACAACTTTTGGAAGGACTGGGAAAAAAACTGGTTTGAATGCTGGACCTTATGGGTACTGCCTGTCTCCTTCTACCCACCATTTACACAGTTTCCTTCACCTCTCCCACTTGGCGTATGTTTGCATCTTCTCCAAGCACCACTCTGTGTATGTAAAATGCAAACTTCTGTGCCTGGAAAAACTTACTTGCTTTTACTTCATTCCTCACTGGTTAAGACTTCATACTTCAGGAACAGACTTTCAAAACTTTATGAATATTATTTTGTTCCATACGGACCAGGACTTTGGAAAAAAACATTGCTTGATATTGTGAATACCATTCCTATTGTTTCAAGAACTGTTATGCTGCAGTGAAAGACCATTTGCTCTACCAGCATACTCAGCAAACCAGAACATTGTTCATTCACACTTTACTCCTTTCCCCCTTGTTTCTGTCCTCTTGTATCTCCATGCTAAATGCTGAACTAGCAGATAGCAAGGCATTTCAAGACACTTTCTTAGCAGGACCTAAAGCTCATGCTATTTCTGCTAGAGTGCATTACAATTCCCAACATCCCTAAGGTTAATCCAACCAGCAACTTGTCAAGAGGACTTCAAATGGCAGAGCACAAACCAGAAGCAGTCCTAGGCCAAGCCAGATCTGAGACTAAGAAATGTTAACAAATTGTGATTGCTTCCACTTTTTGTACCCTGAAGGTTTTTGCACTATCCCAAACAGAAAAAAAATTCAGTTGTTTGGAAATTTGGTTACTTTTACAGCTCATTCCATAACTCAGTAGTATGTATGAAAAAAGCAGAATTTCAGAATCCAATCCTACCTTGAGATTTCTTTTAGTACAAGGCTTAACCTTGACACGTTATTTTCTACAAAGCCGATCATCTCAAGCTCTCTGAGTGTCAGAAGCTGCTGTCGAGGATATATTATTTGACACTAAAAATGAGAGTTACACATTGTTGTATGAAAAAAAAATGCATTCAAAATTAAATTCTACAGCAAGAGTGGAAATACAGAAAAGGAATGTATTTTTGTTATTCAGGAGGTATGATTAAAATGTAAAATTTACTAAAATATGACATTTTACACTTTTGCTTTCAAGTATTACCTTCATCAGTTCTTCCAGACAAGAAAGATATATTCTAAATATTGCTGCAGTAGATGGAGGTCCAATGTATTGTTTTATGTCAGCTCTGTCTACAAAGGCCATGTCAATCTTCTCCGTAATATTTGAAGTAGTCAGGATAACTACATTGGGATACCTTCAGGGCAAAAACAGATTTTTAGGTCACATGTAAAAGATTTATCTCCTTTTGTGACTGGCAAGTTGAGATCTTCCTTCCTATGATTCAAATAATTTTATGCAATAAGCTGTCACAACATTCTTGTCAATCAGGAATGATCGGAAGCTCTTGGCCAGGTATCACCAGACTATTTCAATGCATAGTCTTTGTCCTTCAGCTGTTTCTCAAGTGCTCATAGTTTCTTTAATTCTATTTCAGAAGTGATATATGTTAACTATCTAGCACCTACCAGCATAGCAGAAAAAGAAAAAAGATTATGAAAAGAATCGTAAATCTGAACCTTTAATCAACATGTTTTCCATTTCAATTTTGATGTCTGCTCTCCAAGCAGACATCATGATGATCTGTCCTTTTCTTGCCCTGTCTTTAGGGGAAGCATACTGTCTGTATAGATTTGACTGCCCACCAGGTACATGTAAAATATTCTGCTGGATTACTCTTATTCCTTATCAAAATTAGCATAATTAATGAAGAACATTTCACTAACTAATCTGGTTTTGTATTCCAAGTAGGAATTGAAATGTACCAGGAATAGGGATACTGAAGCTGTCAATTACCTTTTGATGTTGCAATAACATGCAAACAATACCTTTTAATCTGGTCTATTTGTGTCAGTACAGCATTGACCACACGAATAGCATCTGAAGGCTCTGTGCCTGCCTTGAAGGCACTGCGGGCTGCAGTGAGGCTTTCCACCTACAAAAACCAAAAGCAGTCAACCAAAATAACAACAACAAAATCACCAAATACCAAAAAATCCAAAAAGATTGCACTTTTGGAGTCCTGACAGCAAATGGATAACCCGTGCAATACACCTTCAGATTCCTGTGCCTACTATCTAAAACTGCATCAAAATCTTTGTTACGTAGGAATATCCAGGGAGAAAGAAAGGCATGCCAAGGAAACAAAGTGTAGTGAGGGAAATTACTATTTAGACAGCAGAATGAAGCCTGGTTTTCATTTTAAATTTTGGATGTGGAGGAATAGCAAACACCACCAGAATAATGAATAGGTTGACTTTGGATAACGGTTGACTTTGGAAATTGTTTGAATAATGAATAGGTTTGAATTCCCCACAGGAACTCCAATGTGACAAAGCTAATAAGTACATACTCACTAAGCTGCTTTTGTATGCAAGTTTGAAGAAAATCTAATGACAATGAACTGAACCATACTCATATTTTTTAGAGCTTTACAACAAATGCAAATAATACAAATCTGGGCTACTTTGAAGTTTAAAACAATATTCCACTTGAAAACATACAGCAGCAAGGGAAATTCCACCAAGAAATGTCTAAATTAATTTTCAGCAGGAACTTGCCTGCTAAGTCATATTATGTTCCTTCCAAATCTCTCAAATCTGCAGCAGTCAAGACTAAAGTTCACTCACCTGCAAAATCACGTGGCTTATGAAATAGCATAAATGTGCTTTTATTGTTCTTTATGAGTGAGCACTATTGCAGCTCCTTCCCATCAATTTCCTTTCTGCTGTATTTCATGTACAACAATGCTATTGGAATCATACCTCATCAATTAGTACAAATACAAGAGCATCTCTGTCATCAACTAACTCTTGGATCTTCTGGAACATCTTGGTTACAAGCTTGCCACTCTAGAAAAACACCATATGCATATGTTAACTATTTCTTTACCACACAACTTTCTAGGGCTTATCATACTCAAAGACGTAAAAGCTGGGGTTTTAAAACTTTCTAATAATAATAAAATTTCTCTTTAAGCATTCTCAAACACATTAATTATTCTGAGCAATCTCTGGTGCCCATACTTGGGAAACAAGCTCAACAGAATAATTACAGTGTAATTTCAAAACTACAAAATTTATTTTATTAGGTATATCAATACATACCTCAGAAAACCATTTAGAGAAAAGGCTATGGCTGTTTATTTCAATTAACTGTCCATACCTATACCTAAAGTATGAAGAGAAAAAGAAGTATCAACTCCATTCTAAATAAAAATCAGTGATATCACTAACTTCTATAAATCTCATTCCTGACATTCTGACCCTGGAATTCTGTGAATTAGTACTTTAAATTACTGATCTTTTGAAATATAATATGTTTTATCAGTATGATTTTTATTGCTGGAACTTATCACATTGCTGAAAATGTCACTAGAATTCTGTACATTAAATTGCTATTAGAATTTCTTCATTAGAACAGGGTAAGTAACTCTTACCATGATAATTTCCTCATTCTTCTCTTCATGCAATATTTTCTTCAGTATAGCAAGAATTGACAAAGTATCTCAATCACACATTATACAGCCCATGATTTTAATACATTCAGTTTGGGCTAGAGTCAGACCATGCCAATAATTACACTTTATTTAAGCTACACCCTGTATTTTATATAACATTTATTTTTTATATAATTTTTTTAAGTTGCTATGAACTTTTAGGCTATTTGTTATTACCTGTATGATATACAAACTGACCTCTGCAGGTTGTGGCATTCAGACAATCCAAGTACGAAATAAATCAGTTTAAAAAATCACTACCTATTAAAACCAGGTTCTGCCAAACATGCAGGTACAAAAGCCAAAAGTCTCCTCAATCCTTTGTCCTTTAATATTCATTGCTGTAAAAAGTGAGCAAAAACTACTGTACTGCCACTGGAATGTCCTTTACACACCTCGGCACAAATAATTACACATTTTACAAGGCCTTAAAATATCCAAATCAGTCTAGAAGAGTAATTTTATTGCTAGCCTAGTGAAATACAAAAAGGAAGACACATTAGCACTAGATACAAGTTACTTGAAATCAAATATGAAATATACTTGGTCTAGTGAAAAAGAACAACGAAGTATAGTTTACTAAAGTGAAAAAATTTCAAAAAAATATCACCTGTATGACAGTCGAATTGTTAGCTTCTGAGCCAATGCTTTACAGAGAGAAGTCTTCCCAGTTCCAGGAGGGCCTGGTTTGAAATCAGATCCATACATTACACAGAATCTGCATCAGATTGTTAATGACATCTAACAGATTTTTAACTACTCTATTTCATTACAGCACTAATTGTAGAGTAAAAACACAGCAGATAATGATTGTGTACACCAGAGTATTTTGAGAAAATTGCTTACTTGGCTACATCCTAGAGCTAATGTTTGATTTTATGCACTTTTCAATTATTAGTATAATTAATGTAACATTTTGTATGCAGACACCATAAAGTTAAAACACTCCACAGCTACAGAAGCAAAGCGTGTCACCCCTGCAGGGCTAATGCACATCAGCACTCTCTACAATCAGTGTTTTGCTCAAACTTATATCTTTCTGCAACACACTCTTCTAACATGGAAAACAGAAACATATCACAATCAATTTGATCAGCTGTCCACTTTCCCAGAAATTTCTTCCTTGGGGCAACCCAGATCATCTGGGGAACTATACCCTGGGACAAACCTTTAGGATCTGACTTAATACCCCATGGAAGAGCCACAAAGACTTCCTCTGAAGAGGCAAGTACAAGCACAGTTACTGGAGTATCAGACTGAAATAAAGTCCTTCACACAAAAACATCCTGAAGCTTCTAAATTGACAGCCGTAACTTAAATACAATCAAGAAATATTTCCACTACGACCTTTTATCTTTAAATACCAGTCTTGATGACAAAATCAATGCAAGATGCATTTTGCAAGAAAACTGATGCTAATCTCGTTTGTGGTGTAACCTCCACAGTAAGCTAGGACTGACTGAAGATTTCAGCTCCACTGAAATAACAGCAACTAAACAAGCAAGAGCTGGCAACAGAACACAGTGTCAACAACACAAGATATTGCTTTCCCAGTTTCCCCAAAGTTTTTATAAAGCTATAACTAACAAAATATTTAGTACTGTGATAGAAGTTTAACTAATATATGCCTCCGAATATCTTCAGTGTCTGCATTATTTTTGTTCATCATGTGAAAATGCAACTATATCACTTAAAAATTAAAATTAACAAATACACAGTTGTCACTGCACTGTAAACTTTAGAATTTAAATTCATGCAAAACACAGTACATGTGAACATTGACTTGACTCTGACATCGCTTCTCATCCAAATTTGTACTACTGAGGCGCTGCTTTCGTATCACCTCATTTCACTACACAGGATGGTAGTACAAGTCTTTCCAGAAGGAAAATACAAACAGATGGCCAATGAATCTACTTGGTTTAAAACATCATTTTTACCATGCAGCAAAACAACTCTGTTCCATGATATCAGGTTGCTGTCAACATTTTTGTCAGAAAATAATAATGTTGTCGTCACATAATCGAGTAACTAAATGAAGAGGACAAACAGAAAGACAGAAATTAGACACATAACAGCAAATAAAACTACAAATAGAATCAATCTCTAATGATGTCTATTGTGTACTCATAACAACAACAAAATAAAGAAAGAGCTCACGTCCTTTAGTCACAGGCAAATTTTTTTCTGCAAAGGATGCGAATTAATTTCTGTCCTGCCCTCAAGAATAAGAATAGCATGTACTTGGCACACAAATGGAGTTATGGAACTTTTAAATGAATAAATGAAATGCTTTAGGGAAGGGAAACTGATTTCATTTTTCATTGTCCCACGTATGGTGTGTCTATAAAGCATAAGCTGCCTAAGCACAGAGAGTCAAAAACTCAAACTCTGGGTCTTGTTTAGCTGTTGTACAGCTATACATTTGTTCTGTTTGTTGTAGCCAGCCCAAAACATTTGCTGTCATGTTTATTTTCTTTTTACTGATGCATTTGTATCAGCTGCTGCAAGGAATTTGTAGATTAATCCATTCTTCCAAATAAGAAAAGTTGACTTATTTCCTGGAATGCTTGCTTCTAAATTATTGCAGTTTCATTTTAGAATTATCTAGAATCAGGAAGTAGAGAACTCTTTCAATAAAATGAATATGAACTTCAGGTGTGAATCTATAATCACTTTTACCTACAATAACACCTGATACCACATTATCTTGCTGTTCTTACCTATGACAAGTTTTTGATGCCTAGGTGCAGGACAGGACAACACAAATGGTGCTTCTGCAATACCTCATGCTCAAGAGGGAGCACAACACAATCACACAAGAGCAAAAACAACTGAACTTAATCCACCTATTTTTCAAAACTCTATCGACACAGTGCTATTTTGAAAATTCGCCATTTCAGCAACCATTTCAGAGCCCGTAGAACCCAACCATGCTAAGGCATGAAGATTTATGACAATTTTACAGCAGTAGTTTTACTTTTAGCCATTAACAGTAGCCTTTTCTTTCTACCCATATATACTTACACTGAACAGTGATCAGCTTGCTGTTATTTAGTACAGCAGCATGTCTAATTAAATAGTCTTGTCATTTCACAGATGACTTTGAAAGCTATTCCATAAATCAGACAAATGTGGATGCATTAATTGATATTTACCTTATAAATTAAGAAGTATAATGACTAGAATGTTTTTATTTTCTACATTTGGTTATAAATACTTAAGTGAGAATACTGTTTCTATGGTATTACAAATAAAATAATTATGAATAAAATAATAAATTAATTATTTGTGTCCAAGAACTCCAATTAGAAGCTGAATTGAACTACTTGTGGGTTTTATTTGCACCACAATTACTAAATTTCAGATTATAATATTACTGTTCTACAAGCTCTGGAAATTATCATCACAACCTCTGACGAATGCACAGGATCTTCAAGCTAGAAAATGACCCCATGGAAGTGCTTTGTTTCTTTCCAATCTCTTGCCAGCATTCAAGCGGCACTCAGCTCTGGTCAAGTCATTGAATATGTATTTGCATGAACAGTACCAATGCTGGCAGGCATTACTACCCAAGCCCATTAACTGTTTAGCTGCTGCCAAAAACAATGTTAAACTCTCATTCCCTTCTGCCCAGCCTGCACCCATATCTCCATAGGAGGCAGCAAACTTCAAACAGGCATAATATCAGCTCTTACTACTCTTCAAGTAATTTTAATTGTTATTAATTTCCAACTTACATTTGATTTTACATCAGTGTCATAGATAAGACTTTCCCAAAGGCCGTGGAATTCAGCTGCAAAAACAATATATTATATACCTGCTTAGGATAAATCAGTCTGGAAACTTGTAACTCATCATTGTAGCACAAAACAGTTTACAAATTATGCTCAGCTTATATGAATAATTAATAACAGATATATGAAAGCAAGTAAAGCATCTGTGGGGGGCAAAAAAATTATTTTTCTCAAAATGCAAACATCACTTTCTAACAGAAAAATTCAGCAATTTCTCAGCTTCTATTTCCTCCAATAATTGTGATGAGAAATTAATGTTAATTTCTTAACACTAAATGAAAAATATTGTTCTTCCATCCTCAGTGGAGGATGAACTTACATTTCACCAAGGGAAAAACGAAAACCTGTTGTAGGAGGAGGGTTCTAAGGCAAATTTCATCATTCACCTTTGCTTTTTTTCTTTTTTAACATCAAGATGTAGAGGACCAAAAAAGCCATGTAACTGAATAATGCATAAAAAACTAAAGTTGTCATTTGAGTAGCAATCATTCCTAGCTGTTGGCTTGTAACTTTCAGCAGAGAAAAGAAAAAAAGACTGAACAACTATAAACCACAAAACTGTAGCAATAATATCCATGTATCAAATTTAATTCTTCCTGAAAACAAATATAATGGATAGTTAGGCATTTCACAACAAGGAAAGAGTAGGAAATGTTTCAAAATTACTGTCTCTCTGAGCTAAAGCTCACACCTGCATTTCTCCTTCCAGGCAGAGAATCCAACTTCCCCAAGCACAAGACAATAACAAGCAGGTCTGGCTCTATCACAGAGGAAGGCCTTATTTTTCCTTTCCAGAAGACAAAGACTAAATCTCTTTACTTTGCTTTGATTGTTTCACGTGTAAGAGCAGTACTGTCTTGTGGGCTGGAAGCCAGCAGTGGGCTCTGGAAAATGAATATTTAAAGTGATGAGTTTCCTGTGGGTCTTAAAGTAAAATAAAACTTGGAATGCAAGCACCAGTGTTTAAAACTTGAATGCTTCTGATTATGACTATACCTTTTAGACCACAAAACCAGTTATTTCCACACATCCACAAGTATTACAGAAATAAATGATGTGTTTTGGAATCACCTGCAGCAGTTCAGTCAAACCCACGAAGGAAAAAGTCCAAATATATTTGTCATTAAGAAAAAAGTCCAAACGTATTTTTTTTATAGACAAACAATAAATACAAATACCTTTAACAGGTAAACACTTCTAGCCTTTGCAATATTTTCTCTACTGCTCTAGAGCTTCCAGAAATGTCATACAGGTACCTGCTGGTAGCACCCAGTGGTGAGCTGCAGTGATATCCTCATTCTCTTCTTCCAGGTTTTCAGAGGTTGGTCCTTCTTCATTCAGATGAAAAATATGAATACAAAGACTGCTTGAGCTCAGGTCAATAGGCTAGAATGAACATAAAAAGATTTTTTTATGTCACATTTCTCATTCAAAGCTAGTTGAACAAAAGTAAGTTACAGTTCGTAGCTGGCATTTATCTCTGAAGCCTACTACCTCTGTTTCAGACTAAGTGGTAAAAAAAAAATAAATTCAGCCCCTTTTTCCTAGTTATACCAATCAGCATAAGGAAGATATATTACCTCATCCTATAGACCTTGTCTTGCTTATGCCCTTAGGGTACCACCAGTTTACCTACAACTAGCTCAGGGGCACACAGAGTTGCACATTCTTGACCAGGAATACCTGTCTGTCCTTCAGTTTCAGCTCTGTATCCACAATGGACACAGACTGCACGTTGTTGTTAAGGAAAGTGTCGTCGAACTCCGTCCACTTGTAATCACCAAACACAATGTTGTGTCTGTTCAACAGCTTTAAGACACTCATCCTAATATCTTCTTTCTTGGCCACACTAAAAAGAAAGAAACACCATTACTTGACAGCATTTATAAGGAAATTGATTTAGTGTTGGAATTATTTCATACATGGGGCCTTCATGGAAAACGGCTTCCATCTCACACACACCAAAAACCCAACCAACCAACAGAACCCTCAATCCTAAAAAAACAACCAACACAGAAAACTCACAGAGCCACTCAACCCTCTTCCAACATTCTACAAGGAAAACAAAACCTATCAGATTCAGTCTGTCTGAAAAAGCAACAAGCTTGATAGTTGTTTTTCATTTGTGAATTAAAAGACATAATCCAAGTAATCCTATTTGCTCTGTTTGATGTCATATCAGGGGATGATGAATGAGACAGCTAGAAGACTTCAAGAATGGAAAGCAGTTATGCAATCTGTGTTTCAGTAGGAAACCCAGAAAGACTAAGAGCCAAGCTACAGACTGAATTTGCTAAGCTTAGCTTGGAAGTTCCATTATGCTTTCAGGACAGCTGAAATGTCAGGATTATTATGGGGACATAATACAAGGAGAATTCCAGAAGAGACAAAAACTATAGGAAAAGGAATACCATTTGAAGATGAAACTTAATTTTTCAATTTCAATCATATATAACCAGCACAAATCAGTTCTCCTTAAGCCTGGCAAAAATATCAGTGGATATTTTACACCTTGATTTTCCTAACACCTCAGACCTGCTCTCCCATATCCTCCAGATATCCAAAGGGGCAAGATAAGAACCGGATAAATTGACAAGAAGGGCTTGTGATTAGTACAAAGATTAAGCAGAGCTGTTGGTAACTTGGGTGAAGAAAGGTAGTGTGGTGCTGTTGGGACCAGCACTGTTTTTGCATCCTTGACAATGGGATGGAAAGTAACTGCACCAAGTTTACGGATAGCACCAAAGCAGGGAGAACCGTCAGTATTCTGGAGGGTGAGGCTGCTGTTCAGAGGCACCTCTGCAGGTTGGTAATAGGGTTTGACTGGAAGATTTTGACATTCAACAAAGGTAAACATGAAATCTTAGCTCTCCATCCACTGCCCAGATAATAGAACAGATCAGAGGCCAACTGGATGACATGCAGTTGTGCAGAAAAGGGAGCGCAGGTACTGGTGGTCAAGGTGGCAATAAGTCAGCAGTGTGCCCTTGCTACAATGAGGATAACCTCATGTGAGGCTGTGACACCAACATTGCAGGTGTTAGGGAAAACAACTGTTTCCATCCTGGAAAAAGTTAAAGCCATCCTGGCTTTATAAGACCACATCTAGAGTACTGTGAGCAGCTGTAAGCACCGACACAGCAGAGACAAGGATAAGCTGGGGCAAACCCAGAACGTGGCCAACATCTTGATAATGAGACTAGAGGACATGGCCCATAAGGTGAAACAGAGAGAAGTGTATTTGTTCAATCTTAGGAAGAGAGACAGGTGAGGAAACTCCCGGGAGAGCAGAGAGAAGGCAGAGCTGGATCCTGCGGGCTCTGGGAGGCGCACAGAACGAGGCCGAGAGGAACCAGGCAGCAAGCAATGCTCTGATCAGAGACCTGCTCGACTTCTGGTGAACTTCCACATGGATCTGAAGGCTGTCACACACGTTTGGGAGCGCTTGCTTCAACTCGCCAGCAGCGTCATCCATCTTTCTCGTTCCTAGGGGAAAAGCGATATCAAAGAGAGGCGACTTCCAGCGACTGCTACGGCACGGACGGCCCTTTCCCGGCGCCCCGTTCAGGTTCACACCACCCACCGCAAAGACCGGGTACGTGCCCGGGACCAGGGCGGGGACCGGCGCTCCCCTCCCTCAGGAGATGGCGACCACAGCCTCGGGACGCGCCGCGAGCGCGGTCGCGAGCACGGACGGGCGGGCTGCTCCCGCCTCAGCGCCAGGGACAGGGAATCACCTCAGGCAGGCACGGCCTCGGAGCGACGCGACGGGAATTGCGAGAGCCGGGCAATCACTGCGGCAGCCGCAGTTTGTAAAAGGCGCGCTGGGCGAGGCAGGGCCGGCCCCTCACCCGGATCTTCCTCCGCGGCGGGCAGGAGGGAGGGTCCGCCCGCCCCAGCGCTTCCGGCGGGGCCGGCCGCGGCTCCGCCATGGGGAAGAAGCACAAAAAGCACAAAGCCGAGAAAGCAGAATGGCGCTCCACCTCCGCCACCTCCTACGGTAAGGAGCCGGGGGGAGCCCCTCTGTTCCCGGATGGTGCCCGCCCCTTGCCCCGGCGCTCCTGCGGGGCGGGGGGGCCTGGGCAGAGACCCCGTGCCGAAGGCTGGAGCTGCCGGCGGCGGGGGCGGCCCGAGGAGCGCGGGGCGAGCCGTGGGGAGTGAGCCCGAGCGTCCCCGATTCCCGCGGCTGCTCCTCAGGGGATCCGGCCGCTGCGGTGCTTGAGTGGTGCCGCATCTCACCTTGCTCGGCAAGGACCTCGCGACCTTCATCAGGGGAGGCCGAAGGGCCGGTGTCTGATGTCTGGGAGGTGTGTGGGACATCACAACGTGCGGAACGGCTGTTTGTTCGCTAGGATTTGTTAGTCCTAGCTATTGTTTATCTTTCCAAATGTGTTGCGTCTGTTTCTGGTTTGCAGCGAATTCTTATCAATAGCTGTAGAAGAAGCTTTGGAGCGGGGTTGTTTAGCCTGGGGAGGAGGAGGGTCGGGGAACACCTTGTCACTCTGAAGGGAGGGTGTAGGCAGTGCGGGCAGCCTCTGCTCCCGGGCAGCCAGCCGCACAACGAGAGGACACGGCCTCAAGCTGCACTGGGGGAGCTTTCAGGTTGCACATTGGGAAAGAATTTCTGTACAAAAAGGATGATTATGTGTTAGAATCGGCTGCCCAGGGAGGTCGTGGAGTTAGTGTCCCTAGAGGTGCTTAGGAAAAGACTTAAGTGGGGCACTTAGTGCCATGTGGTAATGTTTGGTCAGGGATTGGGCTCCATCTCAGCAGTCTTTTCTGACCCAATAGAGACTTATTCTGTAATTGCTTTGTGCTATTAGCTCCCTGTGCGTTTATTAGGTTTTAATTTTTTTTAAATTTAGATTATGGGGACAAGCCTTTGGAAAAACCCTTAAAGCTGGTTCTTAAGGTCGGAGGCAGTGAAGTCACCGAACTCTCTGGGTCAGGGCATGATTCTAGTTATTACGATGATAGATCAGATCATGAACGAGAGCGACATAAAGAAAAGAAGAAAAAAAAGAAGAAAAAGTCCGAGAAGGAAAAAGAAAAGCATCTAGATGATGAGGAAAGAAGAAAGAGAAAGGTAAGCTGACATACCAGTCTTCATTCTTGCTTATCAGGTGTAAAATCTGATGCAGGACTTCGTTTAAATCAGTGTTGGAAGAAGCTTATTGTCTGGAGAAACATGGAAAACCCTTGTGTGTGAGTTGGTGTGCTTCTTCCATTTAAAGGAGATACCTTTCGTGATGATTCTACGAACAAAGTAAAAGCTTCCTTCTTACAACTTTTTATTTTCCTTATTTATTTGCCGTGAATGAATGCTTCTGTTTTTCAGTTGGATGTTTTGTATTTTAGCCAGGGTACAAACATGTTTTGCCACCATTTGAGGGAGAGTATTTTCATCTTTTCAAATAAATCCAGGCTCTGTTTATCTTTTTGAGGTGTACCAGGTTACTGGGCATTGAAATTGATATTTTTACTCAGAACAGTTTCTGAACTCCTGAGTACTGTGGTACATTACTTGGTTGGCTCTTGGAAAAACTTGTGTGCTAGGCTTTGTGGCTTTGTTAGTAGCAAGTAATGTGGTGACCTTAGTTGTCTCTGAGTATTGGGGAGTTTGATTAAAATCAGCAGTAAGGTACTGATGACACAGTTACTTGTACAATTTAATTTTAATGCTGTTTTCTTTGTGTAGGAATGGTTCTTGGACCTTTCTGCTTTTTTAATTCTTTCCTGTCAAGTAGTTTTACTATTCTTGTGTGAGTGTTTTTGGTGCTACGTTATGTATGTTTGTGGCTAATATCTGTCAGTTCCAAGTAATACAAGCCTAACAAAAAAATCGACTGGAAGTGACAGATCTCATAGGTTCATTCAGAAGCTCTTGAATACAGCACAGGTATCAGTATATATGTACACTGATATACAGTGCACAATCTTCTAAGTACAAATATTTCAGGCTGGGACTTGAAATGTAGCAGAACCTTCATACAAGATTTTGCAGTATCAATTACCTTTACTGAGTTGTGGGGTGGGGCTTGTTTGGATTTTTTTTTCCCAGAACTTCATTATTAATACATTCAAAATAAGCTAATGAATAGCTAAGTAACAAAACCGTAGTCTAAGTAAGGTTAATGAAAGTGTGCTTTTCTGTGCAAATGTGGATAATGATTGTGGGATTTCAGGAATAACTTAGGCGGTGCCTTTGCTTTGAAACTCAGGAAGAGATCATTAATTACCACCACTGCTTCTTACGGTTCTCCCGTTGGCTGAGTTGTCACATATTTTACTCATTTCTGTTTAATGTGACAAGCAAAAAAAGATATTGATGGGAGCAGAGCCACAGATTGATCTTTACTCTATAGTAAATTAACTTTCTTTGCTCTCTGGTGTAGCTTATTGTCGTGCAGTTTTGCATATAAATAGCTTCAGAATTCATCTTTTTAATAAACATGCAGGAATGATAGAACAATATACAAAATACAAAGTAGCGAAACATGAACAGTTCAGTTTTAGTTGGAGAAGAAAATTGAAAAAGTGACAGTGAAAATGTATGCAGTATTGTTTAAACCATATTATGACTTGGATATTGAATGAGTATTCCAAATCAAAAACATCACTGTTACTTACCTTTTGATGTGTGGCATTCCACATTCCAAGTATGTCCCTCTGAAATATATCTTCTCTCTGCTGTCTTAGGAAGAGAAAAAGAGGAAAAGGGAGAAGGAACAGTGTGACACTGAAGGAGAAACTGATGACTTTGATCCTGGGAAAAAGGTGGAGGTTGAACCTCCTCCAGATCGTCCTGTCAGAGCATGCAGAACTCAGCCAGGTGAGCAGTGTGTAAGATTAAATTATTTTGGTTCTTTTTAAAAGTGCACAAAACAAAGTTTTTGTCAAAGGCACTGAAATGTACAATTTTCATGAAGATATACTGAAATGTAGGGACTTTACTTTTTCCAACATTCAGAACTTTCCGCTATTCTGAAAAGTCAATATTCCTCTTGGTGCTTCCATACTAAAGTAGGTCTGTTTTCAGGTGACTGACATTGCCAATGACATCTGTCTTTGGCTTCTGTTCCTTGGCAGAATAAACCTCATTATAAAAATATTATTGCATGTAATTCCTTGTCCTTAGCATTTACACAACAGTGTAATGTCTGGAACTAAGTTTCACTTTCTTCAAAGGAGAAAACACTCATGGAGACTTCTTAGGTGTTGTTATAGTGTTTTTTTTGTTTTCTAACCTATGTGGAGTTTTAGTATCTCTGTTTTCAGGGAAAGGAATTTGTGATAGTGTGTCTCTAAAGACTGTAGGTATCACACCACCCCTGTTTTTCATTTACAAGTCTTCTTTAATTCTTATCACCAGCCAAAATATTTCAGTTGTGTGTGGCAACTTCTGCATGTTTAATCCTTTCAGATTTTGCAATGGTTTTTCTAACTGTAGCCATTGCTTGACAATTAAAACTCAGCATTACTCAGTGGAAACCTTTACTTCAGAGAATTTTCAATTACATCATGATGTGAGTTAGACATAAGCCTGAAAATGGAACCTCATAGCAAAAAATTGTCTTTAAGAGTATTGTGAGTCTTGTCTTTGGAATATTGCCCTTTGACTGGTCAAGTAATCCCAAGGAATTTTATAATTGTGACCACACATTAAATTGAGGAATGGTGGCCATCAGCTATCAAGGTAACTGAAATTTTCAGGTCAGAGTTCTATGTCTCTGGGTAGTCAGGAGCCTTAAAAACTGACAAGATAAAAGCTATTCCCATTAATATTCTCTTCTCATCTGGTTGAAAAATGGTATTGGAAAATATATAAATTACCCAACCCATTCTGGTTAAGAAAGGAAGTGTTTTTCCTCTATCATGATGGAGACTTGGATTTTTAATTCTTGATGCTTCTTTAATGTTTCAAATTTCACTAAAGCCAGTCTCTCTGAAGTTACAGGTAATTAACATATTGTATTTCTTACTGTGATCTGTACAGGAAGTGAAATTGTAATTGTTACCTCTTTTGCCAGCAAATCTGCATCTGTTTGTCACTCTGTGATTCATAGGTTTAGAGAATTGCTTGGGATTTATGGTGAAGAAACAATTAAAATTGTATGGTGAACATTTTGTAAGAATGTGGATTTCCCAACTGCAGTATTTGAGCAACCGAGTTTCACTTTTTTTGCAAAAATATATAATGCAATTATTTAAGTCTTTATTAATACATAATCTTAGAGCTACTAAACTTAGCACTGCATCTGACTTAATGGGTACTAGGTTTTAATGCGATGAAAAAGAAGCTCAGAAAATAAAACCAGAAGAAATAGGGACTGTGTGCTTAGAAATCTGATGTACTTCTGCTTTGAACTCCATGTCACATTCAGCTTCAGAGCAGTACAAGCTGTACTTGTAGTAAGATTTTCTCTCTGGTATTTATATTTTTAAATAAACTAGTATATGCACATGCTGTTTCATTGCACTTATCTGTGTTTTCGTCTCAAAACGCAGCTGAAAATGAGAGCACGCCGATCCAGCAATTACTGGAACACTTCCTTCGCCAGCTTCAAAGGTAGTAAATGTTATTGTGTCTTCAACTGTGTTCAGGCCGTGTCTGATGTATATTTATATGTATTACTTGCCAACTTCTTATCTTGGTTTTCTTTTTGAAAGTAGTGCCTAGAGACTGACTAATATATTTGTTAACCTTTGGAACCATGTCAGATCTGGTAGTTTTTAAAGAGAAGTTGAGGAAAGTTATTACCAACTTTGCAATTCTAGTATTGCACAGGGAAATAAGGGCAGAGGATACATTGCCATTATAAATTTATTTAATATTAATGACTTAGTTTAGGGATTAAAAGCCAGTTATAACTCTACAATACTTTAAAAGATTGAACTGTTTTAGTTAAATTTTGTTTTATTCAGTGTCCACTATCAGATACAAAGCAAATTTAGACCTGGTTACTTGATAACCTTCTGAATTTGGAGAGGCTTTTTATTTCATTGTTTTCTTAAACGTGCACCCTTGTTTAAAAAAAAGCATTCTTTTTTTATTTTGCAGGAATAAGCTGAATTTGGATCTAATTTTTAAAAAATTAAGCATTGCATTTAGTTTTAGAGGATCTTACAAACAAGAAGAATTGAACTTTTTTCCTCAATGAAACCTAAAGACCAAGTTGGAGTGTAGAGACATAGAAAACATACAAGAATTAATTAAGAAATATAAGAACTAGCTTGAATTGATTGTTTGATCATTGAATTGAATTGAAAGACATTTTTAATGAAAATTTTCAAGAATTTATTTTTGAAAAAATGTCTCCATATGTGAAATCAAAATGTTCTCCTTAATCAGGAAGTTTTTCAAATGTGCATCTGTTTTATGAGAACATTTTTAGTGTTTCTTGTTTTCTAAGTAGTACTGTTGTGTCATTAATGTGATACAAAAGCAAGGATCATTTTGTTTGCTGCTGTAAATCTAAATGTATTGTTTTTATTTTTAGGAAAGATCCTCATGGGTTTTTTGCTTTTCCAGTCACGGATGCCATTGCTCCTGGATATTCCATGATAATAAAACACCCTATGGATTTTGGTACGATGAAGGAAAAAATTGCAGCAAATGAATACAAATCAGTCACTGAATTCAAGGTGAATTAATAAAGTTTTAGATATTTCTCAACTAGTAAGAAACTGTAGATTCTTTTTAGCTGTAGAAACCTTTCTTACATTAATTAATGCTCGTTTTTTCCAGAACTGAGCACTTTTGTAAATTCAGTGTGTTACAAATAATCTGTCAGATTCTACTACAGTCTTCTATAAATTACTATGGAAACCAAGAACATCCTCTAAAGTTCTGTGGAATTTATGCTGCTAAACTTCGACAGGAGTAAGGCTGTTGCAAAGACTTTAAAAGGACAAAAAAAGAGCTCAGTGGCTTCTTTAATCTAGACCTCGTTAGATTGATTTAAATGTAATTTGGACCTATCTGCAAGAAACCTGTGGATATACTGAAGCATCTTGTATATGAATCAATAACAACTTCGTATTTTTTTATCTTTAATTATCCTGTTTTTCATATAACTTCATTTGAATTTTTTGTCTGGTATAAACTTATTCAGCAAGTTTATTTGCAGCTTAACTTCATTACTAAGTGTATTATTACTGTTGTATTAATTTATTAGATGCATCATCATTTTACAGATAGTGCAGTAAAAATTTTTTCATGGTATTGCTAGTTCCTGAAGGATGGAGTTTTCCTTAAGTCATTCATGAAGGTCATGAATTATTAGCAACCTTTGGAATTCCTTAGACTGATGTTGATATGACTGTAGCCTTGGCAAGAGAGCATTGGCTTTTTTCTCAGGTTTAATCTCTTTTTTTGAAAGGTCCAGCAAGGTGGGCAAAGAATGGTTTACATTTCTTACATATGCTTTGACAAAGGTTATTATTCTGTTTTGTTAAATATGCTATAGAGGTTTATAGGAAATAGTGAAAAAGGATTCATGATAGCATTGCCAGCTGCAATGCCTTCAGATCTCTAGATTCTTTCCTGCTAGTTTGTCTTATTCAACAGCTTAAAAGGGAAGTTTGGGTGGGAGCTCTGTGAGTGTTAAATTACAGGCAAGATTGCAGTATTGAAGCTGGTGGGATAGAAACCTAGAAAAAATGGCAGCATTTTTTAGACTGACCGATTCTTTTTTTCTCAAGGACTTAGCTTTTGCTGGTAGTCGGAGGAGTAACTAAAGTTTGCTAAAAGTCTGCCCATGTTAGGGTGAAAAAGGAGTTGGACTCCCTTCCTAGATACATGAGGATACCTGATTACACAGAACTACAAAGCCATAAGCTTCAGGCAGAAATTAAGTTTGCAGGATTTTTACTTCTGAAACAAGGTGTGCTCAAAAGGTTACCTGTCTGATATAACTAGCTGAGGCTAGTCACAAGACAGTAAAAAAATCTTAGAGTAGTGTCTGCAAGAACTTTCTCCTGCATTTAGAAGATAGGCAATTGCTGCAGAAAACTCATTTGTTTTGCTTCAGAAAAAAGGGTCTACTTCAAAGTAGGGCAAGCAAAAGACTGGCCTTTTCTGCAGCACTTGGAAGGCCATCACAAGAAGTGTAGCTTGCATGCACTTCTTTGCTTCTTGGCCCATAGTTTGCTCCTCCATGTCACCTTTTTAATTTCTGGCTTTATGATGATCTTGGTCATTGGAGACAGAGGGCTTAAATGCTGTGAGAAATTACCTTGGTGGCTCGGTCCAGTATTCGGTTAAGGTAATGATGTTACATTTGGCATTCAGGAAAGAGTGTGTTTTTTATAACCAAAAGCCAGTTCCAAAGGAGACTGATCATCTTGGAGAGGTAGAAGGGGCTCAGGCCTTTGCTATTGTGCTTTTGGCTTGCATTCATGAGAGTGCTGCTAGAATATTACTGTGTTCTTCAAAGAGCTGCCAAGATGGAGTGGTATCTTCCAGTCATTTAACAAGGGACTTGAAATGTTTACAGTTCTTTTGTTTTGTATTTTACAGGCAGATTTTAAACTGATGTGTGATAATGCAATGACTTACAACAGACCTGATACTGTTTACTACAAGCTAGCCAAGAAGATACTGCACACAGGCTTTAAGATGATGAGCAAAGTAAGAGACCTATTAAAAACAAAGCAGAAACTTTGGGGGTTTTTATGTTGCTGTACTTAAAAGAAACAAAGTAACAATGGTAAATGTTGTTTCATCCATCTGTGATGAATTGTAGCAGTGTCAGTTAGTGCTGCTATATTTAAGGGCTTGATGCTATTCTTGTTATAACTCAGTAATTTTTACTTATTTCTCAACTGTACCACTGAAGTCTGTAAGAGCTTCTTTCAGTGGAAGCAGTTAAGATCCACATATATCAAACTCTACTGTAAAATCCTACTTCTGGCTGAAACTTTGAAAACAAGATCTCATTTAAGTTTTTTTTTTTCATAAACAAGAAAGCACTGTTTTTTTTCAGGGTGTTGAGTGAGGAAGAGTTTTCAGAGGTGTCACAAATACTTTTTACTCAAATACAGTTGTTGGCTTGTCAAATGAACATATTTTTGGGAGCTACTCTGTGTGTGTGCGCGTGTGTGTGTGTGTGCACACGTGTGTGTGTGCATGTGGTACCATGATGGTAAGTTTTGTGTAAAACAGTTGTTTTGCATATGCAGTTTGTTTGTTTGTTTGTTTCTCTCTTGATAGTTGGGCTGCAGAAATTCTGATGCCATGCTACCATGACCAAATCATGTTGCATCGCCATTGGAAACGAGACAATAAGAACAAAATAAGGCCATGGCCATTCCCATCCCATCCCATCCCATTATCATAGCATCTTGGCTATGAGGGAAAGGTTAAGTCCCTGCTGCTCTGTCCTTTCTGATTCTAGGAACGGCTGTTAGCTTTGAAGCGCAGCATGTCGTTTATGCAGGACATGGATTTTTCTCAGCAGGCAGCTCTTTTGGGTGATGAAGACACAGCAGTTGAAGAGCCTGTTCCTGAAGTTGTTCCTGTACAAGCAGAGACTACCAAGAAATCCAAAAAGCAAAATAAAGAAGTTATTAGGTAAAGGTTTTAATGGGCATGCTTACTGGCTTGTTGCAGCTTTTGTAGTATTAGACAGCAGCAAAGAGCTGAGGAAAAAAACTCAGCATTTTTCCTTGAGGTCCGTAGGAAAAATGGGCAATTTTATTGTGTTTTATTTGTTTATTTATAGGATTTGTTTAATAACCCAGTGTTTCCTAACTTGAAGCAACAATTCAAAAGAGGACTGCATATTCTTTCAAACACTTAATATTTATAGAGATATTTTCATTCTTCTTTATAGCTGTATTAAATAATGAGTCGTTTCTTCTCATGATGGTTTAAAATGTTATTTTATTTTGACTATAGCTACAAATACCTTTTGCATTTTGTCCTGTTTTCTTCCTTTCCTAAAGTAGTCTCATCAAAATGTAAGAGGTTCTTTCCAGGAGGGCAGAGTGGCCCCGGATCAGTGAGTGATTTTATTTAACTTTAACCTTGTCTGGCAGGTTGTGAAGGTACAGGACATTATTTCTGGAGCAGATGATAACATCTCCCCAGTGAAATCTTATTAAACTCCTTGGTAAAATACATTGCTTGTGCAGTAGTAATCCTTCAGCTGATAGGTGGAGGCATGTCACAAATTCCTATTTTTATAGCTGAAATGTAATGCTAGTAGATTTTTTTTTTAATCTGAATTTAGTTAATTTATGATATTTTAGCAGAAACCATGATATACAAGCATAGGCATGTTCTTACATAGGCATCCAAAGATAGACTGAATTTAAATTGTAGAGCATTATGTCAGCTGGAACTTTATGGAAAAAATACTGCAACAGAGCATCACTAGTCATGTAGTAAATAATCTGATCATGTAAATATGTTCTGCAGGTTTCCTTTTAAATCTGCAAGGTAGAAAAAGTGAAATATACCTTTTTTCTTGGTTTTTAAGAGTGAACTTTAGAGTTCTCATCTTTTTCATTTTTTACACTTTCAGCATTTTTGGAGTCCTTAATGCTGACAGAAGAAGTACTATTCTAATTTAGGGGGGCGTTTTTTGGAAGTAGAAGACTGCACCCTCAAAAATAATTTTAAACAGTAATTATCTGTGGTGGAAGCTATGATAACATATAGAAATCTGTTGCTGTATCATAGACAATTCAGAAAGTGAAATTTGTCCTTTGTTTAATGGATTGTGGATAGAAATCAACTGAAAGCACCTTTTTGTAAACAAGTCTTGAGGAGTGTTTTGGTTTTTGTTTGTGTTTTTTTAGAAGACACAATAATTTGGTTTGTGTGGTGTCCAGCATTAATTCTTGCATAAACTCTGCCATGGGAGTAACTTTGTTCGTTGTCACAGAGCAAGAACTTGAGACTGCCAAACCATACAGTGCAGTTCTGTCTTTAATATCTACCTTAACATATAGTTCAGATAGTTAAAAACTATCTGTTACTATCTATGACCTTTGGTTTTATCCTGGTACCAGTTTCTCAGCAATCAGTTGTAGTATAAATCTACTTTTCTGTTCTCAATATTTATGGAACTTTAGTAGTTGTAATTAATTTGTTTTTTCCTAATTAACGTGAACTTTTAAATACTTGTATTTTTGCATCCGTAGGATTGATGCTGTATTTTTTGATGAACAATAAGACTCTTAAAGGGGAAAATCAAACCTAATAGATATTTTTTGTCTTCATATTTCATGGTTGCAAACAGAGAAGGAGTTGAAGTCAATGTTTGCAAAGTGTCAAAGCAGCTTAGACCCCTATATAGTGGAAAAAGTGATTTGTTCACTTGAACATCCTAATGTTTAAATAGTTTCTGAAAATTTTGTTTAGGATGTTGCAATCTTCTGAACATTGTCTCAAAGTTTTTGTCCTTTAAGTATTCTGTAGTGTGTGTTAGAAAGAAGTACCAGTTGTTGGGGAAGTTTCCTGCTGTGTACACCCTTTCTTAAAGTTTCCATGAAACAAAAAAAACATTTGTCTTGTAATAGTATGATCCTGTGATCTTTTTATTGTCTTTAATAGCAAAGCTTACTTGAGTATCGGATCTGAGTCTCTATACAGAGAGAAATTCTTAGCTAAGCAAATGGAAGAAGATAACCCAGGAAAGAGAAATGGATTTGGTGTGAGGAGATGCTCTACTCAGTACCTAAGGTGTTTGGCCCTAGTGTCTAATGTCCATATAATGCCCTGAAATACTTGATGTACAACATTTATATATAAAATATAACGAAGACTGCCATATTCTGTGATATCTTCACGCTTCTCTTTATAATACTACCTTTTTCTGATTTTATGTGATAGCTATGTCCTGTTCCATCCTTGGGTGTGCTTATTTGCTAGGATTTTAGTGGTTTGGAGCTTTAATGAAAAGGGATCTACTGAAAGATATATGTTTAATTCTCTAATTTCAATTACAAGCAGTTGTGTGATTGATACAGATTAGGAATGGTAATTGCCAATACTAAAAAAGATAGGAATTGAAGGACTTCCTGTTAGACTGGGATTTGTGTCCTACTTCTGAAAGCAGCTATATGACATAATCACCATAAATGCAGCCTGTTGGGTTTTTTCTCTGCTAAGCAACAGTTCATATCCCTCATTACATAATTTCTTTTCTGCATCTTCCTGTTTGGAATTTTTGAAAATAGCATATTCATGCATGTGGGAGACTAAGAATGCATACAGCATTCACCTTGTATTAATGTCAGTTTTACTCCCGGTCTGTTTTGTACTTCATTTTATACTTCATCAAGGTACAGAAACAATTAAATTTTTGAAGTTAAGTAGTTTGGTAGTGTCCAGCTTCTGCTGCAGAACTTCATCGCATGGTTATAATTCCATTTAAATGCTGAAGTAGACTGGCACTGGGAGAAGAGTGGGACTGCTTGTTTTATTAAGCAGAGCCAGAATTCAACCCTTTGTTTTGTTTTAGCTTTTAATTTCTACAGCTCCTCTTCTTCTCTTTTTTAGCTGCATTTTTGAACCTGAGGGGAATGCATGCAGCCTGACAGACAGCACTGCTGAAGAACATGTCCTGGCACTAGTGGAACATGCAGCAGATGAAGCTCGGGATAGGATCAATCGATATCTACCCAACAGCAAGGTCTACTGCACATGGCAGTTTGCAGTTCCAGTTTGTGCCTATTGAATGCTTTGTTTCATGTTAGGAAACAGGCTTTACTGTTAGGCCTTCTGGGACTGGAACATCTGGGTGTATATTCTGTGTGGAATACCTATACTTGTCTATTTAGTTTTAGTTTCCACTGAAAGCCACTGTAAGGGGTCCTAAGTGGATCTCGGGTTCCACTGTGTGCTGAAAATCTTTTGCAGGAAACAGTGAAATGTTGTTCAATCTTGAATTGCAGCTCTTGTTATTTAAATCACTTTCAATGCTATCACATTTCTCTTATTGTTGAAACCTCAGAAAAAGCAAACTATGGCATAAGTTGAAGGGCTATTAGGATTCCCCCTCTCCCCCCACCCCAAGAATTAACATCTTTTTAAATTACTGTTTTTAATGTAGAGAGTCTAAACTCTTGCAGTTTTGTATTTACAAGCAGTATCTGTCAGCTGTAGCATGAGTACCAAAGATCTTTTTTGATGAGGTTTAGATAGCAAGTTTGACAGTCCAAATGTAATTCTGATTTTGTTCTATGCATTTGCGTTTTGTACTCTTTCAAGGATTAGAAGAACAAGCTTGGTGGTGCAGTTTTCTCTGAAGGATCAATTTTTTTAGCTGTGGGTTTTTTAGCTCTGTGATGATGGTGGTGGATTCCTTCATTTCATTATGCTAGGATTGGAGTGCATATTCCAGGCATTTGCTACAGATCTGTACTGAGATACATTTACTCTCTTTCCCTTGAATTTTATGGAGACTTAGTCCCACCTTTGCTCCCATTTATCATCTGTCACTCTAGTGCCTACTGCAGTGGAGAAAATAATCAGGATGCGTCCACATCCTGCATTTTCCACCTCTTTAAAAACTTTCAGAAGAAACTTTACTTTGAAGCAAAAGTGACGTTGTGTCTTCAAACTTAAAAACGTCCATTTCTGGGCCAGTGGCCCTGATTATGCAGTCAATTTAGACTCAACTGCATTCTGAAGTAAAACTGCAAAGAATAGTGGATGGAGGCTTAGTTTCAATGTATTTCTGTTTCTTTGGATAAATGGAAGACTTGCTAGGATTGAAGGCTATTTGAAACCTACAAAGTAAGAGTGGCTTTTAAAATCTCTTCAAAGCATCAGTCTTTCATACTGATTCAGTCAGTATTGCACTGTTTGTGGAAGTTTCTCAAGGTGTGCAGCTCTTAATTGCTAAGGCTGTTAAGTCAGCTTGACAGCCCCACTGCATGTCCCACTGAATTTAGGTAACACTGGCATGTTCTTGGAATTCATTGCTAACTTTTGCCACCACTTGAAGATACTGTTCTTGTTCATTCTCTTTCCAGCTTGTATCACCTCTGTTTTTAATGTATACCAATATTAGCTTTGGCTTCCTGTATGGAGAGAGTTTTACATTTTTTTCAGATGGGGGAGGATAAAAAACAAAATAGGAGCAATTTATTGTTGATTTCCTTTGAAGCATTTACTGATATTTTTGTAGGGAGAGAACAGTTTTCATTTTCCCTTTATATTGAGAGGTTACAGTCATTTTTTCTCAATTAATATGCAGTTGGTTTCTGACATTAGCTTTGCTTGTTGTATCAGATGTGGCTCTAACTTTACAGACCCTGGTGTGCTCTGTTGTCTTTGACATCTTTCTTTGGCACTGTGCTTGTCTGCTTCAATAGGTCTGTCACAGCACTTCTTCCTCTGGAAGAATTTGGTAGTGTGCTCATAAAAGTACAGTAATTTCACGACCATAAGGTGCACCCCCCGAGAGTTGGCAAATTTTGCAACTTTGTAGCTCAGATAAGGCGCACCAGACTATAAGGCGCGCTATTTTTTTGCAGTGAGGAACCGCGCGGCGCGCAACAAAGTAGTGAATTACTGGCAGGTTCTCAGTTTGCAAACATTGCACGGCCATTTTTCGCCGATTTTTCACGGCCATTTTTCGCTGCTTTTCAGCCACTTTTTGCAGCGATTTTTCGCCACTTTTTGGCCACTTTTTCGCGGCGAATTTTTCAATGCTTTTTGGCCACTTTTCGCGGCAATTTTTCGGCGCTTTTTCGCGGCGATTTTTTGCCGCTTTTCAGCCGCTTTTCGCGGCGATTTTCCGCCACGATTTTTCGGCGCTTTTTCATGGTGATTTTTCACCGCTTTTTGGCCGCTTTTCGCGGCGATTTTTCGGCACTTTTTCGTGGCGATTTTTCGCCGCTTTTCGCAGCGATTTTTTGGCGCTTTTTTGCCGCTTTTCTGCGGCGCTTTCCTGCGGCGCTTCTTGGCGCTTTCCTGCAGCCGTGCCGCTTCCCCCCACTTCTCCCTGGCCAGCAGCCGCGCTTGTTCCTGGTTTCCCCCGCCCAGCAGCCACAGTTCCCGACTCCCCCCGCACGGCCGCAGCTCCCGCAGGTCCTGGCTCAGTTTGCAGACCACACTTCCGGGTTTGCAATTTTCTGAATTTTGTCCATCATATAAGGCGCACCGGACTATAAGGCGCACTTCCGGGTTTGGGGGGAAATTTTAGTCAAAAGGTTGCGCCTTATAGTCGTGACATTACTGTACTTTTAACTAAAGAAGGTTGTTGGTGAGACATGAAAAAAAGCAGTTCAGTCTACATTTGAAAATAAGTAGTTACTTTGTTTGTCATAGGAGTTACAGTTCTGCTTCTAAAAAGAGTGTGCGTTCCAGACTTAGCAGTCAGAAAGGCTGGCACTGTGCTAATGATAATGGAATTGGGTTTCACTTGCGTGAAAACTTTAGATCTGATTTAGAAAGATTAATAAGGCATTGTATAGATGATGTATGAACTTTTGCTCCTAAGTCTTCTGTTTTGAAACACTTGCTAGGTGGTGTTAAATAGTTGTGACCCAAGGTTCTCTGTATGAAAAAGGGAATACCAAAGTGCAGTATCTCAATGCAGCTAAAAATGCTTTTTATAGTTTTCTCTGTAAATGGGCAACTCCTTCTTTGAGTGTGAGCAGTTCTGAATGATTCATTCTGTTTCCTTCTGTTTCTATTCACAGATTGGTTATCTGAAAAAAAATGGAGATGGAACTTTATTATTTAGTGTAGTAAATTCCTCTGATCCAGAAGCAGAAGGTAAAAGCCATACTCTTTCAAGCAAACATTTCTAGTCTTGAATGTTCTAAGAGATTTTGAAGTTTTAATTGTAGTCACAGATCCTGTGTAGTATAGATGAGTTTTAATATTCTTTTTAATTTAAAAAAATATATTTTTATTAAATATTTCCCAAACACCCCAAAGGTGTTTCTGTTTGCCTTCCATATTTTCACCCTTTAGGTGCTTTGTTTTACTGATGCTAACAGTGGGAAGGTAAAATAATATCTTCTTATAAACACTTACACATTGCTACAACTTTATAAAGAACTTGGAAGACAAGCTTTTACTGCAAGTACACTGTAGTGTTAATACCTAAGGTGAATGAAAATGCTGCAGTCCTATGTAAATGTGCAATGAACAGATGCAAAGTTAAAATAATATTTTACCTCTTTATTACCTAATTTAAATCATCAGCTAAATTTGAGTTCTAAGTTTGAGGTTTTGCTTATTTTTTTTCTTTAGTTCCTTGATCTTTTCTCTTGGGCTTTTTTGTCCTGTTATTATTATGTTATAGATACTGTTTTATGCTTTTCTTTTGCTTTATTTTCAAACTCAAGATGCAGTAGTATTGAAAATTTGTAGTGAATCAAATGCCATAGTTTTTTGGTGCTGAGTGTCATGTTGATTTAGCACTTCCTTCTCTGCACCTTTTGAGATTAGAGTTTTTTCACAGCTTTTCTCTTGTTTCACTGATGAATATATGAATGCTTTTCACTAATCACATTGAGAGACACAAAGCCTGCTAAATTCTTTTTCATTTGGTAGTAGATTTTTCTGGAATGAAAAATTTAGCCAAAATTGAATATTTTGGCTGCTATCATGACTATTTTCTGTTTCTTAAAAAAAACCACGTGATTTAATGCCTCTAAAATTATGCCACTGAAAATTTAAGGAGTGATGGTAATGAACTTCTGTAAACAATCACTTACTCAGCATAGGAGACTGCAAGAGACTGCTTTTATCACTTCAGTAATATATGGATCTCGAAAGTTTGTGAATCAGCTACTAAAATAATTACAGATGCTGGTGTATACTTTAAAAGTGAAATAGGTAAGCCATAGATCTTGTGAATGTGATATGGAAGCATCATTTATAGCTTGTGTTTGAAATTTAAATGGAGAACCTGAATTACAGTACCTACCCTTTATGTATAGTTTAAAAGACATTTAGTCTTTATATTAATTGCAGCTCTAAAATAGCAAATTCTAATTATTTGTCACAAATTGTAAACATGAAATGCTTTTCTAAACCTTCTTTTAAATCAAATTGTTAGAGGAAGAAACTCACCCAGTGGATCTGAGTTCACTGTCAAGCAAATTATTACCTGGCTTCACTACACTGGGTTTCAAAGATGAACGAAGAAATAAAGGTAAATACTAAAGATCATGTTTTAACTCTATGTTTATTAAATATTCAAGCAATTACTTGATATAAAATAATTTCAGTTTATACCTAAATGAAATAGGTATATTTGATATATGTTTTATATTAATACTTTCTTGGTTATTTTTATAATACATAGTAATTCCATTAATAACAGAATGCAGATTTTATTAAATTGAATTTTTTGCTTATTAAATGTAATTTAATTAGCAGTTTATGGATTAATATTTAACCGAAGTGTTGTAGCCACACTAGATGATTTCCAGTAATGGTAGTCCGTTTCCTCCAGGGAAATAGATTTTCCATAGTAATTGCACTTGAAAAACAACTCCCAGTCATTTTCATTTTTGCAACATATGACAAAGATTTTGCAGACAGTGGGGTTTTTTTCCCTGTTATTATTGGCAGTTTTTAATAGTTTCTAATCTGCTGTCCAGAAACTGACTGGCAGCCAACAGTAAAGTAGAGGCACACAAAATGTAGAAATATAAAAGGGAATGTGGCTACGACCCCTTTTCTTCTTGGAATGGGGTTGATAACTTACTTCTTGATTTTTCAGTAGTATAGATGTTTGTTTATATGGTTAAAATAGTTGTGCAGATTCTAGAGTCTGGAAGTGTCCTTGAGATACTGCTCTTGCTTTCAATTGGAGAAAAAATGTATAGCTCTTTCTGTATCTGTTTCAGAAAATAGAATCTATTTTTTTCCTCCATGTGATGTTTGACACTTGTGCTAATAATTTTTGTCTTTTACCTGTGTAGTAACCTTTCTTACCAGTGCCAACACAGCACCTTCCTTGCAAAACAACTCTATATTTCATGATTTGAAGCCAGATGAGATGGAGCTTCTATACTCAGCGTATGGTGATGAAACTGGGATCCAGTGTGCCTTAAGGTAAGGGCTTCCTTATTAGGAAGGCTAACTTCTCATAGCATTTTTTTGCAAAACAATATAAATTAGATCTCAACTAAGAGCCTCCAAATCAGGCTAGCTTTTCTAAAACTTATTTTTAAAACAAATCACAATAAAATTTGAAGCTAGCTTTCATCCTTGGTTGGGGTTTTTTTTTTTGATTTTTTGTTTGTTTGCTTCTGAATTTTTGGCACTGGGGAAAGTTTTGAGAGGGTTTTTCCATTTGTCTTTTTAAGCTATTCTGTTTTATTACAAAGTTGTAATGGGTCTTGTTATTAGGGTCTTTAACTGCAGTATATTATAGGTTGCCACAGATTTAGTGTTTTGCTTTAAACCCAGCAGTGAATAATTTTTAAAGGCAAGTAATATATTCCAGTGGCTTTAAAAGAATTCTGTTTTTCAAGGGGTTTCAAAAGAGTTAAAGCTACTTGAAAAGAAAAATGCCACTTATCATTAAATTGTTGATCTTGGAGGGGGAGAAATAACCTCAAGTTTTTTATCCCTTGTGTTTTGTTTTTTAACCCACTAACCTACCATCAATGATAGTTCAAGTCAAAATTTGCTGGTACTTGTGAAAAACAAGTTGCAGATCTACTTTACTATTAAAAAAAATAGTTCTATGTCCTGATGGTCTTAATTGCTTTCTGAAGAAGCATAGAAGAGTTTAAAAAAAAAAGAAAATGTAGGAGTAATGCGATATATTTGGAAAAGCATATTTTAAGTTGAAGTAGTTTTTACAAAAGTAAATGTTTTCTGTAATGCTTATCTCCATTCCTGCTAGCTTACAGGAATTTGTGAAGGATGCTGGAAGTTACAGCAAGAAAATAGTTGATGATCTTCTGGACCAGATCACTAGTGGTGACCATTCCAAAACTATTTATCAACTAAAGCAGGTGTGTCCTGGTGCACTGAAGTGTCACAAATTCATCAGAATAAGAATGAACCTATTGGCTTTTTAATTTAATTTGTTTTCCACTGTCAATTTAAGCAGTGCAAGCTTAGCTGTTCAAGCAACCATAAACCGAATTAGAGACTGAATTAATCAATGAAGGAGGAATCCTTTTCTCTGGCTGGGTCAGTTCTCCAGTGTGGTTCACTATGTGTCTGCAGAAAGGAGGAGGCAGGAGGTGCAACATAGCAGGGACCAACCAACTGGATGGGGTTTGGGCAGCCTTGTCAATGTCATGACTTACAGACTTCTGAGTTATACTGCAATGCTGTTGTTAAGGTTTTGGGTTTTTTCTTAATTGAAAAGCAAAATATATTTCTTGTGGAAGGATTAATTATTTGGAACATGGAAGTAAAGTTAAAACCCAGGTTAATTATCACTGTACCAGGTGTCTGTTACCCCCTCAGTGCTTTTACCTTGATGTGTGTCTACAGGGAAAGTTTTTATTCACATAAGCTCTTTCCTGATGAGATGCGTTCTAAGATTGGAGAGGAGTGTTTTCTCAGAAATGTGTATGTTTCTAATGAGAATGCTTGCATCCCCAAGACAAAATAAGCTAAAAAATTGCAAAATTTCTTAGGATAAATTTCATGTTGTCTTCACTCTGAAAACCACTCTTAGTTTGAAATAATTGTCAGCTGTTTAAAATGCTGACACTCTGAAGAATAAAGAAAGGGAGGCAGAGTGAGAAGATGGAAGGTACTTAGGCTTCCTGACACAGTGGAAATGAGATTATGCCACATCTTTGCAGACTTAGAAGTGGAATAGGCTGGGTGGTGTTTGGAAATAAGGAGGCAGTAGAATGAAAAACACCAACAATCCATTAGAATTTTCTGGATTGCTTTTTTCCTATGGGGAGAAGATGGTACATGTATCAGGAAGAAATGTAAATGATTAGTTTAGAAAGTTAAAACCCAATATATTGAATATTCTTCTACGTATAGAAATGTGTGTATGCAACATAGTCAACTTAGCTCTAAAATAAAATGTGCCTTTTCCCACATTTTTCTATGAATGTCATTCCAGGTGAGAATTTCTGAAGACCTCATAAAAGAGTTAATGACTATTTACATTTGAAAATGCTGTTCAGTTGTGACAAACATGTATATATGCTGATTTTGCACAATTGTGTTTCAGTGATCATATACATGGTGGTTTATGCTTGACCATTTCGTACTGCTGCATTTGAGTAAAAATATCTCTGAAAATACAACCTTGAATGATTTGTGATCAGAAGTTACTGAAGTAATGGTGAAGATACTGCATTTGAGCTGAAGAAATAGTATAAGGGACTTAAAGATTAGTTAAAATGCATAGTACTAAAATATTTAACAGCAGCTGTTGCATTATAATTGCATTACAGATGTGTGAAGAAGTTAGCCCTCTCTAGCCTCCTTTTGTGTGTGGTTTGAATAGACTTGAAGTAGTACAAGAAAGATGTCTTTCTCATGTGTTGAATATAAGCAGTTATTGGTATTCTTTCTTTCCAGAGGCGAAACATCCCAGTAAAACCACTGGATGAAGTTAAAGTAAGTTATGCTAATACTCAGTCTGTTTGGGGCTTTTAACTGGGAAAAGTGTTTTGGCATTTAAAGTAGAGGAAGTTACGTTCTCTGAGCTTGCAACATTCAAATTATTTGATGTGCCTCTGTTCTGTATGGTAATACAGAGAAGATTGATAAGTGGGATATATGAGCAAGGAGAGGCTTTAGGTTATTCCTAGAGAGGCTGTCCTGTTTAGTTACAAATTGTTGGCATGACTGTATGTGATTGCCCTAGAGATGAGATGGTCTTCATTTTTTGTGAATGTCCTACTCAAACATCACAGAATGTGACAGATTTCTGTGATGGCCCAGGACCTCATTGTGGAAAACCAGTAAATTACACAAACATTCTCATGGAACATTATTAGTAAATACAAACTATGAAATGCTAAGATCTAATGTATTTCTTCGTTCTTTAGGTTCTACCAGTTCTTATAAAAGAGGAACACAAGTTGCGTAATACCTGTCTGGATTCTTCCAAACAGATTATGGTAAAGTGGTTGGGGGGTAGGGGAAGGAAACAACAGCGTAAAAAACATTAAAAAGTAGCATTGGGAGGTTATTTTGTTTCAGTGCACAATGTGAGGCAGAATATTAAAATTACATTATCTAGAATAAGGTTGCAGTACTGAAAATTAATCCTCTCATATTCAGTCTGTTTTGGTTTGTGGCTTTATTGTTCTTCAGCTTATTTCAGCATGCGTAACTGTCTCAGAGGCAGAAAGATCACATAGGAGTCCGTAAAAGGTACTTGATCTGCTGATCAATAGTTGAGATTCAGCCTTCTGCAAAATTGGAAAAACTCCATTAATATTAATGAGTTTTACCGCATCCATTGAAAATATCTATTAGGAAGTAGGGGTAAATAATGCATATCTTATGCTTTTACAGCTACTAATTAAATCTTTCTTTAAGTGGTACTGCTTTTATCTTTCATATTATTTGTGACAACAGAAGATATGCACTGCACTCCATGGCAATTCACATAAAAATTATATGGATCACATTATAGCAACTAAAAAAACCCATAGTTTTTATAAATATTTCTTATGTTTTATGGAAAGGTGTGGATTTCTCTAGAAGGTGACTGGTGAAGTTATTTTATATAATTGCTAGGTTTCATTTTCATATTTCTAAAAGATAATATCTGGTTGTGTGTTTACTTGAGTCTTTCATTTCTCCTGCTGGATCAGGCACCCTCAGAGATTTCCCTTAGAACAGGTTTTGAAGCTTAGTGACTCAGATTCCTTCCTTTGTACCATTACATTAGCAATATTGCAATAGGTGTGGAAAGAGAAAGGGAGTTGTAGAGTGCAGGCTGTATTTCATTATCCAAATGTATAGGAGAAATACTAGAGAGGCCAGTTCCAGCTAATACTGTGAAGAAGGAGGCCCACTGTACAAAAAAATATTCAATAAATCCAGTGTTCACATATGGAGAAGAGGGACACTGGTAGTACTTCAGCTGCTAGGGTTCTATCATGAGACATGGATGAGTTTCATGAGTAATTGATTTTCAGCAGTCCCAAATCATGAAATAAAAGACTTAGACTGCTGTGCACATCCCTGACCATTCATGTGACTGGTTTGTCCAGCAACCTTTTTGAGTTATCTCTGAATTTCAGGTTAGCCAAGATGGTTATGGATGCTCCAGTCTCAGGTGTTGAGAGAACACTTCTGAGAGAATGGCTTTGTGCTTACACATTGCAAAGTTAACATGACAGCTTGTGACTCTTGCTAATCTTTCTGTTTCTTGTGTTGTAATAGGTTGGAGAATCTGCCGGAGACGGTAACACTTCTGACCTGGACTTTCTCTCCATGAAGCCCTATTCAGATGTATCTCTTGATATTTCTATGTTAAGTTCCTTAGGTAAGTAACTAAATATGCAAGGCATCAGTTATGGTTTTGTTGTACCATTTAGACAAAATAACAACTGGATTTGCCAAGACTAAAAAAAGCATCTGAAAAATAGTAATAAGTATATGTTTGACAGAGGTAAAAGTCTAGGGCTGATAAATGAAACCTTGCTGTGCTTTTCCTTTGAGATATCCATGTGTTATCCAAGCTAACTTTTCCTGTACAACTGAAGAAAGCAAAATATTTGTGCCTCACTATTGTGATAGCTTTGATTGTATTTCTTGTGTTCATAGTAACATGCATTTTAAGAATCAGTGCAAAGCTTTCACTCATAAATTATGTTGGTTCATATGATATCTTATTTTAAAATAACTTGGGAATTAGTTAAATATGTGAAGTCTGATCATATTGCCACTCAGAATATCCCAAAACAAAAATTGGAAGGAACTTCTGGTGTTGGATAGACTTTATCCTCGTTTGTGTCTAAGAATTTGGATGCTGTTTCAAATGCATACCTTTGACAGTTATCCTTTAGATACCACAAGAAGTACTGTTGCCATTTCTGCAGGCAGCTGAGCTAGTCAGATGCCTCCAAAAATGTCATCCAAGCAAACAACCTGCTTATGTTTTAAGGTACAGTGATTTCACGACTATAAGGCGCACCCTTTTGACTAAAATTTTCCCCCAAACCTGGAAGTGCGCCTTATAGTCCAGTGCTCCTTATATGATGTACTAAGTTTGGAATTTTGCAAACCCGGAAGTGAGAGCTGCGAGCCATGAGGGGAGCCGGCAGGGCCACGGCTGCCAGGTGGGGGCAGGGCCACGGCTGCCGGGTGGAGGTGGGGCCCAGGGGCTCATGACGCCCCAGTGGGCATGCCCTGGCCCTGTGGAGGCAGCACGGAGTGGTGGCGGGCATAGCCCGGCCCCGTGGAGGCGGGGCGGAGCAGTGGCAGGCATGCCCCGGCCCTGCTGGGTACAGGTGGGCCCGGGGGCCCATGGCTGCCGGGTTGAGGCAGGGCCTTGGCCAGCAACCATGCGGGGGGAGCTGGGGGCGGATATTCACTGCAAAAAAAAAAGTGCACCTTATAGTCCGGTGAGCCTTATATAATGTACAAAGTTGCAAAATTTGCCGACTCCAGGGGGTGCGCCTTATAGTCTGGTGCACCTTATGGTCGTGAAATTACTGTATTTTTAATGCCAAATGTGAAAGAGGCCAAGCTATCTATTATAAAACACAACCAAACTAATTGAAGGCTTAAAGGGAAAAAAGATTTCTGCAAATTTCTCTCATAGGTGCAGTTTGAAAAGCAATTGTAAGCTCTGATTATGCTGTCTCACTCTAATTTTATTGCAGTTCAGTAAAAATTGAATAAATATCCATTTTATAGATAATGTTTAGACATATTAGTTTTACTGTAAATTTTATGCACCACTGAAAGCTGCTTATATTTTCTTCTTTGGCCTTTCTGAAAATAATCATACTGCTAGATTAGTTGGCTTCCAAAAAAAGTTTATGACATTACTTCTTACCATAATTCTTGCAAAAATTAACATTTAAGAAAGAGACGGGAAGGAGTTTATCTTCCTGTTTAAAGTTGAGGGAATTTTTAGGTCTTTATATGAAAGAATAGCATATATTGACACATGCATCCTGTTCTTTCCAATTTCACTATTTAATTTGGCTTACTCCAAAATCAGTGTAGCTGGAGAAGATACTGTTCTTAGAACCTTCTGTGATGGGGATATCTTTGCCTCCATAGGTTTCATGTTCTGCTTTAACTATATTTTGAGTTGATATTTAAGTGATCTTCTTGCTGTCTCTCTTTTGCCACAAACTAAATGTGCTATTTACTGGGAGGGTGGTGAGGCACTAGTACAGGTTGCTCAGGAAAGTTGTGGATTCTGCATCCCTGGAAGTGCTCGAGGTGGGGTTGGATGGGGCTTTGAGCAACCTGGTCTGGTGAAGGTTATCTCTGCCCATGATGGTGGGGTTGGTTGGGCTTTAAGGTTCCTTCCAGCCCAGGGCAGTCTGTCCATGTCTGGCATTTAACAGCCAAGGGAGACAAATTAAGTTCTTAGAGCTGTATAAATACTGGGAGTCAGTTCAGTTTCAGCCATTTCCATGTGGCACTTCCCTTAATCTTCCAGTACTGCACAGCTGTTGCTTTTTAGAGGTGCAAGGGAAAATGCAAGATGGAGGTAATTTGTGTGTAGACAATGCTTGTGTTGATTAAATGTAGAACTTCTTTATAGTGACTTGGTAATTCATGGGTCAATGTACATGTGTTAATTATGGGTTTCGGTTGGTGGCTCTTAGGAAAAGTGAAGAAGGAGCTTGATCATGATGATAACCATCTACATCTGGATGAAACAACTAAACTGCTTCAGGACCTTCATGAAGCTCAGGCTGACAGAGTGGGATCCCGGCCATCATCCAATTTGAGTTCCCTCTCCAACACCTCTGAAAGAGACCAACACCATCTTGGTAAAGTTAGCTCTGTCATAGAAGTTGCAGTACTTGTGCTCTATTTGAAGTTGGATTAAATTTATGTTGCAATTTACATAAATCTCTGTGGGAAACTACTCATAAAAAAGTGTGCTGACTGATCATGTTCTAATTTTTAAATAAGCCTGGCAAGAGATAACTAACAAGACATACTTTTGACCTTCAGAACTAAGACCACTAATTCTAATTTCTTAATTTTTGATTAGATGTGATTGAAGTAATTATGAAATAAATGGACAAGTCAATGGCAAATCCCTATAAGCACTTGCATTTGATGCCCTTAGTTACACTAAGGAGTATATAATGATTATTTTACTTCAGCATAGTTGTGTGCAGCAAGTAACAAGTAGGATTCTAAAACAGCATTTCATTATCAACTGTAAAATTCAGTGATAAGATGGGATGATAGTATAACTTACTGCTTAACAATTTGGTGCCATTTCTGAGAAGGTAGAAGATGTTGCATGGATCATACTCAGTTGCGTTTTGTATAATTATTCTACTCAGAGTAATAGCATAATGATTACTTTTCCAAAAGTTGTCTAAATTACTAAGAATCTTGTGATTTCTAATTTCATAATCTCCTGTTTAAATATCATTATCTGTCTTACTTTAAAAGTCTAAAAGGAACATGTGAAATAACCATGCTGTTTATATGTATAAATGTCTCTTAATTTTTTTCTGTACTCTTAAGGTTTTATTTTTTTTTCCCATGTTCAACAGGAAGCCCCTCTCATCTGAGTGTTGGAGAACAGCAAGACATGGTTCACGATCCATATGAATTTCTTCAGTCTCCAGAAACCTCAAATGCTACTAGTAACTAATCTGACATGTACTATATTTATTTTGTATTTTAATTGTATTATGTTTTTATAAAGTTTTTGTCCATGACAGAAATTGCATTTTTGTCCTCTTTTCTGTGAGGATTGCTGTATAATATTATCATGTATACAGGATTAAACAAGCAAACATACAAAAAACCCCACCCCAAATTAATTAGGGCATAATGTCAATGGCAATGTACCAAGAACTGCTTTCATTTTGTTTGTTAAGAAAGAGTGTTATCTACTGGTGTGTGAATCTTGACTGAAAACCAACAAATAATGTGTAAGAATAATTTATATTTTATAGACACTGAAATGTGATAATTTTCCCCGAATCACGGCAGCAGTTGTTAAATGTTTGCAGTACCATTATCAGCTAGTTCTGTTGGTAATTGTTCTGTTATCCACTGTTCAGGTTAAGACCTGAACATCTCCAAGATGGAACAAAGAACTGACTGAATTGGCATCATTGTTGTGTTTTCCATCTCCTAATGCTAATAATCTGTAGGAATTGTTTTTAAACATTTCCCCATGTTTTTAAATATTTTTTAATCATTGTAGGGAGCACTTAATTTGAGAGTAACAGTGGTTCCAGTAAAATGCTCATTTTACAGAACTTCTACCCTGGATTTGAAAAAAATGAATGTTTTTGTGATCCCTTGTATCTTGAAACACAAAGAAAAGATAATACTTGTATTTTTTAATATGATGTGTATATCTCATAGGATGGAAAAAATACTGGCTAAGGTGTGCTTTTCAATAATTCCAAAATAAAATTTTGGATTTTATAATACATCAATACTGAAACGGAGGGGTTTTGTACTATGTGCAAGCAGATAAATGTTATCAATTTACATTATTTTGTAAATATTAATAAAAATAGAAAAGCAGTTTTGATGTACAGCAAATCTGTTTTTCTTGCCAGGGAAAAGTTTGCTTCCATATTACTATGTCTGAAATGCTAAAGAGTTTTGGGTTGAATTCATGTGCTGCTTCAAAAGATTACTTTCAGTGTGCCACATGTAGCTATAAACAAAAAAAAAACCTTAGTTTTTAGGAACCATCAAGGAAGTCAGTCAGGTAACTGATAGTAAAGTCTTGATAAAGTCTAAATAGGAAGATTGTTTTGTTCCAAGCAGGAGTGCTACAGAAAGCACATGGTGAGGTTTTCCTGTCTGGGAGTTGTTAGGAATGCATGTGGCTGTGGCAGCAAGTGCTTGGGCTCCTTTGCTGCTCCTGCATTCTGATTCCTCATGGCTGTGGAGGTGATGTGGATGATCTGCTCCACTGTGACAAGTGGTATTGGTGAGGATTTGCATGGACACACAACCTTGTGTTGGCCTGCAGCTTCCCCAAATGCTTTCAGTTGAAAAGTGTCTTTAAAACTAATGTGCTTTTGATCTCCAGTAAATTTGGTTTCTCATACAGTAAATATAAATTGATTCCTGTAATAGACTAAATTATAGTTACAGTTGGTGAGGAAATCTTTATTCAAACACTTGCTATTGAATTCCCTGCCTTAGCTCTTGAATTCTGCAGGAGAATGTTTAAAATACCCCTCTGGAGGAATGTGCTGGTTTGCTTTGGTTTTTGTTTGAACTGCAGTGTTTATGACTGGAAACTGAAATAATGTGCAGTATCTTATTTGATGCCTTCACCTTGGATTTCAGGCAGAAGAATGCATTCAACCTCTGTGAAATTCTGTAGATCAGCCTTTATGGGCTCCTTGTGCTGGTTGTATAAAAGGCTGGATGTCATTTACATTGTTACTGTACCAAAGAGCACTTTGTGCCTGAGGAAGGTTTGTTTATTTATTCAGCCTATCTGGCCCTTAAGCAATGTTAATTTTGCACAGCAGTCTCCGACTGCTGTTCCATGGGTGCTGAACAATCCCTTCACTAGGCCTACTGCCTGCATTCCCCAGGAAAAAAATGCTTTTAGGGCAAAACTTCTTCCCAGGAGCAAATACAAATGTTTTTGCTGGGGTGCCTTCTCATAAGTGGCAGACATTGACTTGTAACCTCTTTGCTGAATGTACTGAGATGTGATTGGGCTCACAAAATGCCACAAGAAAGGCTTTCATCTTTCTTTGAGATATCTCCTCCTCCTAGATTTTATAGACAGATTGGACTCTTGAGTTTGCAGCCTCTGGTAAAAAAATGCCAGAATTTTAAAGTAAGTGGTTGAGGTAATGTCTTTCATTCACTTGTCACAGTGCATTTTTACTCATTCTCAAACTAAAAAAGAATCTCTTGCTCCTCTTCCTTGTTGGTGTAGGTGCCTGTGTTTGTACCGTTGGTACACTGTTGCATTTTCCAAATGATTCTGGTTTATTTAAAAAAAAGCCTTAAGAAGAAATTTTCTGGTCCTTTCCTTACTTATTTGAAGGGTACAAAATTCCCCTGAGCCATGTCTTACTTGCTCTAGTCTCTGCAGGTTGTAAGTTCATATACACACAAAAGTTTTGAACTAACCAGTAAAGGCCTCTAATCTTATAGTCCTATTTAAACACTAAGAATTTGAAAAACTTGATTTAGTTCTGTGAGTTTATTTAACATATATCATTATTTATTTAATCTGAGAGAAACACCATTCCTTTCTAGTGTGTTTGGTAGATACTTCCTGTTTGGCTTCCTTGGGCGATGACTCTGTGTCCATGACATCCCGTTCAAATCTGTAGTACATAACGTGTAACATCTGCTAGCTAGGTGGCACCATATGTCAGTAAACTATGTGAGTTCCCATCAGCTGGAATATGCTGCCACTGAAGTTAAGGGGAAATTCCCAGGGTGTTTTGTAAAATCAACCCAGGGTTTCTATAAAAAATTGAGAAAATTGAATGATTTTTTTCTATTTTTTCCTCTAATGACTGCTGTATCAAAAAGTGTGTTGCGCTAAAGATGTAAGCAATGTTAAGAGAAACCTTAGGTCTGTTCTTCCACAGGATAGAAATATATCAATGAAAATGTAAAATGGTATAAATAACTGTGATTATTCTTTTCTCTTTTGTACGTCTATCATCAATCTCATGTTTTAGCACAGTCTTCTTCAGTGGCAGCAAAAGAGAGACTGCATTGCAGATGTAGCAAACAACTTTGTAAACAAGGACTCAGCATGGAGCAACTTTATTCCACTCTCTGAGATACACAAGTACAGGGACAGAATTTACCTGAAAATATTAGGTAAAAAATAAAAATAAAAAAGAAATCTTTCTAATGTTCCTCCCTTGCTCTTTATTTAAAAAAAAAAAAAGAAAAAAGCACAAAGACATTTTTGAAGCCATGCAGTTCTTTTGCTTTCTGGCAGATGCTACGATGAGAGATTTATGCAGATGAGACCTGAACAGCTGACCAGCAGAAATAACCTGATTTCTCCACCCCTACATTCCAGAGTGAAGGGCTGGTTCTTACCATGCCACTCATTTCTGTGTTTGTTGCTTTGCTGTTGTTTATCTACCTGGCCACAGTGGGATTTGGAGTCTGCACACCATTACTTCCATATGGATGGAAATGCTCTGCTTTTTCTGGTTTGGTTTTTTTCCTACCCTCCTACCATCCTCCTTGAAATATGAGTTACTATAAATGCTGATCTGTGTGCTGATAGGGGGAGGGGAGAAGCCCATCCACCTCACAAGGAAGGTTAGGGCATCTCCAAGGGCTGGCATTGATTCCTAGTGCATTGAAACTCTCACTTGTCTGTTGCAGAACTCTGTGTAGATGAGTTGGGTTTGTGTTGCAGGGGGGTAGGTGTATATGTAGCTGTAAATGTGAATTAGGTGTTTAAAGATCCTTTAAATGGTGGTTGCAAGTAAAGGGGCAAGGGGTGGGAGAGCGAGAAGAGCCACAAATATTAGGAAGGTAGGGGGCAATGCTTTGCAGTTGAATGATTTTTCCCAGACTGATCAGAAATTACTATAAATTTCAGAAAATATGACTGGATTCTGTTTCTGCAGGGAAAGACCCCTCAGAAATAGCCCTGTGAGAAGCAGAATGCCCAGCTCTCCATTTGCTTATGGGACACTCAGTCCATTGTTGCAGGATTAAAACTTGGTGAATCTGTCATGGAATTATGAACTGACACTAACTTTATTTTCAGAAGGATCAATTTGGATAACTTGAAATACCTTGTTTTATGTTAGGTTTGCTTCTTTGGCAGTTCATTACATTACAGAGCACAGTCCGAAGTTCTGCATAATGTCCAAATAAGACTCTTTTCATTTTACATGTGAGAGGAAGAAAGGTTTAACATCATAATGAGAAATAAAACACTGATAGGCAGTATTTCATTCACTTTTTTATGTACAAAACATAGATTGTTGCTAGGAAATGGTACGGTGTCAATGGAGCACTCTTATGACAGCACTGTAATTCTTGTTGAAACAGAGGTTGAGCAGTCAGCACAGCTGTAGATCTAATGCCTAAGGTCTTTTGCAATGTGTTTAAGAAAACAGTCTCAATTGTGTCCCTGCTGTTGCATCTTTTGAACATACCCTGGAAAAAAACCTGGTTGCTGATGATTATCATGCCTTTATAGATGAGTAACAGCCTTGCTAAAGCTCTGATGTGCCTGCAGTTGTGTTTTTTCTGTCATTTGCTTTCTCTGCATTATCATTGAGGAGATGTGTGTCAGCTGTGTTGTGTCCCATAACCATTTCCAATGCTGGAGAGATCCAGGAAAGGAAGACAGAGTCCTGTAAATCCAGCAGCATGCTGCATTTCTTGCTCATGAATTCTTGGAAGAGATGACAGATGGGGTTATTCCATTCAGATGTCTTCCCAAATATCTCTTTCTCTGGCGGTCTAAGCTAGGAAGACATGAAGAATCTTATCAACTGCTGTGAAGCTTCATTTTGATGCTATTTTCAAAATATAATTGGTCTATACTGTGTGTAGAATGTAGTAAGAGGTTTTGACTCTGACACTGACAAAGGTATAAAAGCAGCCAAAACAGACATTTCTCACCTATTTGCCAAAGTGCTTCTATGCTCTAGCTGACAGAGGATCAATACAAGAAATACTGAGAATTTCTTTCCTTAAATTTCTGCTTCTTTTAGACAATATTTGAAAAGGCAAAATCCTAAAACTTCTGTATCTCTGCACTGGTCCTTTCTGAATCAGGTTTCTTCCTCCAGCTTAGCTGCAGTTCTGTTTCTGATGAATAACAACTTTGCCTAGACATCATAGGAAATAATTGCATTTGAGCACACAATGAGACTTCCTGGGCTGGTGAAGAAAACACACCTTCCCATTGTCCTCGTGTTGTGTCAGTGAGCAGTCATTCTCTTCAAAATATTGGTAATTGCTGTCATGGTAACAAAACAAAAGCATGGTGTGGCAACTATTTTCAGCTTTGCACATGTGTTATCTCCCCGACTGTAAAACACTTCAGGTTTTAAGCAGGGCAGAAGGTGTCCTCCAGTTTAAGCCTGGCATGGACAATGCTTTTCTGAACAATGGCCCAGGTGTATGCAGGAGTTTGTAGTTTTCTTTTCTTTTCCCTCTTTCCTTTTCCTTTTTTTTTCTTTTCCTTTTTTCCTCTTCCATTTTTCCTTTTCACTTTTTCCTTTTCCTTTTTTCTTTTTTCTTTTCTTGGGTTTTTTCAGGCAGGTGGGCAGAAGGCTTAGAGGAAGGAGGGGAATTACAGGACAACCACTGCAGAGTGATCAGCTTATTCCTAGTAGCTATATGCACTGCTTGTGAACGCCTCTGCATCTAGGATGGGGCTGGCACTGGAATTCTGGGGGCTCTGGCAATACCAGCCTGTGTGTTCTTTAGCACAGGACAAACTAAGCAGAAATGACCACAGGAGCTTCACAGGAAGCTGTGGTCTTGTTGCAACTTCCAGGGAAAAGGGTTCCTCAGATGGCTGTAGCAAAATAGCTGAGAAAACGTGGGGAGGAGGGTGAGATAAGCTGGCAGGGAAGGAACACTTTTGGAGGGGGTGATTATGAACCAGGAGTGCACAGCTTTCATGTCTAATTGTTTTTCTTGGGCTTTTGCAATAACAATTTATTGCAAAAATTTAATGCATTTCATGCATCTGTTTGTTTTTTTTTTCTCTGCCTTCCTTGCACCAGCTAATGACTTTTAAGAACTCTAAAGAGCACCCAGAAATGTCCAACCTTGAGGAAGGTACTTCATCTACTTCTGAATATTAGGGAGCATTTAATACTGAATGATTGTCTTAGGATGTAATTCTACTGGAGGATTGATTAATTCCTAATACTAATAATTTGATTTTCAACCATGCAGTTCTGTGGCATGTCACAAGCTGCCTAAAATCTGAGAAAAGGTGGAGAGTGATATTTAGCTTTCTGTCAGTATCCATAAAAATATCTAAAAAATATATATTCTCTCGTCTTAATATTTAAAATCTACTCTTGCCAGTGAGAGGGAAAAGTGTAAAATGAACATAGGTCTAATTTGAACAAGAGGAGAATAAGATATGCTGGATATTTTCTTTTTTTTCTCTGATTATCATCACCTTATTTTCTCACCCTGTTGCTTCTACAATTTACACAGCAGTGAAAAATGTGCTAAGAACAACTTGAATGATTCTGCTCCAGCCTTTGACAGAAATAAACATGAACTTGCCATCAAGAATCAACACTTACCTCTGCAAAGACTATGTATAAATTATTAGATTAAGAAAACAAGTTCCAGGTTTTAGGGATATTCTGATTTTTATTATTTTTGGCTATATTAATGAAACTTTATAATAATTCTAATTGTTCGTACATGGACTGTCATTATATATATAAAATCCCATATCTTTTTTTAAACCAACCTTTTACTACAATCTGTATGCTCACAAACAGAGAGAAGATATTAATTCTGCACTTAAATCTTTAGAAGTGCTTTTATAAAAGTAATGTTGCTGCTTCAAGGTACAAAATTAATTAAAGTGCTGCTTCTATTTTATGGATCTGTACAGATTATTTTTAGAAGTCTATCACACACTCTTCTGTATAGAATTAGGCCATTGCAAAATCAGTAGGTGCCTTGAAACTGGCTCATATTTAGTTGTGCTTTTATCATGCTTGTTAAACTAAGGCCAAATTCACAAGTGGTTTTTGTCGGTAGTTTATAAAGAAATCAGCTTTGAAATTTTCACTTCCCTTCTACATAAACTTGAGGAATTTCCAGCTCTTACTGTGCTTCCAGTTTGTTTCTAGTCTATCTGTAAATATCTTTAAGTTAGGTACCAATAGCTTTGATTTGTTTTAGAATAGTTTTAACTCATCACTAGGATTTGGAGTTAATTGTTCTTAAAATTAGGGACTACAGAATTGACTTGAAAGCATGGGAAAAGGGATCTGATTGAATTGGTTCTCTTAGGTAAGTGTTTAATTCATAACCTTGTCTTTTCCCAGTCTTCCTAGTCCTACAAGAGGGAATAGACTTTGTATTTCTATCTAGCATGGGTTCATATTTACCCTGCTAGCCAGAGCTCAGTGCCCTGTGAGAACACATGGACTAGCACAAACTCTGCTGGGTTTGTGCTCCAGGAGGTCACAGCCTTCCTACCCCAGTTCTGAACAGTGTGATTTAATCACAGTAGTATGAAATATATTGACTAGGCATATGTTGGGATGTACCTCCCTCCCTCACTGAGCATTTTTCTTGTGCTATTCAGTATTTGTTCTGTCTCATTTTCTGGAACATATATGGAAGTATTTTTAAATAATAATAGTAATAATAATAGCACTCCTCGAGCCATGCAAATCTTCAAGTATAACTTTTATTCATGCCTTTCAATCTTGCCTTTAGCAGGTTTCCAGAAGAAATATGATAATTGAACTTCTAAGGTTAGGTTAGCTGGGTGCTGAAGGGATGTAATGTAACAAAGCTAGAACTGACTGCCTGTAACTTCATGTATATATCTGGTTTATATAGAAAAAACTGGAAAATTTTCTGTATTCTACGCTGATAGTATGCATGATATTTGATCTAAAAATTTCTGCTTACAGGACTCATTTTTTTAAATATTAATCTAACAGATTGAAATATCTGTTATATATCTTATGCAAATATTTTTCAAAGAGCCATGTTTGTCTTTTTTTCAACTGAAGGATGTTAATCTAATGAAGAAAAAAATAATATTCTGTCAAATGTCCACAGGCAAGATTTGTATGAACAACTAAACAGTTGAAAATTGTATCTTATATATTTTCTACCTTGTTTGATCTTTTTTCTGTAGCAACATGGTGGACAAAATCTTGATTGCAGTGAAGATGATTTGACTTAAGTGGAGGCAAAATTTGCTGCAGGTATCTAGAATGTTCTTTTCTGTTCTACCTACTGCCAAACAATGAACAGAACAGCATGAGGAAGTTGGTTGGAAGAATTTGAAAATATCTACAAGAGAGAGGCTGAAAAGATGCCATATTAGGAACCTCCAATATGGAAAACAGGGCAGGATATGCCTTGGTCTTCTCTTCAGAAGAGTCTGAGTCATTTTTCTTGTGAACAACCAGATGGTGTTTCTCTCTCACTGCCCATCCTCCATCTGAGGAGAGCAGCAGCTGCCTAAAGTAATAAAAATCTGTAGGTTGGGCTATTATTTAAAGGATTGATGTTTGAAAACTCAAACAAAGAGTAAAACTGTAGAAAGCAATTCATGCTGTTATTAAAAAATGTAGGAAGGAGAAAGGGAGAAGAGGAAAAATTAAGTATTTTGGTAACATAACAGTGAACAGTCACCTTTTTCTGCCATGCTGTGCAAAAGCAGAGCCGAAATTATTTTATTGGAATTTGCATTTTAACACCTGGAAGGGAAATGATAACTTCTCAAATTTGTTTCAGATCATGTGGATTTGTGTATTTCCTTGGACACATTTGGGCCTCTACCCTTTGGATGTGTGCCTTTCGCCACGTATGTGCATTTAGCCAAGCTGAGTGGGCACCATTGAAGGTAGAGAAATCTTGTTCCATGTCAGTTTGGTTAATCCAGGTAAATAGCCCCAAAGTTAAACACCCACATCCTTAATTGGGAATGTATACAGCAACATTTTGAAATCTCTGGACAAAAACCACTGCATTCTGTTTATCAGGCACAAAGAAGTTCTGACTTTCAAAAGTAGTGGCAGATCTTCCAAATAATTCTTTTCCATAGCATTATATACTAAATGAAGCTCTAACAAAGGTTCTTCCTTGCTTTGAGAACAATCAGTCTGAAGCTTTTAATATTTTTTAAGGTTTTTGGGTTGTTGTTATTTTCCATTTTCTTGTTCTTTTACTGCTGCCTCAGAAACAGAGTTCTGAGGGTTTTGTTCCCTTATCTCCTGGTCATTAAACTACGATGTGAAACCCATCCTGCTGAGCTCACACAATAGGAGCTAAACTGCTTCTGACATAAGACATTCAGCAAACTTGTAACACCTTTCCTCACGGATGAATATACTGAATAACTTTTGGAGAGCTAACATTTCACTTCTGCCTTTAAAACAAAGTCAAAATCCTCTGGGTGATGACCATGAACAAATGAACAGTTTCTAATGCATAAGCTTTCTTAAGCAGTAATGTGGAGCTTCTGTTTCAAACTATTTGCATCTCTAGGTCCTCTGTTTTAAGGTGCTTCCTTTGTCTTAGGGCTTGGCCAATGTTAATAAAATATAAATATTTATACTGGCCTTTGAATTGTTAACTGACTCAAGCAATAGCTTAGCAACTGAGATAACAGAGGAGGTTATCTCTAGCATTCTGTTCTTACCATGCTATTTCACTGCCAGAAATGCTATGAAAGGCTTCAGAAAAAAATCATCTTGTGGCCAAAAGTGCACAGGGACTACAACATTTTTGAAGTTTACTACTAAACAAACTGGCTTGCAGTGACTTGTGGTGCTGTGCCCTAGTATTCCTGTTGTGATTCAGGATAGTCTTCTAACTTGATTTAAGAACGGAATGAATTAATGAAATTACAATACTATGGGTGTGATGAGCACAGAAGGGCTCGTTGATGTTTGCACTAAACCAGAAAACTGCAGACATTATTTTCTAGCAGTCTGAGTTAGCAGATCTTCATGCTTTGAATGAAGCCCTGCAATGTAAGAGTGTGTGTGTCTTATGTCAGTATATGTAATACATGTGTGTACTTCAGGCAATGAATAATGCAAATTATTCTTCATTTCAAAGTGCTTCTTCTGCTGCTCTTATTTGTGTTTTGTGTATTGGGGGTTTTTGTTTGGTTTTGTTTGTTTGGGTTTTAATTTTTTTTTAAAGAAATTAGATATTTTTATAATTTCATAGAATGCTAGAAAGGCCTGGGTTGGAAGACACTTTAAAAATAACCTCATTCCAAACCCCCTGCCATAGGCAGGATTTGTTCCACTAGCCCAGGTTGCTCAGAGCCTCATCCAAACAGGCCTTGAGCACTTCCAGGGATAGGGCATCCACAGCTTCTCCAGGCAACCACCCCCACAGTAAAGAATCCAATCCTACTCTCTCTCACTTTGAAGCCATTCTCCCTTTCCCAGCCTTGTCCAAAGTCTCTCTCCATCTTTCTTTCAGGCTCCCTTTATGTACTGGAGAGCCCAATTATGTATCTCTGGAGCTTTCTCCAGGCTGGACAATCCCAACTGTCTCAGCCTTTCCTGACAGGAGAGGTGCTCCATCCATCCAGTCATCTTGGTGGTCTCCCCTGGATTCACCCCAACAGCTCCATATCCTTCCCATGCTGGGGACACTGGAGCTGGATGCAGAGCACAAGATTGTGTCTCATGAGAGAGGAGTAGAGGCGTATTCCATTACCGCTTTTTTAGTTGATGGAAAAATGTAGGTATACTTTCCTTTTATGGCATACAGATTAATCAGAGAAACACATTCTGTTTTCTAGTTTAAAATACACAAGATTTTGTTTTTCTGCTCCTATGCCTAGGAGGTAGGCATCAGTATCTTGGTCTACCTGAGCTGTGTTTTATAGAGTATTAGCTGTGAATCCCCCTTAAAAATTAAACACCACCTGCACTAATTTAAAATAGATTTGCACTCTTACACAATCAAGCAATATCTAGTGCACTAAAAAAACCTACAACTGTAGCAGTTGTGAAGAAATACATGATTGTGGTTAACTGGAGATTTATTTCATTTGCAATATCCAGTTCTGAAGGATAATTTGCAACACATCTTTTTTTCTGAATGATATGATAGGTTGTAGTTTGCTGCTAAAGATTTCCTAGGATAATTTTCAGAGGAAGGCAGTAAAACAATGTGCTTACAGAATAGTAAAATTGTAAGTAAGGTAGAGTTTGATTACTCTACTCTACTCTACTCTACTCTACTCTACTCTACTCTACTCTACTCTACTCTACTCTACTCTACTCTACTCTACTCTACTCTACTCTTTGAATACTACTCTCAGAGGAAAGCTTCTCTCTTTATTCCTTTCCAGAAGTGGGTTGGCACCTCTCTAGACAGACTGCAGCACTGATTGAGACTGTTTTATCCATTTATAAAGTGAAGCAAATGATGGGAATTGAAACAACACAAGCCTCCTAATATTGGACCTTTTTACACCTCTTAGTACTTAATTATTTTCTGTTTACTTCAGGTATCTCTAGAGGCCCAGCTACTCTGGGCTTTGCAAATTGCCAAGCAGCCTCATGCTACTGCCCTTGTCTGGTACTGCTGATACTATGAATATCTGAAAATTAGAACTAGAAGTAGATTTCAGTTTATGCTTTGCAGCTCCAATTTAGGAACACTATCAGTGTTCTGGTAAATATAAGAGGGTTTTTTCTCTCGCCATATTTAATGTTTTCTGGCTCTACAAACTTTTTCAGTTAGTGTCTCTTAAGACTAGGACCTCTACGATGTGGGTCATGGTGGTTGCAGTAAAGCAAACAAACAAATGTTCAGTCTTCTACCTACAGACTAGAGCCCCTAAAATCATCATTAAAAAATCAAGAAAGACTATTGTGTCCTTCAAAGGCATTTACTCGCTCTTGGGCTGTGGTATGCCACAAATGAATTGCTTGTGCAAATAGTGTATTTATTACTATAGTGGGACCATTCCTCACTCAGAAAATAATACTACTACTGTGCTTTCTATGTAAAAATATTTTCCACCTAGATGTGCAATCTTGTAGCCTTAAGCAGAAAGCCATTAGGGGTGTTGTATGAAATCAGGCTGAAATGTGATGTTTCTTAAAAATTTCTTATGTTTAAAGATTGAGCCAGTTCCAAATAGAAGATTTGAGTGTCAGCTGTACCAAAACTTCAGAAATGTCATTCATTGCTTGCTTTACCAGTTTCTCTCCAAGTTCTCAGGTAATTTACGCAGGTAATATTTATATGCAGAGTTGCTGTATTTTATTTAAAAATTCCTACAAGATGAAACTGAAGTTCTTCAACTCTGAGCTTTGTCAAGCTAAGAACAAACCTGCACTACAAGTACACTTCTGGCTTTCAGTTAAAATTGCTAATTTTCTGCAATAATTCCGGATACCTTTGCTCACCTTCTCTTTCAAATAATATCACATTATATCCATTTAGACAGATACCCCTGCTTAATATCCCCACTGAAGGTCTGGTTGACAGGGCAGAGTGAGAAGCTCAGAAATGCTGCAGATGATACAAAGCTCTGAGGAGTGGGTTTTGTACCGGACACATGCAGAGAGGAACCTCATAAGGTTGAACAAGGGGAAATGCAAAGTCCTGCAACCTGGGGAGGAATGACCCCATGCCCCAGTACATGCTGGAGGCTCTCTGTGCTTTCTGACACTGACCCTCTTTTGAGCACTGCTTTTGACTTGAGGCCTTGGAGAAGGCTTTCAAATTTGAGTGATAGAGTTAGAATCACTGGTGTATAGTTAGAATAGAAGTGTGTAATATCACATGGTGAAGGGTTTAGAATTTGGGGTTTTAGAATGTAGTAATAAGTATGGGACAAGATGGACATTCTTGGGTGTTGTCTCTTCCTTCCTTCCCACTCCTACTTCTTCATGATTTCAGGTACTAGTTTTTGGTTGGATAGAATATCCAAGTGTTTGGTTATTGGATCAAAAATATAAATAATATAGATGTTAGCTCTTAATTGGATAGTTGGGCTTTAAAAGACCTTGTTACTAGTTAGATACACCTCTGTTTTCTCACTTTTGGCTTGATAGCTAGAAGTGCTGAAGAACTCTCTTTACTTTTAGATAAGATTTAGTAAACAACCAAGTCCAAACAAGAAATCCATCTCTCGAGTGTTCAATCCTGACTCTGAATGAAGGCAGAAGAGAACAGCTAGCCACTTTCAGCCTACTAATTGCCCACAAGCCAGCAATGCACCCTCATGTCCAAAGCAGCCATCTGTGTTCTGGGCTGGGTAAAACATCTTTGTCAGTACTGGCGAAACACCCTTGGAAGGCCGTGCCCAGCTCTGATCCTAGTACAAGTGAGACAGGGACTTCCAGGAGCAGTTCTAGCACAGGCTGACAGGGATGGTGAGGGAACAGGAGCACCTTTCAGACAAGAAGAGGTTGGGAAAGATAGGACCCTTCTCACCCTACTGTCAGGACAAGAGAAAATGGGCACAAATTAAAACATGTTTCATCACTTGCTCAGGTTTTGTACTCCCTGTGGGGCTGAACCACATACAACTTCCCCAGTGCTGGTCTGGCTGCCACAGAAAGCTTTTCTGTCGACTTGTCACTTCAAGGCATGTAACCCCAAGACCCACAAGACTGTCCACACAAAGAATATTCTTCCCTTTGTGTTGAGGTAAGTTTTTTGTTTTTGTTTTTGTTTTTTTTGCAATAATTGGTGATCATTATTTATATGCTCCCCAAGATAATTATTCCTTTGGTCATGTCCTCTGATCCTTCCTCTCTTAACAAAGGGTTTGGGTCAGTTGCAGTAGTTGAAGACCAGAGAAACTAAACAGTAACAAAGAATAGTTGGTCACTGAGCAAAATGTTGGGGCTTGAAGAGAGATAAGATAATTTTCATTAAGATTCAAGTGAAGTAAAAGGTTCCAACCTGCAGATACATATCTTGAAAGCTGCAGTTGCAGACTGTAATATATTGGTCACTTTTCCTGTGTCATTTTGCTGCTTTACTACCAGATTTCATTTGCCATATTCTGAGCAGTTTACTCTCCTCAGTAGTTTATTTTAAATTTTTATCCTAATTTATCAACTTCTAAGACATCTTACTTAGTGAGCTCTGAATTTTTATGGTCTTGTATAGTCCAAAAATTGGAAAAAGTATTATATTTGAAGATATGCAACAAATGTATTTTAGACATGGGATATGGGAATGTTTGAAGGTAACTAAGCACTGCTAATATTTTCCCCAAATGGACAGATTCACTGGCTGACTATTAGATTATCTAAGTTGATATCGATTTCCATTTTACAGCAAACAGAATGAAATGAATAAATTTTTTTCAGTTCCTGATCTATGAACATGAAGAAAGAAGTTTCAGTTTAGACAATGATTATTTTTTTAAGGAAGTGGGGTGGTAGTGGGGTGTAGGTTGTGGTGAGAGAGTAAGTAGAAGAAGATATTAATTAAGTTATTTATCATGAGATTTATATATGTCCCACACACTTGTATGAAAACTCAGCAGAAAGCAAGACATTTTACATTTCTAAACCAAATCAGAACTAAAAAGACCTTTTTGTATTAAGATGTTCAGTTGAGGACATGAAGAAAACTATCAAACTGTAAAGGCATGACTTTTTTAACTATAAGAAGTTGTATTCCAAGTAACTTATTAATATTAAACTATCTTTTTAACCTGTTATGATTTTCACTGTGTTGTGAGGATTTCATATCATCAGTTCAAGATTTTTTTAAATTAAATAATAATTTTAAAAATCCCTTATAATTTTGCATTTCCTTCTAGAAATCAGAGTTTTAGAGCTCTTGAGTGCTGATGGAGACCATCAGCACATCCTAATTTAGTTGATTTTGAGGTATGGGCGTATTGGAGAGTCTTCAAGGCTTCTTTGCTGGTAAAGCCAAATTTTCAGAAAAAATTTCAGCTGCAGTATGGCAAAACACTATAACTCAACACTCAAACTTGGTAGGAAAAGTCAATGTGTAAGCTAAAAATTCCATATGTGGCTAAAACAGCATATAAATGTGTGCTTTAAAGTAGAAATATATGTAGCTGTGACTATATTAACAAAGGATTATTTTTAAACTTATTAATGTTTCATTAATCTTCATTAATTAGAAGGAGAAATTTTGACATTTCAAACTGAAAAGGAATGGGGTTTAGTGAGTTTTTATTTTTATTTTCATTTTTATTTTTATTTTTGTAGGGTTTTTTTTATGGAAAGAGGAAATAGCAAGATCTTGGATTAACTGTAAATGGACATTGCTATGTTATTTGATGTAAACAGAAAATATTTACTTTTCAGTTAGATAACATTAAGGTTTGATGTTGCTATTTGAATAGAAATGTAAGCAATGTTCCAATTCTGAATTGATTTGGTATTCACTTTTCCATAAAGCAGAATGAATGAAATTTCAGTCTTATAAATAAATATAGTCGCTTACATCCCTTTCAACTTTCAGTTTTCCGAAGGTTTAACTTTGTTAAAACCTGAAGGCAGAGATAGAGAAAATATTGCTTTTCCTGATAAGGATGGTAGAATTCATTTGTAAGTTGTCTTTTTTTTTTTTTTTTTTTAATTTCTAGAATCTAGCACTCTGTTTTTATAAGTACAGTTTACAGTAGACTTGAGGAAGAAAATAATTATTTTCAACCCTTGACAAAAGTTATGAAGCTCAGCTTTTTTTTTTTGCTCTAAACTACGTGCTACAGGAAAACCTTACATAGCATAGAGATAACCAATCCGTATTTTCTTTCCTTAAACTGATGCAGCATTTTGAAATGAAACTAGTAGGAAACATGTGCATGATCTTATTATAGCTTCGTGATCATTGCGCAAAGCAATAACACAATGAATAGTTTAATAAGATCAGAAACCTTAATTGCTTTAAGATTTTATTTCTGTTGCTATAGTGATTCTGAGAAAACTCTAATGCAACAACTGAATCAACTTCCTGCCATGGAAGCAATCCAAAAATCAGAACAAAAGCCTCCTAGAGACTGGACGTGATGTCCTGGATTGTTATCATTCAGCATACATATCTTAGAAAACTAGCAACCTTTCCTAGCTCTACTCCTCGAATGCTGCAGCTTCTTGTCTAGCAGGGAGAGGCCAAGTGTATTCTGGAGGGACCTTCCATTGAAACTCCTACTTTTACAAGTGAGCAACTGGTTTTGGCATATGTTAAAAAGGCATGAGATGATTACACTCTTCTTCAACAGTTTAATCTTAAAGAAAAATGCAGTGTAGCTCTGAATAACTTTTTGTAATGAACCCTGCTGACCTTATTTCCCTTCCTTCTCTCTTCTGGTCTTTGGGGATATGTCCTTCTGCCTGCTGAGAGAACAGCTGAGATGAGTGGCACAGGAATACAACATGGCAAGGAAAGGTAAGGAAAATGCCAGTTGTTGCCACCTGTCCTGGTATCCTTGTCTCCCAAACAGCAGCAGGAAAACGAAGCCAGGTATTCCAGGTTTAGCCACATGTTTGCCTCTTTATTACACCATCCCCTTTTGCTGTTTGCAGGAGCAGTTTAGATGCCTTCTGCTCATCCTTGGAACAGCTGCCTTCAATCTCGCCTAAGCCATTGAGAAATCTCAAGCCAGTTTGGAGGCAATTTAATGAGGACACAGTAATAGAATTGACGTAATGGATAGGCAGATTTTATGTTACTGCTTCTCTGGTAAACTGAGAATTATTTTATTTTTATGTGACACATACCTATATTTTTGGTGAAAAAGCAGATTGCTTTTCAAAAGGTTAGGTGTTGTCTGAGAAATAATTCCTAGCAGTCTACAGCTACAAAGGAAACCTGCAGACAGAATGTCTAGTCGTTTTCTGTGTTAAAAAAAAAAAAGGTTTGAAACTATCCAGCTATACTCATATCTTCAGTATAATGCCCTCTGTAAAGGATAAAGGAAATGTGAAAAGTCACCTGGGTGTTAACAGAAGCCTTAGAAAGGTGTTAAATCCATCATCAGAGAACTTGAAGCTAAATATATCAGTCACAAAATTGACACAAGTCTGCTGGGGCTTTTTTGCCCCTGTCCCTACAATACCAAGATGGTTTGACACAGGCATAAATATTCCTCTTGGCTGCCTTGATGCTGAGCAATGGCCTTGTGGGTGGCAATGCTTAGAAAGATACTTGTCCCAATAACTGCAGCGCAGGAGGAAGAGGGCGAAATGTGGAAGCATTCTTGCACCCAGGCAAAAGAGAATGGGTACAAAATTCAGAAAGTGTATCCAAAATTTATATTAAGTTCGTGTTATTCTTACTAGAAGAAACAGTAGTAACACTGCAGGGAAAATAACAGGTTTTTTGTGGTGTTACAGAAAAGATTTAGACAATCCTTGAGTTCAGCACAGCCTGGCAAGGCTCTTTTAGCCTATGCAAGAGATTTCAGTGGGTCTCTCAGCCTAAAGAAATCACTTTATACCACAGAAAATGAAAGGTATTAGTAAGTTCCGGCAAGCAATTTAACTACAGCAGTATATTCCAAAACAATGTTCTTAGATCTGTTGCGACTGTTTTATGATAAAGGTATTCCAACAAAACAAAGTCTTTCTAATCTCAGAAGACCTATATTTGTTTGATAGTTCTTTATTTTGTCTCTGGTTATTGGCAAGTGCTTGAAATTTCCTTTGTTCAATTGAAGGAATGTTTCACAAATTATTTTTTTTTTAGAAAAGAAATTATATGTTTTATATTGATTTTTTTCCTACCTTGCCTAGTCCAAGACATACAGAATTGAACAATTGCTTTAAAATAAGGAGTAAACAACCACAAAGAAAATTTCCATGTAAGGAATGTCAAAAGGCATAGGAGAACCTGAGCTCTCTGCTTTCATGTTAATATTTAAAAATACATATTTTAAATCTGTGGAACTATAGCACATTCTATATATTCTTCCTACAAAGGAACAAGTGAACCTTCTTCTTTCTACATCTTTGATTCAAGATTGAAATCTTAACGTGGGAAATAGTCTTCATTCTGGAGACCCCACACATAAAGTTTTACAAATGCCCTTCTAACCTAGACCATGTTATTTTAAATTCAAAGTTGCACCAAATGCTGGCATAGGTATTTTTTTGTAGTGCAAACAGAATTCTGATAGGAAAAGGTTCCTCTTGTAGTCTGAAATCTGTTTCAGTGTTGGTTTGTTCACCGATAAATTCCATGGGGCTTGTGGGGAGTGGGGCATTGTTCCCCCAGGAGATTACAAATATCTGTGTAAAGAAGTGGCCAGACTTGTTCCTTGTAGCCTGGGTTGCTGTAAAAGATAAGAACTGTCTTGACTGTCTCCAATTTTACCTGGAGGTTACAATATGCTGTGGGTACTGTGCACACTCACCTAAACTGAGTGTATTATTAGCCCACACCGAAACGAAAGTGCACTATTATGATTGATATTCCTAATAAATAAAAGCTTTGAACAGGTACAAATACAGTTTTAAATTAATGCACTTCATTAATTAACAATTTCAATAGTAGGAAGACTGGCAGGGAGCAGCTGGTTCACTTCCCTGAGCCCTGATTCTGGCTGCTACAGCCTGTTTTGCTGACAATGAAGAACCACATGCTTTGGTGTTTTTCAGTTCAGTCTTGAGTATAAATTAAAAGTTAATCGGAGTTACTGTAAGCTGCTTTAGAAGAGTGTTTGTCAAAATACTGAAAACTTACAACATTCTTATGGAGGCATCAGGCACCCTTGAGAGTATCCTGTTGTTCAGTCTGCTTTTTTTCCTGCTACTTGTTATCCTCCACATATGTATGGTGATGGAATCTAGGAGAACAATTTTCCCTGTTATGAGGTTATATACTGGGCTTCTCTGCTTGACTTTAGGCACCAGAAGAGCCATTTCAGCCTCTCCTGAGTCTCATTAAAACCTCATGTAAAACAGAGGGGGTTATCATGTAGCCATATAAGCTTTGTCCCTTACTAAGTGTTGCTCTTTCCACAATGAAAAATTGGTGGGACCAGAAGCAAACAAGTGTTTGCTTGTTCTTCACAGGGACCCACGTGTGATCAGTTCCAGTGCCTTTCCCTTGGGAAGTAAGTGCTGTGGGAATGAAGGAAAGCGTTTGTACATCTGTCTCCCACATTAAAAGTTCTTGTCTGCAGCCAGACCACCACCAAATGGATAGCAGAGTTTGCTGTATTAAAAATGCCTAAAATATGGGGAGTTGTTAGTGGTCGGTGTGTTGAGGAGTGCATTCAGTGCTCGTGGATGGAGTACAGGTCTGAGCTGGAGCTGCATGCTGGGCTCTGGGTATGGGAGCCCAAGCCCCAGGCAAGGGGCATGACCTGCCCAGGGACCTGTGACATGTCCAGCCAGGTGACTGCACACCCAGGGTTAAAGAGCCATAGGGTTCCTTTCCTCAGGCTCCCTCTTTAGACGCACTCAGCTCAAACCGTTATTTTGTTATTGCTCCAAGATTTAATCATTTTAAGAATCTGGACATCAGAGACTCTGCTAAGAGAAACCTGGGGTTGAGCCCATAAGGAAACCTTGTCTGACTGGGAGTGTGGGGGATGTAGCTGCCAAAGGGGCCTTGATCCCAGCTTAGGTGATGCCAGAGTTGCTCCTGGATGGTCAGACAGGGAAGTCTCCTTAACAATTGTCCTCCTTTGACCATCCATGCTGACTGAAATTATCTTGTACCATTAAAAGTTTAAGTAGTTTCTGCAACACTCTACCTGTCATCAGTCACTTTTGCCACACTTGGGCAAGACCTGCTGGCTGAGTGGAATGGGGTGGGGCAAGTGGATATTTCAGTGAGAAAGATCTGGAGGTATCAAACTGAGAATGAGGTAGTAGCAGGTTACTTTTCCAGGTCTTTCCTTGATGTTCTACTGCCTTTCCAAAGCTGATAAAATCTGCAGGTCTTGATCAATCCCAGTTAAATGCTATTTTAAGAAACAAACAGTGCAGAAGTCACTTGCATATTTTGTGCTACAGAAGTGCACAGAATTCGTCAGCAGGTTACAGACTGCTTTGAGTATTCAGTTCAAGTCACTTTGATTGGATAAGGATCTGGAGTTCAATTAATTTTGTCACCATTTTGATGTCTATTTCTATATTTACACCATTTCTACATGACTAATGTCATGTAACAGCCATAAGAGAGTAAGTAAAAACTGTACTTTCTATGTTGCCCTCTTTTTTTTGTAGCCTTTGTATCTGCTTTGGCAGGCTTTCTGCCAAGATCTAATTGACTGGAATATTCACTGAACTGAAAATTGCTGTCAATGTTTGTTTAAATATGCAAGTATTTGTTGTAAATACCTGTGATGATTGGTCAACTGTAGCCCTTCATGCAGGATCTGCTAAGATTAAGGATGTAGTTTACACTGGAAAGAACTTTTTAAAAAAATTAACAACAACAACAAAACAAACCTGTGTAACTTATTTCCTAATGTCCTCCACCTTTAATTACTTTTACAGAAATTACTAATATCTTTGTTTTCAACAACTAGAATGGAATTTTATTTGGTAATTTTTTTCATGCATTCATTTTTTTTGTTTGAATTTTTTTTCCATGTACTGTGTGAGTCAGACCTGTTAGTGCAAGGTGTGGATTTCTGGCAGTATCTCAAGTACATACACCATGGAATCATCTGTTTGCTGTTCATCAGATAGCAATCATGTTTTCTATAACCCAAGAAGTAAATGAGCATCTTTGAAGAAATTTGGTAAAAAATCCTGAGACAGAGTAGATACTGGTTTTAAGTATGTAATTACTTTAGATACTTAAAACTTTTTCTTTTAAGTATCTAAGTATTTTAACTGGTTTTAAAGGGTATTTTTTGGTTTTAACTGGTTCACAGGATTCTTGTCATAGTATACTTACTCATGCTTCAGAAATATTGCCTAAAAACTAGATGAAAGCAGAACAGCTTGTAAAAAAACATGGAGGCGCTGAAGTGTAGATTTTATCATTCCAGGAGGACTTTAAACCACAGCCACCCAACAAACAGCTGAATTAAGGTGTGTTCAGCAGTTTGAAGCTATGTATCATATGGATGTGAAAACATCTTTGTGTGGCAACTGCTAGAGGTTGTTCCTTCTTTATAAGGAAAGGCACCTGGCAAGTGCAGTACTGAACAATTTAATTGATGAAGCCCTTAAAGAAGACAGAGATAAATCTGAAAATGAAGATGTTTTATTTTTTGTTCTGTTATTTACTTATGTTTGTTTAAATAGAGACTCATCAAGTTGTTCGTCATGAATAGTTCTTACAGCCTTCAGATGGAGTCCATAATCAGAGCAGTAATGAGGAGCCTTGACATTCTTCTTAGAATTGTTTGTAAAAGTAACCCTTGCCCTGTACTCTCTGGGAACGTATGTGTGCATGTGACCATTTCAATGTGCATAGAAGGAAGAATTATTTATCAAGAACATGAAGTAAAATCTGCGAGCCAACAAATTTTTTCACAAATTTTTCAAGCGAGACCTGAAAACAAACAAATAATTGCTTACAGTTTTGTTGGATTTTTTAATGAACTGTTTATTGGTGCATTGTATTGTGACCTATTTAGCTCGTAGCATGTTTCTACATAGCTGCCCTTTACTGGTTCAGTAGAAATACTAATTTTCTCTTGTGTATGCACATACTGTCTCTCACAAAACGCTGCTGGGGATATTATTCTTCCAAGAGACCAGTTTGACAATCTTTTCGACTGAATGGTTGGGGTTTTCTACTGAGCAGTGTCTGGAACTGGATTGCTGTGGAATGTATGCAAAGATAATGAAAATTTCTCTATAATAATGAATAGAAAGAATCCAGCTGTCTGCCCCTGCTTTGTGTGTTCCTGATACAAATAAATGAGGAAATTTTAAAAGGCCTTTTAAAAGCACTTGCCTCTCTTCTGCACCAGCCCCTGAAGGCTTACCCTTCACTTACTCAATTGTTTGGGTTATGTTTACTAGTCATTATTGACCTCTTTGTTAACATAGCTACTGTTGACATCACTCCCTATCCAAGAGAGATAAGGCCTTGTGTTCTGTTGCATCGTTACAGGGCAGCTGTCCAAGTGCAAATTGTTCATCTATATTCGAAATATTTGTCTTTTGAGCTTTGTAATGAGGTTTGTTTACATGGGGGAGGGGAGGAGAAAAACCATTCTAAATGAATGCAGTAGACTCAGTATAAAACCCCACAATAATTCAGTGAAATAGCAAGGAGAATGTGTTTTCCAGCTGCTGTTTGTAGATCCCTGTTGCTAGGGTGCTTGATATCACGCAGTATAACCCTGTCCCATGGTTACGGTCTGCCTATTTTTGCTTTTCTTAACAACAAGGTTAAAGACTATACCCTCATTACTTATCTGATTAGAACCAGCTCAGAAAATTAATTCTAAGAGAAAAGAATCTTATGAAGCTCATATAATCATCAGGATGTTGGATTTCATTAATGAACTGCTAAAGCTGTGAATGACTCATTGGAGAGGTGGACATGAAAACCTGCCTTGCTTGCATTCATTTTATTGGCTTTAATTAGGGGAAACATGTCCTTCAGTGTGATAACTTGCTGCTATTAGAACAATGTCTTTGCAGAAAAGGGAAGCTTTTGCTCTTTAGAACAAGACTGGCTGTTTGCATCTTGCATTAAAAGCATGAGCCATTTAACCATGCAGTCACTGGACAGCTGGATCACACATCTCATTGCCCTTATCTATGCTAGTAGGTTGTAGAAGACTGCTCCTTCTCAGTTCAATCAAACATCTCCTTGGTACTGATTAACCAGTGTCAAAATGTGTTGTAGGAACTGCAGGAAGCAAGTGAGCAAGAGTATTTCCTGACAAAATCCCAATGCTTTGTGCTCTAGACAAATAAAACAACAAAAAGGAAGAAAGTAATGCCTTAACACCTGTGTCTGGAAAAAAAGAAAGCGGAGGTCAGAGAAAATATCACAAATTTATTCACAGGTTACCAAAATACTCCTTCAGGCCTCTAGTTTTCTCTGCTTGGTAATTACATCCCATTGTCTTCAATGGTAAACCTTGTTTACCATTCATGAGCTGAATCAATCCTTCCCTGACCTCATTAGTCCAGCGGTTGGCTGTATCCTAAGCTATGTGGCCGCTTAGTTGCATCTGACATGCTATTCTTTCTTTTTCTGCTACCAGTCAGGACCAGAACATCTCAGAGGGCTTTAAACTCCTGAAGAAATCCAACTGCTGTTAGTCTGGGCTGTAAATCCCCTGGCTTGTTATAATCCCTCAGTGCTGTGACATGCACAGCACTTGAAACTTCAAAGTGCCAAGACTGGGGCTGTTACAAAGCTGCAATCAGTCCTTTTAAGATGGGACATTTTTGTCAAAAATGTTTTCGTGAGTTTCTCAAGTTTTCACTGCATTGATGCCTTGCCATAAAGAACTTTCACCAATAAATTAGCCTTCTTTTAAAGATTGAAAAGGAGATTCTGAACAACATCCAGTTACTTTGCCATGGCTCCTCTGTTCTAGGAGCATATTGGCCCAAATTCATTGTTTGTGATAAGACAGTCGCATGGTTATTTCTGTGTTTTTACATGAGTAGTAAGTGTTCTAGAAATGGCTGTTAAGAATGATTTGTTTGTTATGACTCTTTGGCTGTGCTTTCTCTTTTTTCTGCTTATGTCCAAACATGGGGGCAGGAATAAAAAACTAAGATGCAGCTTGTCATCTGCTGGTTGCCTTCCAAGAAGTGACTTTCTTCACTTGAGTTAAGATGGTTTATCACCTCCATATGATCACTATAAAGGACACACAATATCAGACTATTATTAAGTTTGTAGTTGTGCATCTGCCATACTGACCACATTTTGGTTAGAGGGCACCATTGATCCTTTTTATTTTCTTTTTGTTTGGGCAACTAAAACATATTTTAAGGGATGAATAACAGGCTAGAGTCATAACGTGACCTACATATGAATGACCAAACATCATGGTCCCAATTGCAGTGGGGACTTGAAAGAAAAACCCTTTAATGGACAAGTACAGGGTCCAACTTCCACCCCATCAGTAACTCACCAATCTCCTGTTTTAGATAAACATAAAATGCCTGTAAATGAGCTTCATACATTCTCTTAGCTGCATGTGTGCAATATAAAGGTAAATTTAAAATTTGAGTTACCAGTTCTGAGGAGACAGGATATTAGTCCAGGAAGTTCTTTCTCTGGTTTGACAGGAATTACTTGAAGAGTGTCAAGGAACACCAAACTGAGTATTCCACCAGAAGGATGCTCTAACCACTCCTAAATTTCCAGTATTCATGGGATTTTTAAAAATACTCCTCTGCAAAAGTAGAGTTGAAGAACCACCATCAAAAACTAAGCAGTTCTGCAAGTAGGCTACTGAAGTTTTAAGTTCCTATAATTTCCTTAAAATTCTTACCTTTAAAATGGTCCAGCTGCTTACAACCAGTCCTGTGTTAAATCATATGGTAACAGAGGGGTTAAATTACCAAATTCAGTTCCAAAAGAGTTCCTGTCTGTACAGGTGTGGCTAAAAATAGTCGACATTACCAGTTCTTAGTCTTATCAGGAATTGTTTGTCAAACTAAACCCCAGATGTGAGAGAATTCATAGATATTCCTGTGTGCTCGTGATGCCAACATGAGGTCTGTGAAATTCCCTGGTCTGTTGAATTTTCTCTTCCCATGCATGTGCCATAATTTTCTCCCTTTTTAAACTGCTGCTTGTAATGTTCTGTTTTCAAAAGGTTATAAATATACTGGATATCTGGATGATCCAGAATATTTACCACCTTGGTCACCTGCAGCTTTGCCTAGCTGAATTTTTAAACCTTTCAGGGCTGGAGATAGCAAATATCTCTGGCAATCTGGCTACACAGCCCCTCCTATGGCAAGCTTGTTCTGATATTGTTCCTGATATCCGGCACAAAAATGATAAAGCAGGACCTGTGTACTTCATGTTGGAAGAAGTACACAGCTTTAAAAAAGCAAGACATCTTTCTTCAAATGATATCTAAAATTTTAGCAATCCATATTTTAAAGGGGAAGAAGTGGGTATTATTTCACACCAACATTTATCCAACTAAACAAGGTAAGAACTTGTACCAGGTTGAAAAGGGAACATATCACATTATTTTTGCTAATTTCTTGTGGTGAAAATCCAGCAATCCTGAAAATGGTGATTTATTTTCTTTTCTCCTGTCCTCCACACTGATGCCTTTTTTTCCCAAGATTTTCCAGACATGTTCATGGGCATCCCTCTAGAACTGCTTGGAAAGACTATGCAGACTTCTGTAACAACATTATTATTATAATGTGCACTGATAAAGGGTTGTTTCTATAAAAAACTATATTAATCATGTACAAGAATCTGAAGCCCTCAAGTGGGTTTAACTGAAGAGATATTGTTGTGGTAAAGCACACTCTATTCTTTTTCCCCTGTGAGATACTTCTTCACTTCCCAACTCCACTTTTTACTTAAAATTCTTGTTCACACTACCTTTGACAAAATTATGATGATTTTGCTACACTGCACATTCTTTGTTCTTAGATATGACACAAAAACTTTGTTGAGCTCTGTCAACCCCCTTCAAGTCAATGTGTGAGAGAAAAATGTTGCCTTCTCTTTGCAGTCAGGATTGTCTTTGTGGGTTTGTGGGTGTTTTTTCATTAATTCTGTGGGAAAGCAATAAGCATGGGTTTATATCTTTATTTTATTACAAACATTATTATGCAGAGGGTATGATGAAGCAGATTATATTCTCTTCTTTGTTGCCCTTGGGAAGGACTCAGACTGTCACAGACTGGCAGCCAAACAGTTTGTTGGAACAGCAGCTTTAGAGTATGACATAATGTGCTTTCAAATCGCTTCTGAGTTGGGTCAAAGCAAAAAAAAACCTGAAGGATTGACCACAAAGAGAGGATTTGCCTGCTGTCAGGTTGTTGAGGGACTCTGACCTAGATATAAGTGGAACTGTGGCATTTTCTTTCCAATAGTACACAAACATTTGAAGAGGGGATTCCACTTCCAAAATTAAGTGCACTTTGGCATTGGTTCTAGAAGAGGCTCTGTAACCCTGTCTGTTCTCACCTAAAATTTCATTTCACTTTCTTTTTAAGGTTAGTCTTGTGTATAATTTTAGTGTGGGAAAGCAACCGAGAAACTCTACTAGAAATTACATAATTCCTCTGCAAATAATGCAGCAACTATTAACACACTGTCTGTAAATTAATTTCTTGTGACTTTTAAAGTGAAACAGTCATAGAAATCAAGCTCCTATGAGAAATGCTGAGGTGATGCTTTGCAATTTGCAGATTCTTCTGAAAAACAGCTTCCAACTTTATTTCTAAGCTTTGACTGTATATCATAACTTTTCATTAGCATAGTTATGCTAAATAATTATCATAACCAGCTAAATAGAGAAATATACCAGGAGTTGAACTCCATGATCCCTGTGTGTCCCTTTAAACTCAGCATATTCTCCGATACAGTCTCCCAGGAGAAAATAGCATAGATTTTTATAGTGGCAGGTAAAATGGCACTGGGAGGCAGTATTCTCAAGAACAGAGCTTTTAGCCATTCAGTGGTCTCACATGAAGCAAAAAAACTCTTGTAAAAGTGCTAATTTCCATGCCATATTTCATTCTCATTTCAGGCCAGGATTTCTGGTACTCTATTGCCTTGGTGTGCTGATTGCAGCTTTGCTTTCCCTCTCAAATTCACTTTAGAGCTCTGATGTTCCCTTGTGCCCCAGTGTATCCCCATTTGATCCAAAGGAGGGAACTGCTTGGAGGTGATGGGGAAGCTGGCCAGTATACTATGAATTAAATTTACTAGTAAATTAAATGAGAGAATGACTTTGGGAATACATACCAGGCAGAATCTAGCCTCTTGTAAATGCATCTTTCCCTTGTTGCTATCAAGGGTTTTTTTATGTATTTACAAGAGGAGTAAATTTGAAATGGCTGGAGGTATTAATATATCTTATTCAAGCAGATCTGTGAAAGCACTGTGGCTGGTATAATGCAATAATTGCCTGGGATTTCCAATCTATTTCTGTTCACTAGAATGGCCAGACACACTCCTGGCCAGCAGAGAATGGTGTAGCCATTATTGTTGCTGTATTTTGGTACATGACTTGAAACTGTTGTTTTGGTTTGTTTCTGTTTTTTTTATTGTGACACTGCCTCATGTAGACCACAGTTAAATCTGTTCTCCTTTCCTATCTACATGGCTGGAGATATGTGCTAGTTTTTTATTACATCCTGTTGCATCTAAATTAGCTAATTTCAGTGGAGGACCAATTAATGCGGCAGAAAACTCTGTGTGGCTATACAGAATGGGATGGTATTTCACTTATTCTGTCAGAAGAACCAAGGTGTGTATATTCAAGTGGTGTGGCCAGGATTACTTCTGGCAATATGTCCTGGTTTCCATTGGGATACAGTTAATTCTTCCTAGTAGCTGGAACAGTGTGATGTTTTGAATTCAGTATGAGACTGATGTTGGTAACACCCTGATGGCTCAGCTGTTGCTCTGCAGTGCTTACCCGGAGCCAGGGGCTTTTCAGGCTCCTCTCCTCTCCCAGTGAGGAGCTGCACAAGGACCTGGGAAGGAGCATGGCCAGGACAGCTGACCCAAACTGGCCAAAGGGATATTCCATACCATAGGGCATCATGTGCAGTATAAAAACCGGGGAGAGTTGGCTGGATGGGGCCAATCACTGCTTGGAGATGGGCTGGGCATCAGTCAGTTGGTGAAGAGAAATGGTATTGTGCATCACTTGTTTCGCTTAGATTTTCTTCTCTCTCTTTTTGTTATCTTACTTTTCAGTATTATTATTAATTACTATTGCACTTAAATTTATTTTGACAATTAAACTGTTCTTACCCCATGGATTTTTATATTTTTTTGATTCTCCACCCCTTCATGGTGTCGGGGTAAGGGGAAGGGGAGTGAGTGATTGGCTGCTTGGTGCTTAGTGGCCAGCTGGGGTTAAACCACGACATACCAGAACAAGGCACACTGCTTACTAAGTCTTTGGCACATGTCCTGGATTATTCATTATCTGCAACTATATCCTGGTTCTGCTGAACATACTTTTTGTACTTTTCTAAGTAATTGCTATCATTCTTTTTTTTATCATGTCCTACCTCTGAGTCTTATTAGCATTACTATTTTATTAATTATTGTTTTGCCTCCTTTTCTAACAACAGTCTGTTCTTTGTTTGCCTAATTAAATATCTTGATAAGCTGCATGTTTATGTGCTGAGACTGTGATGACCTGCTGTTCTGCACCAAGGTCTGGAGTGTGGGTGACATGAGAAAGAAGGTGCAGGGCACATTCTGTAGCTCAGTATGAAAGACCTGACAACAAAAGGCTTAATAAAATAGCTGCTTTAAGAAGACAGAATCAATAAGACAAAATAAAAACAGGAGTAGAGGTAGGGTGTAAACCTATTGTCCCTTCAGATACTGAGAAGCACACAGCATCAGGTGGACCCTGGGCAGGCTTCGGCACAGTATGTTATGCAGATACCATCTGTGGACAGAAGTTCCGCCTCTTTGGTCCTTCAAGATGCTTAATAAAGTTCTTACAAGCAAACAATTCTATTCCTGAAGGTTTTTGAGGTGAGAACTTCTGGCTGCACAGTTGGACATGGGCAAGGGGGAGCAGGAGCTGCCTGTGGGCTCCTCTGCTGCAGCCAGCTGCTGAGGTGACCCTGCAGACATGGGACACAGAGCACAGCACAGCCCCAGGGCTGCACTGGTGTGCACAGCACAGACAGCCTGAAGGCCATGCTGGGTGTGCAGCACAGCACAGCGCAGCTCCGTGCCTGCTCATGTGAGCTGCCTTGTGGATCACCAGCTCCTGTGCCTAAAGCAAGCGGCTTCCCAGGCAGGATGAGCACACCCACTGCTCTAGGTGTTACCAGCACTTGTTTGTTTTTTCCCCTCTGCGTTTGCTCACGTATTTGTATTCATACTTGATTCATACCAGTCCTGATATTTCTGTTTCTCTGCAATGCTACTTTTGCATGCTGCTCCTGGAAGTATAGTAGAAAATTCTGTCTCTTTCACTCAGTGCCTTTTTACCCCTTTGTCTCAAAAAATGTAAGAAATCATGAGTTTAGCCTCTGAAGTATTTTACTTTAAAAAAATACCTGTTTGTGAAACTAAAAAATAGTGATTAAAAATCACTAGAATCCAAAATAAGAAACTACATCAGTGTACTCAACTTTCCTTCTTGCTGTCAGAGGAAGTACAAGACTGGATTATGGGACTGGTGGCCATGAAACACAGTGCTCTGATTTATTTTACAAAATACTATTCTGGACATGAACTGACAGAGATGTTCTGAGACAGTCATTATGTAACCTGGGTTTTTTTCAGTCACTTCTGAGTGTAGTTCAATATATGAAGAATGGTAGGGCAAAATTTAGTGGCTTCATTGCAGACTTACTTTGTTGGGAAAAAAGGTAGACCATGTTACATACTGTAAAACTTTGCCAAATGATTTTTCTCTCTATCATGCACTATGTGCTTATTTTTTTTATTTTTATTTTTTTTTAATCCATATATTTCATTTTGGTTTCTTGCTCAGCACTTTTCCATTTTACCCAACAGGTAGACCAATAGTGCTTTGAAAAAATATTTTCCATTTGCACTTAATAAATCAATATTATTTTAAGCCAGCTATTCATGAATCATTTGCTTACAGGGGAATGTAACAATTCACTGAACCAGAGCTTTGGAAACTTAGTTATAGAGCTCAGTTGAGAGGGTAGCTCCTAAATCAAGGCTTTGAGTACATTGTACTCAACTGCCTTAGGGACTTTGATGTCCCTAGAAACCTGAAGAAGTTGCCCTTTTGATTCCAGTTATTTTCACATCTCTTTGCCATATGAGAAAAACTAATTCTTCTGGCCCATATTAGAAGTTCTTCTGCTGTAACAAAAGAGTGTAGGAGCAAATTGAATGAATTTCCAATGTTGAAAGGTTTTTTGTTTGATAATTTAGTACTGATGGATGGGTTTCTGTTGATGTTTGTGGATTTTTTTCCCTTGTGGCACATCAAGTATCTTCCTTCTGCATCTGTGTGATGCAATCAGTGAACTAGTTACTGTTCTTCCCCTAAATAGGATATACATCCAATATAAAAGTACAAAGCTGGCAAAATACATCATGTTTGCTCTAAGTAGCTCAACTGACATGATTTTAGTGATCGTTCAACCATGAGCATTTAAATGTGATCTGCGGCTATTTTAGGAGTACCTGATCCCCAGTGTAGCTTTGTTGTCTGACATAATTTGTATGGCTGCTCCACGTACATATACACACAAAACGCAAACAAATAAAAAAGCAGCCTCCCCCCTCCTCCACAAAATAAAAAGCAAGGACTATACCTCAGCATCTGAGGCTATGAATGCCCTCTAGCAATGCATGCCTGATTTAACCTCATTTTAATGCCCGAGTTCTTTTCCTCCTTACACTAACTTGCTCTTGTTCACTGCAGGATTTTTACATTCCTAGAGCAGAAGTAGCAGAGTGCATTTTCCTATCTCGGGTATTCCCATTCATAGCCTGACACAAAATAACCTACCTGTAGCAGTACTTTGACACATCATAGTGTAAAATTCACTGGTTTACATTTACTCTGCTCAAACATCCTGTTACAGCGGTGATAGAAATGGAAGAAGTCTAACCTAAATGCCTGAACACAAGGATAACTTGGTTAGCTTCAGCAAAATTTGACAGACCATATGCCTGTCTTTTAGTGTGGAAAGAACAGTCTCCAACTCCATTGATTAATAGAAAACATTGTTGTATTAATTGTAATTGTTGACTTAAAAATACTCTAATTTTACTCTAGTTGACTGTTTACTACATATTTTCTAGTTGCTTGGTTTCTATTTGTAATAGATCCTTTACTTCATGTTGAACCATGTCGTAAGCAGTACCAAACAGATTATGTGTTGATGTGGTTTGGTTTTGTTTCTTTGGGCTTTAATATGACTTCTTTTTTTTTTTTTTTTTTTTTTTTTTACATAAAAGAAACTGAGAAAGTAAGGGAATTGCAAATCCAGTGCTACCTCATTTTTTGTTAATGATAAGGGTCTTAAATTTAGTGGGGCTAGAACTTCAAGTGTGGATTTTGGGTTGAACTTCAATAAATCCATGTATGGTGCCAATACATATTCACACTGATCAGATGAGCTCTGACAAAGATCTGTTTGTCTTAACACCAGTAGGAAAAAAGTACCGCAACTACAGTAAATTCACAACTATAAGGTGCACCAGATTATAAGGTGCACTTCTGGGTGTCGGCAAATTTCCAAACTTTTGCCGATATATAAGGCGCACCAGACTGTAAGGTGCACTTTTTTTTTGCAGCGAGGATCCGCCGCTGGCTCCCCCCACGCGGTTGCTGGTTGAGGCCCCCCTGCACCTGGCTGCTGCGGCCCTGCTAGCTACCCCCGTGGCTAGTGGCTCACACTTCCAGGTTGGCAAATATCCGAACTTTGTCCATATATAAGGCGCACTGGACTATAAGGCGCACGTCCCGGTTTGGGCCAAAATTTTAGTCAAAAGGGTGCGCCTTATAGTGGTGAAATTACTGTAAGTTGAATAGGTTCACGTTATTCTCTCTAGACAAGAAATAAGATGACAGGTGGTAGCTGCTTGGATAACAATCACTAAGTTTTAACACAAATCTACATCTCTTCTCAATTAATTTCCTAATCACTGAACACTTGTTAAGAGTTGTCTGTTAAAAAATGTCACAATAAAAGAAGTCTTACTTTCACACAAATAAAACACTTGTGCGATCTAGTGCCAGGGGCACTCAGAAACATTTGAGATGAACAAATAGGTGATGATGAGCAATGCTTCCTGTATTTTGCTACTTGCTGACACAAAGTAATTAAAGCTAAATCGAACAAAAATACTCAGCGTCTCAGATTCCAGCAGCTAACTGCTGCAAGTACCTCTTCAGGAAGCTTCTGTTCTGTGATCAGTCTTGCTAAAATTTTCCTCTTCCATTTCGACTTTCCCAGCTCTCCCTGATGCATTTGAGAATGTAGGTCACCTAAGGCAAAGCAGTGCTGAAAAAGCCTTGCAGTAAGGAAACACCATAGCATGACCATTTCCATATAAATTCCATCAAGCTTTTTTACTGTCTTAACTGCAATGCTGAATCTTAGGTATTAGGCTTCAGTGAAGCTTGCTGTCTCTTCAGTTCTGAGGTCCATCTCCTGGCCATTTCCCCCCCTGTTAAAAAGAGAAATATGATTTATAGCCCTTCTAAGAGTATTTTAGGGGTCTGAAAAAGTGCTGTGCTAACAAAGAGTGAAATGGGGACTATACATGATATATTGAATAAACTACCAAAAGGGGACAACAAAATGTTTTTCGATGATTAACTGAGGCAGAAAGAAATCAGAGAATAAATAAGGCTTCAGCAAGTACTTTAGTCTTTGTCCATTGTATGAAATGATACGGAATATAGATATTTGGAAATGGCTCATTGGTATGGGCTTTTGAATGTATTGTCTTTAACTACAAGGTCAGTGGCTTTAACTAGAGTCACTTCACATAGAGTTAAGATATTCAGCGGATGAAGGACCTGTCTCGTCATAACCTTTACACCCCTGAATGCTTCCCTAATAAGACTTTTTTCCTTTTAAGTACAGTAATTTCAAGATTATAAGCCACATTTTTGGGTGTCAGCAACTTTTCGTTCTTTGTCCATACATACACCTGATTATAAGCCGCACATTACAATACAGAGTGTGATAAAAGGTATATATTCTATCACCATCTGTTGAGGCTGGGGGCAGTGATCCTTATTTCCGCGGGAGATATTCTGCTACTGGGCCATCCATTGAAACCAGGCAGGGCATTGTTCTTTATCTTTTCACAACCCATCCTTCCTCCAGTGAGTCATTTTCTGCTAATGGC